>VZRO01002607.1:0-102826 GCA_013397915.1 Daphoenositta chrysoptera
TGCCTCGCTCTGCCTAGCACTGGCACTCCTCTGATCAATTAGCAAAGCATTTCAACTCATTTACCTGGCACTTAACTCCATTTCTAGAGTATCAGGAAAAAATTAAACTGTGAATTTAGCAAAACTGAGTCAGCTGGTTTTCCAGCCAGATGCTTAAGAGGTGAAGCAAGCAGCAAGAGTTTGCAACTGCAAAAGGAAAGCAAAGCAGGATGCCAAGTATTCTGTAGCCACAAACCTGAGATAAAACACCTGATTTCATAGAGGGGGAAAAAAAAGAAGAATAGATTTAATCTCACTGGCTTTCAATAAAACATTTGATATGCAAAATTAGTTCAAAGGAAAAATAGCACATGAGTTAACAGGCAGATAATGAATATGAAAGTGAGGAGACAGCAAAGGTTGCAATTTAGCTGGTTGGGCTGGTTTCAAAAGCACACTCAGGTAGGAGAAGGAATATCTTTTCATCACTGCATGCACAGCTCTTCGGGCTGTTCTTCCAATGGTGGTTGTTACTTTGACCAAGGCAAGCCTTCAGGTGACAATGGAACAGCTCATAAAGGTAATTGGCAAAGCAGGAAGATGTGAAGCATTTCTCTTAGCCAGGACAGGGTTTCTGCAGCTGCTACAGGAGCTGGGGAAAAGAGTATGTGTTCAGGGAATCCCTGAGAGAGCTTATTTGGCTTTAAATGAATAGGCTAAGAGGGGCTGGACTAGTTTACAGCTCTTTTTCCATAATGCCATGTCTATGCATTACAGTAGACCTTGATAATCTGATTTGAGCCATTTTCCTCAAGAGAACTCAACCTTAATAAACCTGGAGTACATTACTTTATCTGTTCTATTGATTTTTTTTCTTTACCTCCTGTACCCTTCCTTACATGTCCACTGAGCACCACGTGATCTTTAACTCATGTATTGCCGAAAATTTGTGGGCAGAGGGTAGAAACAAAGCCACAGGAAAACATAAAAGAATGTTTAGTCAGGTGAGAAGTCTCTTTCTAATACAGGTGTACAGTATAAGCTTGTTACTGAAGAGCAAGTCCAGTATGTCTGTGAGCACAGTTCTTCCACAACACTGAAGTTTGTTAGCTCATAGCAGAGAAAAATCTCCTTCTCAGATGGTCATTCAGATTTAGAAAGACATGTTACTGATGTGTTTTTTGCATTCCCTGTTTGATGCTTTATTTGACACCAGTAGCCCCATTTCAAAGTATTGCACTTATTCCTGAGAGCACAAACACACTCCCCACTGGGAGTTCATCTCTATTTCTGTCAGTGCTCCTCTGGACATGGAGGCCAAGGCTTTGGGGAGGCCCTTTGCCTTTGTTTGCACCAACACTGGTTATGAGTATATGCATCCAAAGGCTCCTCTCTTGAAGAAATCATCTATATTAATCCTTCTGTAGAGCTCAAGGGGCGAGCAACAACATTGGAGGCGTTAAGTGATTTTAACCTCCTCATTCCCAAAATAAGGGTTTGCTATATGAAGCCACAGTGTTGCCAAGGGCCTTAAATAAAATTCTGTTGTGGCATTTAATTTGCTCAGCTGTGACGAGCCACACTTGATGAACCCAACTGTGCCACTGGCAAAAAGTGCAATGGCACGGAAAGAAGGGTCAGGAGGAGAAATATTTGAAAATCCTGTCAATATGTAAGACCAGGAATTAGTTTTCTTACCAAAACCTGAACTTCTCAAGCAATGGAACCTGTGTGGAAACAAGCTGCATATGTAGCCTGATTCAAAAATCTCAAACTAGACAGACACTGACAATTGGCCTGAAGGATTCCATGGCTCTATTTTGCTTCTCAGCACTTCCCAGAGGGCTGTAGATGTGATTCTATGATCAGTCCTGACATTCAGTCAGGAGAAAGTTGTCATGCAAGATATAGTATAATTCAGAGCTTAAGTTCCTTGCTCACTCTTTTTTTAAGGAATCTCAGATTTTCCTATCCAAGGGACTATCTTTAAATGCAATAAAATCCTTTTTAGTTAGCCAAGAACCATAAATATTCAAAAGCCTCAGTTTGAACATTACACATAATTGACATTAGAGAAATCTGTTTCCTCTGGCATGACATCAGAGATTGTCAGATTGGGGAATCAAGAGGATGAGCTTCACACTTGCCGACTTTTCCTGCTAATCTGCGTTGGAATTTTTTCTCAACAAATCCCAGCAACACCAACCCTTCCCCCAATCCCAGCACAATCTCTAGGAAGTGAAAGAAATGTTGTTGGCCCACATCTGGGTACTACCTAAGCAACAGGTAGCTATTGTTAAAGTTTTTCTTCATTGCTTTTAGTCCTGTTGCTTATATTCTGCTTTAGGGTCACCAGTTAGGCCACAGGACAGTGGAAATCGGCCAGTTCTATCTAGCAATATACAACTGGATTATTTCTACCCTCTAACACCAAGAAGAAAATTAAGGGAAGTTAGATGTTCTCTTTTGAGTCAGCTTACTGATATTCCTCATCACTGTTTTGTCTGTGTTTATGATTAATGAGGCAACAGAGGATTTCCACTAAAAACCCACAGAAGCTGAACCATCAGCCTCTGTAACTTCCATGAGCAGCACCTGCAACAGCAGCTGAAGAGTGCACACCAAGGAGTACGTGGACAGTGCCTCACAGTCAGCAACCTGCCTGCACAACACACAGCTACAAGTTCTCCAGAAAATGGAGGCTTCCTTCCTGCTGTTAAACAACACCTGTGGAAGTGACAGCACTGTGCAAGGTCTGCTACCCTGGTGCCCAGCCCTGCAGATCACTCCCCAAGAAATCCAGCTGTTTTCCTCATGCCTTCCTCAGCCTTTCACATCAACCTCTGGCACTGCAGTGTCTCTACCCCCAGCCACACCATGGAGTTAACCCTGCTGCCCCTTTTCCCAGCATGACCCAGTCTGTCTCTCACAGGAATGTAAGGAAGGGAGAGTTTTTTCTGGCCAGCCTGCACCCCAGAGAGGCAGGGGTGAGCCCATTGCAGCAAGAGCCAGGGCATCCTATGGGAAAGGCATCACCTTCCTCTGGGCTCTTCCCCTCCTGAGAGCTGGGAGAGGGAGTCAGATAAAATGTCTTCACTGAGGGAAGACGTTACGAGTACATATGCTTAAAAAAACCCAAAAAACCCCAACAATTGTCAAACAAATACCTGCTTAATCCCTAACAGAAGCTAAACACTGTAACCTTCTGCATCCATATCCAAGTAACCACTTTTTGAACCCCAAAAACCTTGGCACTGTTCTACATATTACAAGCACAGCTTGGCTACAAGATTTTTTGCAAATCACTGACAGACAGCAAGTTTCTCTCTGTAAAACTGAGCTAATACAGCCCGACCAGACATGGCTGGAGCACACAAAGCTGCAAGTCAGAAGGCCTTTGGCAGTCCTGTGTGCTTGAGCTTACTGCAATAGCATTGCAGTACCACGGCAGGTACTTATGGTGGCTTGAACTCTCCCAACTCCAAAACAAGCAGATGATGACTTAGTTGCTTTTCTTTAGCCTGATCAAGTAGCCACACTTGGACCACCATACTGCTAAGTGGGATGAACAATGGTATATAACTTAATACAGAGCATTTCAACTACTGAATTGAGAGGAAATAAATAGTTTTGCTCTGAAAATAACATTGATTTTTCTATACATTTTGTACAATTGATGAGAAAAAGCCTAGCTATATATAAGTTTATTTTAAAGAATATACTCCATACATGATTATAAAACATTTCCTCGCAGCTGTAATATTTATGTGATGCATTCCTTTTAAGCATCTCCAAAACGCTCGGAACGAGTAGAAAGTCTCCCTGAAACAAGTCAAATATTCTTTCAACATCATAATATGTTATAGCCCCACAACTTGCATTAAAGGAATGAAAGCCCAGAGGATCCAAAGCTACCAACAGGAATTCCTTTGTCTCCTACACTGTGCACCCAGCTCTGTACAGAATACAGCAGTTGCATAAGGAAATTCAGCAGTGTTACCCAGCAGGAGCAGCAGGCATGAAAAATACTTCACCAAATGTTGCTGACAGAGGAAAAAAAGAAAAAAAAAAGCACAAAACAATAACAAAACCCAAACAAAAATCCTCACAAGCACAAATATTTGTTACCTCCTGTAATGGGATTTTGGCCTGATCTCCATCTGCAGATTACCAATATTGCTTTAACTAACAAGCCTTAAAAATTAGCTAAATTTTCACAAAGCAAACCGAAAGCTTTAAGAACTTAAAATAAAATAATAAAAAAGTATTCCCCCATTCATATCAGCACTGAGTAAGAACAAATTCAAAGGACAACAGACACCACTCCATCCACCTGTGTTTAGTCAAGACCATCTGTAACATCTACATTCCCTCCGTGGCCTCCAAACCCCTCAGCTTGCTATCAGTGGTTACTTAAATCTTTCATCTGGGGGCTACACCTACATTCTTCACACCTGGATGCTGCCTCCCACGTTATTAAGAGGTCACACGAATTTCCATGGACTACTTACTCGACAAGGGTAAAAATATCAGAATATGGCCTAGAGCAAACATACATTAACTGAGCACTTAATCCTCATCTTGTTTGCTAATGCTTATTGTGATGACTTCTGTTACATATTCATGAAATATGAGGCGGTAATAGTACACACATTGTACTAACCAGTAAATAAAGATCCAAAATGAAAACATCTTTACTGGGAAAAAAAACCCAAAAAAATGCAAAACCTAACCAAAACCCAAAACCCAACAATAAAGGCAGCTGAAAAATCTTTGTCCTTGTTGGCATATTATCAGTGAAACATTTCAAAGCATCAAGAATTACTTAAATTCCCAGCTGTTACAGCAGAAAAGCACATGAGACCAGCAGAAGATTAATAAAAGTTAGAATAAGACTACACAAAAGAAAAAATGCAAAGTCAGAATGGGATATGTGCCAATAAGAACAAAATTAGAGTAATTATTTGGATAGGTTACAGGCCAGAGATAAAAACGATAAATTCTCAGAAAACCGGATTACTGAGAAAGCTATTTGAAATTAAAAAGCAACATAAATCAAAACAGGATGAATGACATTTGGATAATATTATTTGACTGATTAAATTAACTTTGGTTAGTAGAATAGTGTGGTAAGAAAAAGAGATACAATAACTATCAAGTATTTGTACAGCCATAACAGAACAAAACAACTGATGAGCCTGATGTGAATTTCTTCCTTTATTTGAGCTGTTTATTATTGCTATAATGGTTTTCTTTATGTTATTACTTAAGAAATCATTCTGAAATTATTACAGTTTTGATGATAAATGTGCTTATACATAGATCATTGTTGAAATTATTTGCCTAAGACAATTCAGCTGAATATTGAATTAATTTACACTAAAATTTCTTTGTATAAGATACCAGTATATTTACATTCATATTTCAGAGAAGTCAGATTTGCAAGAATTTTGCCTTTAAATTAATTATATAGAATATGAACAATCAGCAAATTTGTCTCTAATAAATATAAATATTTGCATCCCAAACCATTTTAATTTATTCATGTTAAAAGAGTATCACATAAATTATCAATTCAACCAATGCCAACCAGACACTTCAGACTCTGAATAAGAAATAAACATAACTGGTTTTGAGCCTTCAGTAGCCAGTGAATTATTGGCAAATTATTTTCAAAGAATAAATAGTTTAAATCTACTTGTAGAGTGTTCAGAGATAATTCACAAACATAAAAAAGAAACCTAATTTGTCATGATCAATTTTTTCCTTCAACTTTTTCTGTCAGCTTTAGTTAAAATGAAGCAGTAATGAGCAAGAATGAGATTTGTAATACTCTCTTTCTCCTGTGCAAATTAGACAGATGCCAAAATAGTATAGCTTTCCATTCACCTCCGATCCAGCTCTTTGATATGGTGGCAAAAGGTCGGAATAATTCTGACTGCTAATGACCTCTGGGATATGAAACAGACATAACTTGGGCAATCTCTAACTGAGAGAGGACAGGTATCTAAGTGACAGCAGGAGAGCAGCAGCTGACCCCGCTGGTAGGCAACCTAACGAGAGGGCTCATGCTGCAGTTAAGGAAAAGGATCAGAGTGGGAGATTTTCCTAAAATCATCACCAGAGACAAAAGATTCTGTATGAGATAGTTCACCTGTTGTGATACTTCTGTGCTTATCATCGGTGCGTGACGGGTTCTTTATTGGGACTGGTGTTTTCAAATGTGCTTAGAGGACTAGTACTGTGGCTATTTTTACTTTTATTATAAATTTTTGAGGTGTTTAAGTAATTTTTCTTGTGTTGAAGGTAATGAAAGAGCGTGTTTCTGCCCCAAGGGAATTCGAGTCCTTGGATTAAACTGGACAGGTCCAGCACAGACTGGAAGCCACAGGAGAATTCCTCGTGGGCAAAGAGGAGGGTCAGAGTCTGCTCCTTGCACACGGACAAGCAGAGGGACCGTGGTGCTGGGCACAGGTTTCCAGGCTGGCAGGCTGGGCAGGGCAGGAGGGGAGGCCACATTTGCCTTCCCCTGTGCACCCATTCCGGGCTGCTACCCTGGTCTGATCTAGCTATTTATCTGTCTATCTACAAATATATAATTAATAACTAGGAGATAAGTGGGTGATGGTTATGACCATTAAAACAGGCTGGGGATTTTTTTGCATTACGTGACTGTGTGGTTCCCCTTGACAGCAGCTCTCAACACAACAGTATTTGTGGTGCTAGAGAGCAAACTCCTGTGGACACTCATCCTTTTAGGGGAAGGGCAGTGGGTGCAAAGTCAAAGACAATGGCTCATTGAGCTGATGCAAAGTCTGCAGCTATCTCAACCTGAGTCATTATTGCTGCAAAGCATGAAGGTTCCAAGGATTACATAGTAGAGGGAGTAGAGAAGCTCTGAATATAAGAGTATTTTTGCTTTTACAGGAAACGATTTCATCAACTAGATATTAATGTTTAAATACAGTAATTGTGAAAAAAAAAAAATCCCTCTCTATTCATGTTGTTTTTTTCTTCATGAAATAGATCTTTTGGAATCTCATTAAATCATATGAACTGCTGCACCAAGTTGTTATGGCAACTGGAATTTTAAAAGTAAATTAATTTTGCCATAAGATGTTATTAAGACTAGGTAAGGATGGCCTTGAATAATAATACCTCCTTTTTGTTTGGAGAGGATATGCTATCTCAAACTTTAACACTGGTTTTTACTTAAGCCAACACATGTTATTACTGTATCAATGATCTTTAGAACAAATGCAAAATAAATTATTTAATTTTTGCTATAAATTCTTGAATTAGACCTTCTCACTAGGAGAATCATCTTGTAATAGCAGGGATTCTATGATGCTTATTTAGTTTGTGATATGTCTAGTAAAAGCAAACAAAATCAGTTTTCCTAACTGGCATCAACCTAGAGCAAAGCTGCTGATTTCACTGTTAGTGCAAGTGAGAAAAAAAAACCCCAAAGCAACAAAACAAAACAATAGGTTTTAGCTTTTAAAAGTTGGATTTTATCCTTTAGTGTAAAAATTCTGTCCAGTCCTTGGTCTATTCCAGAGTGTCTGCTGTATCCACTTACTGACCCTGGATTTGCACCTCCCTTACTTGGGCAGTATAATACTTTCTCAAACCAATTCTCTCCTAGGAAATGCCGGAATAAAATGAGGACAGAAATTTAATCCCAGTTAATGATGCAGCTAACGTAACAGGCCTGCTGTAATTTTAATTTTGTAGGATGTTGCAGCTTGCCCAGAGACAGTAATTCTTCCAGAGGTAAGTGATGATTCTGACTACTGCATGTAGGACATGGATGTGCCACCAGACAGGACACACCCCGACCCTCAGATCCAGGCTGAGGGCTCAGCTCTGCAGGGTGGTCACACAAACCTGCTTCCTGTCTAAAAAAACCCTCGTTTGAGGCATTCATGCTCCATGCCTCTTACTCCTGCCATTTGTAATGACAGAACACACCTGCAATGGGATCATGAAACAGATTCTGTGAAGTTTAGAATACATACTTTTTTTAAAATGGGACTGATATTTTGATTACCCTGCTGTGGGGCAGAAATAAAGAAAGAACTGACCTGTCCCAAGAGCTAGACAAGTGTCTTGAGAGCTCGTCTCTCTGAATAAATGAGAGAAGCAAGCACCTCCAAAGAACAATCATGAATGCCACATTATACAATTGCTGCTTTAGTCAAGTGGTCTGAATCACCAGAAGCACTAATTTCCTTTCAATAAACAATCAAAGACATGCCCAAAACTTCTAGAGAGTGATTCTACCTCCATACTCACTGCCTATCAGTTCCTTTTTGGGGTATATAGCACTCCTCGGAGCATTACAGGGACAAATACTTTAAACATTTTAAGTTGCTGAGATACTGTGATAGTGAAGAGAAAGTATTGTAGGGCATGGTGTTTTGTTTTGCAAATGGCTGAAGCAGACAACGGAGAGAATGCTCCAAATCACTGAACATAGAAGTTGTTCCATAATTAGGAAAAAGGATGGCATTGTGCCTTCCCCAACCTGGAATATTCTGATGTTGGTTCCCATTAGCTTCTTCAGACATACTACGTCTAATTTTGTCCTCTCAGGTTTTAATTAATTGAAATTCAATCCCACAGACGGAATAATTTAGCCTTTTATACTTCTTTTTGTCATCTGAAATGTTGGGGTTTAAGCACAGCTGGAAATAGGCTGTAAATTGATGTCTGGGGCTCTTATTGACATTAGATCCCCACAGATTTTGGGATTAAAGCAATCACCACTTTGGGTGGAAGGAAAGAATATCTGCCTTAAGTTAGAAAGTTGGAGACTCTTGCTTTTCTCTTTTAGCCTCCTTTGTAGTAGGGATAGGACTTCCTTCTTAGCATCACCTGGAAGATTTCTTTAGTAAAATAGATACTGGTAAAGCTCTTAATCCTGCCTTATCTCCTTCTCTAATTGGAAATTTAGTCTTTTAACTCAATGATGTCCATGACGTTAACGCTGTGTTGAGCAGAAGAGGAACCTTGTAAAGCTGATATTGACTGAAGTTACTTCTTACCATTCTAAGGAAGTGGACTCAGAGACTGCAAGGCACTATCCAGACCAATGCTCAGATGTCCCATTTGGTGACAGGAAAATGTTTAATATCACTTCAAGTTAGTATTTTGTCATTGGAAATGCTTATGAATTGTGATCTTTCAGCTAAAATGTTAAAATAGATGTCCTGAATGTTTTTAATGGGAACTTTGACATTGAGTTGCTCAGCTTGATTTCAGGGTTTAGATGCTTATTATAAGTTTCTAGAAACTGAACCTGGAAATAACCTAAAATTAATACTTTGGCATAAGGAAACTCTTAACTTCATGCTATTGTAGTCTGCTTAAATGATTCACTTGATGTTTAATTTCATTTCAATGAATGTTCAGTAATGAAGTTTTTGCACTTGAAAAGGAAATGGGACATAAGGTAAACAGATTGTTGCAAAAGAAATTGCTCCAGGTCTGGTCCAACTCTCATTAAAATCAGTGGAAACTTTCCAAATAGGAGTAGGATGAGCCCACAATAGCATAAATCCAGACTGAAGTCAGTGAACCTACTTTGGATTCACACAAGTAAAAGTGAATCTGGAAATTTATTCCCAGGGTATAGGACAAAGCAGGCACTGATGTTGCACCTTAGGTGGAGTTTTGCCCCGTCACAGTGATTCACAGATATCCCACTTAGTCACTGAGGGACCTCATCATCAGTGCAAGCACACTCTCCCCAGTGTTTGCTTAGGCAGTCAGCGTGGCAGTGACTAATTTCCTTTGTGAGTCTGGGTCTCACTGCTGTCAGGAGGCAAGGGTGGAAAAGCAGCAAAATTATAGAAGTTAACTTTTGCACACATAATGAGTAATAAATGCAAAAGATTGAACTCCACAGAAAGTGGTTACTTGGGGAAACCCTGGTGAAACTCACTTTACCATTGGAAAAACAATCTATCAAAAAATAACCCAGAAAAACTATATGGGAGAAAATTTATTACATGTTTTAAGCAGGAAGTAATAAAGAAAACAATATAAATAGAGTAGATAAGCAAAGAACAGTCTTAGTCTAACCACAGCACTTTTGTAAATCCCATTAGGCAACTGTTTTCACCTTGAAGAAACAGAGTTTTTTAAAAAACACTCAAGTTGTATTAAAGGTGAATAGGACTTGGGCTTTTAGATTAGTCAGGATTTCTCAGAAATTCCACCCACCAGGCTTCCCTTGGAAAAGATTTAAAGTTTTGTGTGGAGTCCTATAAATCAAGGGAAACTCAGAGTAATGTAGAACTTCATCACACACCAAGAGAAATTGTCTTAGGTGTCCCCAAACAGAGACTTGGAGGAAAGGCTTAACATATATATGGTCTCAAAAACTTCCTTAGACATATATTTAACTGTGATGTTACAATTAAACTCATGAAACTTAGTTTTATGCCTGCAAACAGCATGTTCAGCACTCAAACATGACAGCAGAAAGTCAAGTCAGTGCACTGTTTTGATTTTCTCTGGTATTCTTGGAAGTAAGCTGTTTCAGACCCAGCATCATTTTCCTAACTCCAGAAATGTAATGGACTGCCTACATACCCAACCTTGTTTCTATGGTTTCTCCTTAACAGAAACAGAGAGAGGGTTAATTGCATATCTCCATATTTTCCATTTGCTACACAAGCAAATGGTTAGATAGAGATACCAGGGTGCCCTATGCTCCTGGGAGGGGTTCCACAAATAAGCACCCACATGAATGTTGGGTGAGTTCATGCTGAAGTTAAATATGTAAGGAAATATATTATCATATCATGAGAACTACCACCTGGAACTTATCATTCTAGGAATTTCACTTTATTCCATGTATTTCACATAGCAGCTATGATATGGGGCTTTGCTTATATACTTAATAGTTTAGTAGAAATTTTAAAAATCTCTCAGGGGAGTGGAAAACATCAGAAATTTGAAAATTCCACTATAAGAATTAGCATAAGGGGCTTTTGTAAAAAACAGATATGTTCATATACACACTTAAAGTAAAAAGCATGACCACAATTAAATTCAAATGTTGAATTTAACAGGCATGAATATAATCTAATCTACTAATAGTGAATATTTACTATTAACTTACTCTTATCTTGTTCAGCTACTGAAATATTTTCCTCTGGGTTGGGTGGAATTGCTTTTTTGAGACCTAGTATTATCCAACACCTTTTATACACTACCTGTTCAACACTGATGTTGAAATTTCGGTAGATTTTAATTAAAACACCTGGATATGGCCTTGCAGATGGTTTTATATTGGCACAATACTTTCAGTTGTATTTTCCTTTCCATGGCTTGGTGGTTTATATTCCTTCAGTGTCTACTGAACATATCCATGAGACTCATACTTTGCCAATTTTTGTAAGTTCCTGTCTTATGTTCATGAATGTGGTATGCATGAATCACCAAAGATTACAATCTACAATGAGGGTTTCTTTATTCAGGACCTGCATCTGCTCCCGAGGACATGAATTCTTCAAGGAAAACAGTCTGAACCTGAGACATCCACTGAGCTGCATTGGTTGTAGGAGGTCTTAGCCTCTGCCACTCATCTTGGTTGTTCATTCCATGTATGTAATCCTTCTGAATAAAGAATTTATTAGAAATAGACTGTAAGTAATTTAGATGCAAGAAAACTGCTTGTGTGCTGTAAAACTCAGGTTGTATGAGCAAAAAAATGACTGGTTTAGATGCCAGGCTTTTATTATACACCACATGCAGGGATGTCGAGTTCTTCCAGAGGGGTTCACAGCTGCTAACACAGTGAGCCAGCCTGCCTGAAGTCCTGAAGAAAGGATGTCTTTCAGAATACATTTCCTGCTTGCACCTAGTGCTTATCTGATAGTTGCAGCTGGCTGACTTTAAGATACTGGGAATCAGTGTCATGTCAGGGCTTAGATAGCATTTCCTTTGATACTGCACTGGCAGAAGTGTTGCCTAAGTTGCAAAAGTGGTAAGAATACTTTCCTAAAGAATGCAACGCCCTTAGTTGAGTCCCTAATTTAAGGGATTTGATGAACATCATCTCTTTTGAGGGGCTCGGTCGTTTGAGATACCCAAGGGATGGGGAAGAAGGGAGTCTGACTTCTCCCTGGCAGCTGATGGCTTCAGGACACTTGTGGAAGCTCCCTGGATGCACACCACTGTTTTTCCACAAACATTGACACCTGGAGATTTCTCACCCTTCTATGTACAGAATTCTGGATTTCCCCCAGGAGGACACTTCAGGATGTGTCTGAGCTATAGCCTCCACAATGGCTGAGCTCATTTAGACCTCTCCAAATGGCTTCAGATTTGCTGGCTTGTAGATAATGGTGAGTGTGGAGCCACAGCAGCAGCAGGTAACTGTTTGGGAGTTGTAAAAAAATCCAGGAAGAAAAGCAGATACCGAGGAAGTTATTCTATTCTAAACCAAGGTTAATCAGCATTTAACCCACTGTTGTAAAATATAGGGTTCAGCAGTGCTGTCCATAGCTGAGGTCACTCCTAGACACCCTCGTGTGGTCTGGGACAGCTCCTGATCTTCCAGATATTACCCCTACAGTTATGGCTAACCTGACACATTGTCAGAAGGACAGTAAAATCCCCTTATGAGTCTTGCACCATGTGGTTGTGTAGTTAGGTAGATAAAAAGCAAAGCTGGAAGACAATAATTAAAAACAGGAAGCAGAACACCAGGGGAGCAGAAGGATCACAATTATAAATATGTGCTGGTGTGGGCAGGGAGACAGCACTTCAGAGAGAGACAGAAACCACAATCATTTGGTAAAATTGAAGAACAAAGAATATAGGACCTGCCACATTAGCTGAAATAACAGATGCCCCATTTTGCTCATCAGGAAGAAGATAAAAAGTTCTTGACAGTAGGATAAAAATAGAAGATATAACTAGAAATACCTTTTTTACTTTCTTTTTATTTTTTTAATGTATTTGGCATAATTTACAAGGGAATGATATCCATGCTTTATATTAAAAAAAAAAATCAGAAATCCCATCTTTTTACCAGGATGTACAAATATAATGCAAATGGGGACAGTAGACTACCAAAGACACTTCAATTCACTTCCTCAACCTGGAAAAGAAATACTAAATCACAACTGATTTACGTCAGCTGAAGAGTCAGCCCTTTGGAAGAGAAGAGACTAACAGGGTAATTAATGGTCCCAGCTGTGGGTTCTATGTATTAATTGATGAAACCTTTCACACCACAAGAATTTTTCATTTTGGATGTACTCATACTTGTGCTTTTTAATTAATTAGAAAATGGAGAGATGGAACCTTCTGGTTTGTTATCAGCTGAATTAATTCAGAAAGCCCTTTGGTTTGGATTGTTTTTGTTTTTTTGGTTTTTTTTTATGATACCCCCACCCTGAAAAAAATCTTTTCCTATTCCTGGGGGAACTATAGGTAGAGTTTTTGATGTTACAGAATGCTTCTGATACGCGCCAGAAAACAAATTTGTAGGAAATGCAAGGTCATATGTCTTGGCAATTCAAAATGCAAGGTCATATGTGTTAGTAATTCAAAATGTTTCAGCATTTTCAGTTGCTAAGTTATTACCTAGCTTGGAGGAATTTTTGAATTGTTGGAAGTCGTTACTTGATTGGATAATTGTCTATTACTGTTTAATTTTAATGTAGTCACACTGGAAGTAATCAAATACACTTCAGGAAGGGGGGTGGAGAGAAGGCACGAAAAGAAGCATAAGAAAAGAAAACCCCACCACAAACTTTTACTTTTAATATTCCAAACAAGAGTATGGCCTATGGGAGCTAAAAATAGTACATGGTCATATTATTAAGCATTGTATCACAATGTGTTGGTGCTGAGGACTGTACTTAAACCTTGCCTGTACAACTTCAGCTTGTCATTTCTTGACTTTGGAGTATCTTACTTCTACATATGCATAGGATTGATGTGAGCATGGAAGGTTAAAGTGATTATCATCTCCTTGCCTGTTCTGTCCAATGAAATAAATAAAAAACAATACAATGCAATTACATCCTTCCCCTACGTGCCAGACTTTTGAGAAGCCTGTCAGGCAGGCTGTGAAATAACAGATCCATGGAAAACCTCATCCCCCGGGGACATCCCCTTAAGTGATCAGCAGGGATAGCAAGGAAGGGTAAACAAAGATCTTCCACTCCCCAATTTATAACTTAACCATTCCTGAGCTTATGGGCACCTGTGTTCAAAAGACACAAGGAAGTTTTTTAGGGAATGGAAATGTCTTCTCCTCTGTTTAGCATTGGGACAATAAAGAAAGATGAGTAAGCCAGTAGTGCAAGCAGAAATAGAAACCAAACCCGATTATTGTCCTCAATTCACAAACTCTTCTTTGCTTATCTAAATATTTATTTGCACAATTAAGTAACCAGGACATATTTCCCCCTTTTTTTAGTGTGAATTGTATTATTTTTATGTTACTTTGTTTGAATAAAATGCTGGAGTCCTCTGTATCTCAAGAAAAATCTAAAATAGTAGGTTGGGGTCTCTTTGACATTGAAATGTACCTAATATTGTGCTGACAGTTCTTCACATCTATAATACCTGTCATGCCAAAAATTTTGTTTTGTTTTGTCTTTTCATAATTCAAGCTTTATGAAGAGTTTGTGTTTTCTGCTAAGCATAATATGTCACAGTAATTTAACTTAGTACTAATAAAGATGAGGGTTTATATATATACATATAAATATACATATATATACATATATATATATATAAAACAAATAACTGGTGTTTTATCATTACCATTCAAAGCCTTGGACCTTGATGGGATGGTTCACCTCCTTCAAAAAAAGTAGCCTTAAAAGCATCTTTTAACAAGACAGTAGAAGGGATTTGTAGAAAGAATGAAGTTAAAATATTCAGAATAAAGCTCTATTATATGCAAGTGATAAAAGACCTTGAAGAAATCTATGATTTCATCAAAGTTGGGGAAAAAATCAGTTGTATTTCATAATTTGTTAATCAACCATAATCAAAAGTGTTTCCTTTTTAATTTGCTTTTTGTTAGCTGTATTAGCCTGAGAAATGGGAATGTCAGCTAAAAAAAATAAATGAAGTCATGAAAATAAAATTAAAGTTAACTTGATAGTTTAAAATGAATGTGGTACCATGATAAAAATGCAGAAAGACCTGAAGGAATATTTTGAACTTTTGTCAAAGAATAAACTGGGTCTTACAAACCAGCTGAGTTGAGAGGTTTTTTGGCCAGGTTGTTATTAATTCATTGCAGTGTGTGAATAAGAATTAAAAAACAACTATAAAAAGGAGCCAAAACCTCAATGACCAACAGTGTTCATTTAATCATTAGTACAGTGGGTATTGTCCACAGGAGCAAGAAACATGGCTCTATAGGAGGAAAATTTATAGTTATTTAACGTACAAAAGGATTACAGATTGTTCACAACACTGAAATGGAGAAAGACATATTAAGAAACATAAAAGTGATTAAAGTATCCCAGTGTTGCAAACAGCAGTTTTGTGCTGAGATCAGTTAGACTGAGTTTGCAGTTCCATTGTATTTTCTAATCTATTATTTATTTGGGATTCATTTTGCACTGTTCAGTTCTTCTACCCCTTGGGCTTCCCCCATCTAAATTAGATCTGTGTGACATATCATCTGTTTAAAACCTCCACTGCAACATGGAAAGAACTTTTTTTTTTCCCATGACAGAAATTAAAATAATACTATTTAAGGAAAGTGAAATTATTGTCCCTTCCAGGCCTCTTCATAACTATATAAGAAAATGGACCTTTTCAAATCTTGGAGTTGAATTTATATTTCGGAACTGTACAAGATTTGGACTTGAATTCACTGTTCATAATGTCCCATATTCAGATAGCTCAGATATGACTCTTATTCACTGTTCTGTTTAAATTTAAGTCTGTGAGAGAGCTGAAATAAATTCTTAGTCCAGCTTCCTGACTGGCTGCAAACTGGAATGTCACCCAAGAATTCCATCGATGAGTAAGGTTTTGTAGACCATAAAAGTAAGACAAGGACCCATTTTGTTTGCTCTAAGACATGTACAGCCTTTCAGAGGTCTGAAGTGTTCATTTATTACATTTTTACTTAAGGCTTAAAGAAATTTGATGACTTTTTATAGGTCACATCTTGTTATTTTACATAGTAAGAGTAAAGGCACACCCAAGATTGTCCTATGGAAAACACTAAAGAACAACGGACCAGAAAAAAAGAAGTAAATTCCTAATATGACTTTAGGAAGTTGTTCTTTTACAGGTTACAGACCTGGTAGGTACCTACCTGGTAGGGGTGATGTTCCCTTTTACCAAGATCACCAGCATGATTTGATTATTTCCAGTTGCTCTTTCTGTAATACTGGAAGTGGGAAACAATTGTAGCTATCAAGGATGAGCTAATGAGCATACTAATGAGCATGTTATTAAATTTTCAAAAGACATACCTAGGACTGCATTTCATAAAGGCAGAACAGTTATGAAAGAGGATCCATGTTGACATTTGTAAGAAATCTCCTTTGTCTGATTAAGCTGAATGCTTGACACAGGTACTGACCTTATAAGAAGACTAGATGATGAATCCCTCCAGTCTGAGCACTTGGAGCTCCCTATGCATGCTCTTGTTTGCTCTCTGCCTCACTCACATTTGTTCTTTGTCTCTGAGCAGGACAGGGCATACCACGCAGTTGATTGAAAATTGGAATAACATCCTCTAAGGGCAAGTGATGCTGCTGTAACAATTAAAAACTTGTAATACCCTGTTGGGCTTCCTTTGTCTATTTGCATTTATCACAGTCCATAGGGCTATGTTTGCTTGCACAGTGACTCCCTAACAGTTGTGCCAAGGGGTGACCCCATAACTGCAGCATGGTTCAGGCTGACATCTCCTTTCCAGGAAGATGCCACCTGATTCTGCTACCACACCACAGTGGGGTTCTGAACTCTTCAAATCTTGCAAACCAAGCAGCCCTGCCTGCAGGGAGGTGAGAGATTGCTTGCATGCTATTTTGTTTTTTTCTTCTCTGTTTTTGTTTTAAATGTTTTCACACTTGATAAACTAAAGGCTTGGTCCTGAAAGGGGATGAAGAGAATGGTTACATTCTTGTAGAGCTGGTCCAGAGGAGAGCTACTAAGTTGGTCAAGGTCTGGAGAATCTCTCTTAAGAGGAAAGGCTTGAGCTGGGCCTGTTCAGCCTCAAGAAGAGGTGACTGACAGGGGACCTCATTAATGCGTACAAATATCTGAAGGATTGGTGCCATGAAGACGGATGCAGGCTCTTCTCAGTGGTGCCAAGCAATAGGATGCAAGGCAATGGGTAGAAAGTGATGCACAGGAAGTTCCATCTGAATGTGAGGAAGAACTTCACTGTGCAGGTGACCACTCATTGGAATAGGTTGCCCAGAGAGGGTGTGAAGTTTCCCTCACTGGAGATATTCAAGAACCATCTGAGTGTAATCCTGCACCGTGTGCTCTGGGATGACTTTGTTTAAACAGGGAGGTTGAACCAGATGTCCACTGTGTTCCCTTCCAACCTGACCCATTCTGTGATGTGCTGTCCTTGGAACAAGAGAAATTTCCCACCTCTTCCTCTAAAGCGGCTGACCTCAATGGAAATGAAACTTGCACTGGGCCTAACATGATCAGGCTTGAAACACTGAAAGGTTGTCTGAAAAGTTAAAGAAACAGTGATTTGCCTGCAGTGGATGTGTAAGTAGGGTACAGGCAGCTGAAGCTCTAGGCATGTTCAATGTATGTCTCTCACGTATTGCTGCACATACATTTCTCTGTCTTACAAAACTTGAAACAAGTCACTACCAATAACAACCAAAAGGAGGTAATTTCTCAGAGGAAAACATTCCCTTAACAAAGATTAAATATTGTTATTTATTTAATATGTATGAATAAAAAGTAAAACATACTCTCATGTGATAATTGTCTATACTGTTGTGGTTTAACCCCCTGGTAGCAGTTATTTTGTTCATTTATTTTCTATGCCATTTTGGCACCCGCAAACAGGGCACTATTGCCCACAACATATGCCTGCAGAGATGTTTTTATTTTCCCATTATTCTGGTTATGGGTTGGAGACAAAAGTATTTGTTGCTTTAAAAAGAAATTCCATGCATTTGAACAAGATGTGCATTGCGGTTTCAGAAACTTACAGTAATGCTTAACAGCACCTCTCTCAGCCTGTTTTCCCTGGGCAGTGCTGCTCCTCACCGTCCCCTCTGCTTTCCATGCTGTCGCTGTCTCAGGGTCTCTCTCAGGAGTGTACCATATCATGGGGCCCATGAGCACAGAAAGGTTTCAGCTGCATGTTCACAGACACACTGTAAGTCACCTTTCGTGGGTGAATCCCATGCAGGGGGATTTGATCACTCTGTGTGGGGACCAGCCATGTCCCTGTCTCATTCCTGAGGAGACAAGGCAGCTGCAGGATCTGGCTGTGGGGTTCTCCAGCTACACCGACCTGGGCAACATTTATCCACCGGGGAGGGATGGTGTGAGATGGTCAATGACAGCTCCAGGCTTTCAAAGGCAAGAATACTCCTGCTCCCCTTCCATCTCTGCCATGCACTTTCTCCGAGGTTTCTCTCCAGTCCTGTACCAGCTCTGCAGGTTTCCTGATCATCTGCCAGGATAATTCAGCTTGCTAACCCTGCAAACAGCAATTGCCATTTTTTTGCAGCTCCAGCTGTCTGTGAGTGCAGCAGTGGGAACTCATTGCCTGCTGTGTCAGACAGGCACCAGTGCTGGGGGGCAGTGCAGGGAGAGATCCTGCAGCAGAGAGGGAGGGCAGGGGGGACTGAGGAGGGGGCAGTGGCATCACCCCCGTGCAGCAGCAGGGAACTGCTGAGTTTGCCCCTCTGTCCCACCTGACCTAGGTGTGGGTACCACACAGCACCCTGTGGAATCTGCACCTGGTTCAGGGAGTCCTGATCTTACACAGATGTTACCAATGGGATTGCACTTTGGGTTTAAACACAAAGATGGAAGATTCTGTCCCCTTAGTGGCAGAGGACTCCTTTCTGTTTTATATTGCTCCTCTTATACTAATTGGAGGAAGCTCTGGGTGCTTTCCAGAAGAGCAATAAGCAACGGAACTAGTATTTGTCATGTTCTCATCCTCTCCACGGGGAGAAATCTGTGTGCAAGGGAATGGTCTCTCTGAATTTTTAAAAACCATTTGTACATAGACTCATATCCAAGCAGACAAATGTATTTATTTTCCTCTTAAGGGAGGCAAGGTCAAAAAGAAGCTTGGGATAATTACAATGAAAAGAGATGAAGCTGCCAATGATGCTGTGTGTGCCTCTGAACGTTTTTCTATTGCTTTAGTATAGTTCTCTTGGAGCATCCTTCACTGAAGCTGTGGGAAATAACATGTGCCGAAGAAAAAACACATTTGGAAATCACCATAAAATCTAGTACCACGTGGCTGCTGTGCCAGCTGCAATTACTTCACCTCTTTAAATAGTTCTCTTACTGAGAAGTTGACTTTTACAAGCAGAGGCTTTCCACGCTATTATTAGTACTACCAGACATACCACACAATAGGGGATTTCCTATGTTCCAGTTGGAAGACCCACATCCCTTGCTGACATAATTTAAGCTATCACTTTGTTAATGTTTTTGGCAGATCCAGGCAGTGATACATAGGAGCAATCCAGGTCACAGTGTTGTGGGGCTGGCTGTGGGCACGACAGCTTGGCCTCTTCCCCAGTGCCAGGATGATGTTATTACACATCTTGCTGATGCACTGCCTTCATCACAGCACCACTGCTCTCCAGGTAACATTACCCCAGCCCCGATTCTGCCCATCTGGGCAAGCATTCATTCTCCTCTAGTTTCTTATCCAAGGGCTTCAATGGCATCTCAGCAAGTTTCTGACTCAAGGAGTCAGTAAGCAACAGGTGGGGGCTAAAAAAGAGGAGTTTTGTTATTGCCAGACAAAGCTTAGTGGTGACCCCAAGGTAGGGAGCTGGAACAGTCCTCATGGATCATGATCTGGTTTTATTGCATTCTCCAAATCTTGATTTTTTTTTTTCAGATTGCTTATTGTTTTTATTTAATAGAGGCAGCAAACTGTGGGACACATGTCACTGTGGTCTGAGACTATCTCCAAAGTAATGAATATCCCAGCACAGTCAGGACCTGTCCCTCCCAAAGGAGGTAACTGCTAACAGAGCCATTCTTGGTGCAGTCTGGTACCTGGTGCTCTGTGAATCCTCCCCTCTGCATTTTTGGATGCAGTTGTCCATCCTGGGAGAGATCATTATTCTGGAGCTGGAGGAGTTTCATGGGTAAACAGTGAGAGACACTGCTGGAAACTTTTGTAGTCTCAGCTGTCAAAGTCTACTGATCATGGGAGTCCATGAAAACTTTATCTCAGTTTAGTCATGCCCAAGATTATGTGACCACTTTTTAATAAAATTGTAATACCTAGAAAAAAATCTCAAGACCATTTTTATCTTTTTATTACAGAAACAAATGGCTAAAAAAATTGTGTATTTTTTAGAAACAGAAAGACATTTTTGGCCAAAGACCAAAACTGGGAAATTTTATGCCAAGGGTTAAATTACCTGGAGATTTATTATACAGGTCAGGTCTTGAGGTTCTTTGCTGCACAATGTCCAATATTAATGTTTTTCTCTTCAATTTTAGATCAATAATGAAAATTTATGCTCTTATTTTTAAAAGAAGTTAGTATTCCTTGGATAAACAGAAAACATCAACAAAGTAGATAAAGCCTAAAGGCTAGTACTTCATTAGTAACTCATACTCTTTCAGTTTAATTTTGATCCATTGGTTCTGGAATTATTTTTTTTTTTTTTAGTGGCATGGAACGAAAAATTAGGGACTGTGAACCAAAGTCTCAAAAGTCAAAGAAAAATGCAAGTTACTTCTCATTCTTTTCTTCTAGACTTGCTTTATTTCCAAAGTCAAAATATGAAGACAATGCAACTGCTGTTCCTGTACCCTAACTGTAGCACTCAAAAGCTGCAGAGCAGACAAACAAGCCTTTTTCTTTTTAGAATCCAGTCCAGCTAAGCCATAACAGGAAAAAATAACACCTTCCCTGCCTTACATCTCACTTCTGGGGGCATTGCAAAATAAGCCCTGTCTGGAAACCATTCCACTTTACATTGGTATGTTCATGCTTTGGAAAAAAAATATTCTTAAACATGAAAAATAGTGTACTTTAATTGAAATAGTTTTCAGGTCATTTTCTTTTTCCTTATTCACAGGGGTATTTAACTTATAAAATCAGACAGGATATAAAAGCCTTTTCTCCCACAAATGTAATTGAAGCATACCAATAAACACCTTGACTTTGGCCTTTTTTGTAGAGCTACTGAGTGTTCAATAAACTGAACAACAAATGTTATTAGTATTAAGTGGCTAATAAAGTCTTATTTATGTACTCGTGTTAACAATAATCTGCTTGTGGAGTATGCATACTTCCCTGTTAGCAACTTAGAACACGATTTCCAAGAACATTGCATTGCTTCAAAGAAATAATAGCCTGACTGTGGTCTAGGCTTTACTGGAAAATGGATAGAGTGATCATTGCCTTAATTAGCACAAACATCATCTATTTCACTGCTTAAAAGCTGCAGAGGAAAAGGGAGCTCTGGAGATTTTTCCACTGTGAAGTAAATCAAAAGCAGACATGAAGGGATTTTTTTATACATATACTTTACCTGAATTTCCTTTTCTTTAAAGAAGCATTCAACAAGAAGACCCTATATAAATTATTCTGAAAGTGCTATTCTGAGAAGTGTACTCTTAAGTTGAGAGTCCCTATAAACATATTTTGATATGTTGTCAAAGTGGATAAATTAACCTTTCAAACTCCTGTGGCAGTCTGGACTTCACGATGGTTTAAGTTACAAAGCTCACTGGAAAGTTTATGGGAATCCAATAGCAGAACCCTATCACAAGCCCGGGCTAGTGATGGTACATTGCCATTTTGAGAAGCAGACAGGCAGACTCCTGTAAGGACAATGACAGGCTTTTGAAGAAAGTGGTGAAAATGGTGCAATTCCACAGTCAGCAAAAATCCCTGCCAACTGCTGGTACCCGGGACACAACTGGTCTGCTGCCGTGGGCAGGAGAAGGACAAATGGTGCTTTACAGTCAGCCCACACCACAGATGAGGCTTCACAAGGAAGAACTGGTGCAACTTTTCTCAGCAGAGTGTAAACTTAGGTCATCTGACATAACCCCAGCCATGTTGTTGTTTTGGCCTTTGACTGGTATTATTATTTTTAGTTGTCTATTGTGCAGGCAGTGTCATATCCTATTTACTCATGTCCATCTTTTGTCTTTTTCTTCACAATTACACTTGCCTATACTTGCAAATCAGCCTGGAAAAGGTGTGCTAGTTTAGACAAGGGTTTATTCAGTTAGACACCCTGAAGTATATCATGCTCTGCCAAATTCCTGTGTGTACCGGCTGTGGAAGTATTACTCAGTTACATTAAACTTTAACAATAATTTGGACCTTTTTCCCAGCTCTTGACAAAACAACACAATTTCTAGTCCATGAGCAATGGAGTGAATGAAATTTGTGTTCTCAGACTTCCTAAATACAAGGCTTACCATGTTTATTGCTCTTGTTATTGATCAAAAAGGCTAGTTGAATATTTTTTTCCCATCTGGATGCAAATTTCTTTTTTGCCTGAGCCCTGTTGTATCCACTAGAACAAGAGTTCTACTCTAGCATTTCCCTCCAATATGAAATTCTGTAATGAAGTCCTATTACATTTCATGGGTATCATATCCTGCCATATTACTTGAAATTTGCCACCACATTAAGAAATTAAGAACAATAAACAGACAGAAAGCACACTTTAAACCTGTTTTTCTCCAGAAAATGAGAAAAAAAGAAATAGAATTTCTATCTTGTAAAAAATTCTAATGTCTTGACAGATATTCAAATGAAAAAAATGGAAGTCCTAAACTTCACAGGGAAATGAATATCGTAGAATATTTGATTGCAAAGATTTTGTTCCATTTTTACTTAAGATTAGTTTTAAAACTAACAGAAATCAAATGGTGATACTCTGAATTGGTCAGATGTTAGAGGCAGACATCTATAATTTCTTTGTTCCGTATACTGAGTTGACAAAACCCTGTGAGTTGTTTTGATAGGCAAAAAAAAAAGCCCCATGTAAAACCTCTTCAAAACCCAAAAAAACCACTACAAATTTATACTGTGTTATAATATAAGTGGGAACACTAATTTTTCAGAGAAAGCTCGAAGTCACTAGATCAGGAAAGAGGACTTAATATTTAAATCTCCCTTGCAGTCTGCATCTTCCCTTGCAGTTTGGATTTCAGCCGACCTGTGGGATTTATGAGTCGCAGAATATTCTGCTCAGTCCCCTCTCAGCAGGGCTTCTTCCATCGCTGATCAGGTTTGCTGCTGTCTGTCCCTGCCTCCCTCTCTGCTGCCTGGGCTGCAGTTCCTACCTGTGACTCCCCTCCTTCCCTGCAGCACTCCTCAGTCTCACTGGTTTTCTCCTTGGTTTATCCTAAGCTGGTGACCAGGGACAGCCCAAATTAGAGCTTCCACCTGAACCTGGCATTTTTGTCTAAAAGAAATGTAACATGATAAAAAGGAACAAACATAGGAAGGAGAGTGTTTCCTTCAGAGCCCCGAGGACTTTGCAGTGCTGGGATGTGTACAGGAGCATTTGTGGTTGGGGTTCTGACCTGGTTTGCCATCTCCCAAACTGGGAACAGCATCACATACAGCAGCTGCAGCTCTGCAAACTGCCCAAGTGCATGTGAGAGCTGAGGGAGGCACCAGTGCAGACAGACAGACACCCATTTCCCGGCTGTCAGACAACCAGGGTGTTGGATAGAGGTGAGAGTAGCCCCAAAAACGTGCTGGGTTTGCAGTTTGTGACCCTACTGAAACGCTACGCTCGAGTTAGGCCCAACCACAACATTTTCAAATGATGTCTTTGCAAACTGCTTGCACTACAAATTCTTTCTATTTTAACAGAACTGTCTTCTGATTGGAAAGTGTTTCATAGCAATTTTTTAATTAACCCTAGTAAGCAAATTATGTGCTTACCTACTGTACTTGTTTTAATTGATACCTGTTGTATACATCCTGTGTAAGACGTCGTTCTATCATTTTATCTTCTTGTGCTTTGAAAACAACATCTTATTTTCTATTTCTATTTAAAGGAGAGTAAATTTAAATCCTTCTGAAGCAGAACTGTTTGACCTTAATATTGATTCTGTAGTCAAAATAGGAAAAATGAAACTAATCATTCACACTGATATTAATCTAACTAGATGTCTGCTCCATGAACTAGCTTTGATTAACAATTATTTGAAAAATTTCTATTCACTTCTATATTGCCTCAGTTCCCAGGTTCTTGGGAAATGTGCAGTTTTATTGGCTCGTACATTTTATGGTATATAATAGAATTATCTTTCCTTTTTCACAGTTTCCAATTTTATTACTGCAAAGTCAGTTTATTACCTGTTAGCATGTTCCTAAAAAGAAAGAAAAAGAAAAAGTATCTCTGTAGATTATATCAAAGGTCTCTTTTATAGGAGATGATGCTAATTTCTCTCTATGTCCAACTTTCATTCAATGATGTACAGAAGAAAACTCCTCAGGAAGACAAAGACTGCTTGGCAGAAACGTCTCAAAATTGACAAAAGGTGCAATATCATTTAAGAACCACTTATGAAACTAATTTTTCATTAAATAAATAAATTAAATAAAAGAGGATAACCTTTTCTTAAACGAGAGATAATCTGAATTTTAAAAAGTGGTTTGAAAAACAAAAATTCTTTAAGAGAAACATTTGACTTTGTGGCAGTTACCTGTGATAAAATAATTGGTTAACACATGGAGCAGAGAAACACCTAACAATGTCTGAAAGACCCCCTTGGTTTTGAACGTAGTCCCCTTGGTCCAGTCTTTATTTTGGATGTCAAAACAAGATTGAAATTTATCTCCACTCTACATCCTTCCCATCTTTTTTTTTTTTTAATATTATTCAAAGTCATACATAGTTCTTAGAAAGCTCTTAATGATCTTGAGCATCTCTGACAGGAGGTAATTTTCTAAATGGGCAGGGGGAAGGTTGCAGGGTTTGTTATTTTGTTACGTGTTACAGGCTATTAAAATAGATAGGTGTGTATATTTCCAAGAGAAAACTGGTAGGATAGGGTCAGGTATTCAGCCAATTTCTGCTAAATTGGGGAAAATCAAGCCAGTTTCCATCAGCTGAGGATCCGACTTAATGGCTCTTTGTTTGGGATTACACACATTTGTCTGACAGGCAGACATGTAGCTTGATCTAACAGCTTCTCATGCTGCTTCTCTCCTTTCTATATTTGTACTAAACATCAGTTGAGTTCTTTGAATATTCATATTGAGTTTACATGTCCTTACTTTTCACATTCAGGTTTTGAATAATTATATTCTGAGAACTTCAGCAAAGGCAGCAAAATAATTTGCAAATCTGAGGAGCCTTGTGAACTCTCTGTTACCTTGAGGCCATAGTCTTTCAGTTCGTATTTTCTGAAGCTTTTCTGCTGGCAGAAGGTAAGATTTTCAATAGCTTCATCTTCCTTCATGTTGAGACTTGTTTTCGTCTTATGGAGCTTAATCAAGACTCCTATAACCCACAGGATACCTAAGTGGGGTTTTTTTTGGTTTTTTGGTGGGTTTTTTTGGTTTTTTTTTTTTAGTTAAACACATATTCTGAGTAATGTTCACCATTGTATATAAAAAAGGCACCTGGCCATGCAATGACAGAGCTCAGGTAACCAACTAATACAGGGTTGAATGTTATGTTTTTGCAAACAATTTAGTTGTTGTCACAGTATAGGCCATGCCCAAAATTTAGGCAGTTTTCAGGAAATGAAATCTTGAGCTGCTAGTTCCCTGGAGGAAGTCTAGGTTTTGAGTTTGTGTCAGTCTAGATATACTTGAGAATTTCAGTGGGTATCCCCCAAAACATTTGGCATCTGAGGTGTTCCTTTGGATGTGGATCTTTTAATCATATCTAGCCCAACCAAAGCAACTTTCTGACAAAATAGCTTCCTTCTGTGACCTAGACCCTCTTAATTTTCTACATCATAGCTTTGTGAATCTTACGTGAACCCCAAGATGTTCATCTCAGCTAAAATTTTGTAGATACGGGGCAGAATCATAATAGAGAGAACAGCTAAAGAAAAACGAAAGGAGACAAATATGCCCCAACAAAATTAGATGTATTCCAGAAAAAGGAGCTGCAGATCTACACACAGGTGAAGATTACTGCATCTTGAAAGGGAGGGCTGGAGGTGTGGAAATACCTTGGGACTGAAGGAGTCCACACCACAATAGAGTAATTTCCTCTGGTCTTGCACAGGAGGACCAATTGAAAAAGTGTTGTGAGCATCTGGATGAGATCCCCTGAAAGACCTCCTAAAGATGGATTAGGTGATCTGCAAGAGTACAATGGGTTTATGAGGAGGCTTTCACCCCTGGCCACTCCTTCGTGATCCCACCAAGTGCACTGACACCATTGTGGGGCTGATGTGAAAAGTGCCAGTGAATCTCCACTAAAACCCCTTGTTAGGAACAGTCAGTAATAGGAAGCTAAGGGGAAAATGACAAAATTTTAAAGGTTATTTTATTTCTGAAAGCAACATCTTGCTCATCTACATTTTACTTCTACCCAAAGAGAAATTTTAGTCCCAGGGCCCATCTTAGCAAAGAGAAATAAATTCATAAATTTTATTCTGACTTGAAAAAGTGTGATTCCTGCCTTCTGAAAGGCATTAAAATGGCACTACATAGAAGAGTTTACTAAGGCTTGCTCATTGAAAAGGAATTGTTCAATCTTGTTCCAAATTTTGAATCCAAATTTTTACATCCTTCTCTGCCATCACCCCCATAGTATTTTAAGTAGTCCCACTCGAGTAGTCAAACATTTCAGTTTGTTTCTGTGATTGACATTCTGCAAATGCAAATGATGAGTTCTTGGGAAAACTGTCAACTGGCTGAGGGACTCAAAGCAAATTGTGTGCTACCCCAGGAGACCGTGGTTCTAGTATCAGCTTGTGCATGACCTCTCTGCTCCTTGTCTGGCAGAGGTGCTTCTGGCTCTTTAGCAGAGCTTTTCCCACCAGGATGAGTATGGTTCCAATCTCACGTGGTAATTCTGCACAACTCCTTTCCTGTGCCACTGCTTTGCTGTTATGCATTAAATTTATGATGTGACACTGGAACTTCAAAAACTACTAGTTTAAGTAACCTTTAGAAAAAGGTGGGAGGGTTTTGTGCCAGTTGTGCAGTGTGTTGAATACAAAACTGAAGAGTGGAAGGAGTAATTGTAGTGAATTCCAGCCCTCTAAGATTAGGAGCAGTGCTAGGAGTTAAGACAGGCAGCACATAGTAAAAATATTGTGTGTGACAGTCACAGATTAATTGAGATGGAGCAGAAATACCTGTGAGCAGATAAGGCACTTGCAGTAGTCTGTGGATGTAGCAGTCACTTTTATGTTTACATTTCTGAAGCTCATCTCCATGTAGTTATAGATCACAAAGCTTTGATTCTGCTGTTTGGCAACGCAAATCAAAAATACCCAGGAGGAAGAGATAGGACTGAAGATTGCAAACCTTTCAAAGAAATTGTCTTTGTATGTAATATGTCTAAATGACTGCTGCACAATGCAGCAAGTAAATCTTTTGTAGAAGAAAAATATGTAAGTCATTTTGTCTTAAAAACTAAACCACAAACTGATTTAGGGACTGCTCCAAAGCCTGTGAAATCAGCTAGAGTTTTTTTTATGGATTCCAGTGGGATCAATGTTTAAAGGGGATGTATCTTGCAACAAAGGCAGTGAAATCCACGGTAGCAGTGTGATCAGTATTAGTCCTAAATATGCACAGAAGCCATCCATGTGGTAATTACTGTAAGACAAAAGACAGTATAAATGGGTGTTTTAGTGGATATTGACTAGGACTTCATCTGATTTCAAGAGGATGTCAGATTTCTAAAACAAGTGAAAGAGAAATGGGCACAGGTTCAAGGCATGAAGTTTTCTGACCATCTCTTAAAGTCATCATTCAAAAGGCTCAGAGGCACAGATTATCAAAGAGACAACCAGAGAAGACAGGAAAAAATATAGGAGTCCGGAAGTGCATTTTAGAACGAGCACATTTAAAAAAGTGTACTCATCTGGTTCTGTCTGTGCATGACTCAGTTGTACTGCTGAGTCCTGCCAGACTTCACGGCTACGTATAAACCAAAATGAAGGAGTGCAACGTGCCTAATTGGACATCCCTTACTCACAAATTAATCTCTGCAATGGTTTGGAAAGGACACTGTAGGAGCGTATTCAACTTCATTCCCAATCTGTCCTGCTGATCCCAGAGGACTGAAAATTACAACAGTGCTAGCTTTGACTTCTCAGATTAAGAAGGACCTCTTCTTACAATAGAAACTCTTTTGAAAAGAACTATTTGGTCAGTATTTGTGCAGTCCCAAGATGCTTTGAGAGTACAAATAAAAAATACTATTCACCTCCTTTCTCATTGTCACACCCATGTGTGAATGGCTCGTCTTTGTCCTTTAATATCTTTTACTGAATCATGATGAGTAACTGATATTTGATGTGCTTGCTAACACTGCAAGACCTGAGAGATAACTTTGTAGAGAATAATCTACTAGAAAAGTGCTTGAAGGGCAGGTTGTTATGAAACCTTTGTTTAAGTAATCTCTTTATGTAATGAAGGCAATGAAACAGGTTTTTTAAGACAGGAATCTAATACAGTATAGTATTTTCATATAAATATCCTAAGGAATTCTCCATCTGACAAAAGATCTTCTGTCACTGAACTAACAGCTCAAAACAATCTACTCTTTCAACATTCCTGAATGACATTTCCTTATCTGATAATGTACAAATGGTGTGAACCTTGGCTGAAGTACAGCTCGGCAGCCTTTTTCCCAGAAATGCTTTGGGAACACATTGTGTGTGAGCTGCTGTATCCTGGTGGTGGCTGGGCACACACGGAGCCTGGCAGTGTGGCCAGGGGCTCTGTCACAGCCAAAGGGTTGGGGAGCTGTTCTTGCACTGCGAGCTGGGGACAGCTCTGGAGCATTTGGTGTCACCCATTCTCAAATCTTGGCAGTGAAGGAGGTTCCCCAGCACCCCCAGTTAATTATTCCTGACAAGGTGTGTATGAGAGTTAGTGTGGCTAATGCATCTGGGACAGGATTCCATGAGCACCAGGTTCATGGACAATAAACACACTCGTGGATGACACAAACACAGGCAGTGGCTCAGCTGTGTCCCACCTGCACTCTTCAGATGTGTGTCCAAACTGCAGGTCTGCAGGTGTCCCACAGCTTATTGATCTGGCCTCCAGGTTTTTCATTTTGCCACAGTGCTCAGGGAAAACAGCAAAATACTCAATATGGATGGTACTGAATTTGTGTATTTTGGAATAAAGACGGCACCAGAGATCCTGAAGATCCCCATCTAGTCACATATTTTAAAGAATATTATAATATGACTTTTGAAACCAAACAGGGTGGTAATCTGACTGCACCAGGTTTATGGCCCCAGATATTGTTCAAAAGGTCCAGGAAGACTAAAGATATACTCGGTAAACTGCAAGGGCGGGAGTGGGGGAGAGAAAGTGTATGATACAATATAGCTATAACCATAAAGCACAAGACCTACTGAGCTACTTTATGACCTTTTTCTTCTCTAGTGAAGAAAGCCTTAATAAGTCACTTCTGGCTGTGCCAGTCATGAATTACTGCTGTCTGCACAAAGGAAGATAAATATTGTAACACATCATAGAACATCTCTCCCTTTAAATACTGTAAATGGATAAAGATATAAAACCCAAGAGGAGCCTGAAGTAATAAGTGAAAAACTAAGCCAAAGAACAAGAATGGAATTAATCCAGAACGTATTACTTTGAAAGCAACCCTTTGATATAAAATTTCTCCTATTCTAACGATAAATACAGGAAAGAGTAGAAGCACATCTATAGTTGTCCAGGGCTGACAGTGAGTTCTCTCATCGAACCTGCAGAGGAGATTTTGGGGTACACGCAAAGGTTTGTAGCTAACAGTCTATTTTTTTTTGCCCAAATATTTCTGTTACTGTCTTGGCTGAAGCCTTCACCATCCTCTCACTGCTCAGTCCCACTCCCCAGCAGAAACTGTCTCCAGCAGAACAGGCAGAGGACCTGCTTGTGTGAGTAATTCTCTGACCTGTTTAACTGGCCCAGGTCTTTTGAAATGAACCAGGTTTGTAAAGAGCTATTTAAGCTTCTTAAGTAAATATGGCTTGTGTTTGCTGAAAAGGATTAGGAGGAGCAGCAGGAACAAACGGCAGGTTTGAGGAGTTAATAGTAGGAACAATGAGAAGCATCTGAGGGAACTATCCCCTCCTCAGCCAGCAAAGCTGCAGCTGCAGAAAACATCTGGGCAAATACTTCCTCTCACTTTGCTGAGCAGAAGACATGTTAATGCCAGTGTATATCACAAAACTGAAACAGAAACAGCAGGAACTCTAAAAAAAAAAATAAATCTAGAAAGTAGAAATAATAGTTATGTCTGATTTCTGTGGAAACTCCACCTAACTGCTCTCCCAAAACAATAGTTAGGAAAGTGTGCTGGTTTTGGCTGAGATAAAGTTATTTTTCTTCACAGTGGCTGGTGTGGAGCTGTGTTTTGGATTTGTGCTGAACACAGGGTTGATAATACAGAGATGTTTTTGTTGTTGCTGAGCAGGGCTCACCCCGAGCCAAGGCCTTTCCTGCTTTCCGTAGGGCCGCGGTGGCCAGGAGGCTGGGGGTGCCTGGGAGGGTGGGGGGAGACAGNGCTTTTGCTCTCCCTATTAGTCCTTCCCTCAACCCATGAGTTTTCCAGCTTTTACCCTCCTGATTCTCTCCCTGATCCTGCTGGAGTGGGAGTGAGCGAGCGGCTGCGTGGGGCTTGGCTGCTGCTGGGGTTAAACCACGACAGAAAGAATCTCATTCATGGACAGAACCTTGGACAAGTATCCGTGTACCAAAATACCTCAAAACCACCGATAATATGAACGTGCTTACAAATTGAGAATTTTCATTACTGTGTCAGATAGAAGACTGTCAGATACAGAGAGAAAAACTGGTATGTTTAAGAGATTAAAATTAAAAGAAGATTGAAAGATAGTAGGAGTGAGCTTTAAAATGACACATTACTAGTTTAGAAAAAAAATTATTATTTGTTAATATTAGTTAGAAATAAAAGTTATTTATTACCTAATGTTGTCTAAATATGTTCAATTTCTAGTGTACAATACTATTCAGATGGCTATTAAACAGGAGTCAGTCATCTCACATGTAAAAAATGAAAGTTTATGTTTAGTTTCACAGGTAGAGGAAAGTTTCAAGGAAGTCTTATAGAGATATATGCTTACATACATTCTTAATGGAACTTTTGGTTTATGGGTACTACTTATGACAGATAAATAGTCTTCATTTTAAAGCATGTTTGAGATTTTTTGACATTTTAGAGAAACAATAAAACTGCTTTCCTGAAACTCAAACTGTAAAGTGAAACTTGAGGTGCCTTCTGCTGTTTACTTTCAGCAGGGCGTTGGACCAGATGACTTCCAGAGATCCTTCCCTCTACTGTTCTGTGATTTTACAACATAAAATATCCAAAAACTGCATATGGGAATAACCAGTTTTTAAATTTGTTTTTTTTTTTTTTTTTTTTTTTTTTTTTTTTTTTTTTTTTTTATATTATTGTGNGAACTGTGTGAGGAAAGCAGAACAACCTGAAAATTACAACTTCCCAAGAGACACTGTACAAAGACACTGATTTCTCCTTTTCACTGTGGTGCAGAAAAACATCATGTGTTGCACCCTGACATCTCATGCTCTGCCCTGCTCTGCAAACCTCTCCTCTCTCCAGCTGGGGCCCAGAGAAATGGCAAAGGTGAAAGATATGCCCCAAATGTGCATGCAGAAGTATCCCCCTGATGTGTGCCACAAGGTACACCCTAGGAAGTTTTCAGAGCAGTTGAGTTTGTTGGCTAATTTACTCAAAATATTTAAGCCTTGAAAAAGACAATGATGAACAAAGAATTTCCGTGTTTCATATTTTCCTTACTCATTCTTTTTTTTCCTCTTATCAATAACTGTTTCTATTTTATAAATAACCTTTTTCTTTTGGCTCAGTCTTTCTATGATTGGTATTAATCATATATCCAAAATACTCAATTTTTAAAAGTGTTATCTTGATCGAGCCATTTCATTAATTTCAAAACAATAGGAAAACTGCTTGCTCTGTATAACCTTGAGAAAATGGTAACCTATCATGCTCCCAGCTATTCTTTATCCTGGTCAGCTTGAAATGTGAGCAAACACATGCAGATACAGCATGGTCATTTTCCTTGCACTTTCATGAATAATGCTACTGCAGGCTGATAACGCCTGATTTCTTTGATACGTCTGCTGTAAAACAAGGACAATGATGCATCATAATAGCCTTCAAATTTCACATAGCATATTTCTGTTTCGTAATGTAACAAGGAAAATTTGGAGATAGATATAAATTTTTTAACCTTTAGCAAGAAAACTTTCTCATGTTTAAAACATCAATAAAGTATTTCAAAAAAAATTTTACATTACAATAAAGCATATGGCTGGCATTATGAAAGATACATCAATGTTATTTCCCTTATGTAAATTCCCAGAGGCTGGGTTCATTTTGATTTGTCTTGGAATCACCACAGGTATGTTCTTAATTTGAATGGTGAGTTTATTCGGATTATAATGGAAACTGGCACCATGTGGCTAAACCTATTCAAGCAAGTGATTTCATCATTATGGTTTAGAAAAATATCTTCCTGATCTATTAAGAATACTTCACTTATTGTAAGGACAATCTCAGTGACACAACTTGGGAATTATGTAGCCTCTTTAGAAAGTGATTAATTAGAATAAAAGGAACCTGCTGAGACAGTGGTCTCCTACAATTTATGAATAATTGTCTGCATTTCTATTTAGATCTATTGCTTTATGTTAAAGCCTAGCCTAGCCAAAGGTAAAATTTAATATCTGTAGCTTTAATAATTTATAATACAATATATTGATATGTTTGTGGGGTGTTTTTAACTTGGTTAATTTTTGCCCTCTTTCTTTTTCTTTTCTTTTTTTTTTTTTTTTTTTTTTTTTTTTTTGAATCAGGTGGTGAAGCTGTGAACATACTGGGAGTATTTGGTAGCTTAAAAAGACAAGACCATGTTCACCAACCCCCTATGGTACTTTGCACTACTCTAGTGGGCAAAAAAAAAAATAAATTCACTTTCAATACAATTTCAAGAAAGGATCTATCTCTCTAGTGAATATGGAATTGCAGAGAGTTATTTAGTTTACCAGGCTGGAAGTGCCTAACTCTTTAAGATATCTAATTTAATTAGGTGCCAGAAGCATGCTCTGAGAACCTGATTTTCTTCAACTGTATATACTCTAGGGAAACCTATATTTATCCCTCAACTAGACCCCACCTATGAGCAGGACTAAGTTGAGACACACTTGATTCCTCAAAAATAATTCCAAGAAATGCAAGAAGTTAGTTTTCATTATAGTTATGGTTAACTCTATTTAATATCATCATAGTAATAATGGTGATATTCAGCTGTTGCTTAATAATCCCACAGTCAGAACACTCACTCAGGAAGTGATACATTCCATTATCTAGCTTTAATGGGATTGAACCCATGTTATTTGGAAAATGGCCTAACCACAATCCATGAGATAGCCTGATTAAGACTGCTCTTTGATTTCATATTGAAGGTGTTCTATTGTGTAAACAGAAGTGCAAAAGTCCTTGCTCCAGCAGAAAGAGGGAAAAAGGAAAGATGATTTTAACTTAAGTGTTGAGACACTCACCTGAAACTATGGTCTTTGTTGGAATATTTACGAATTTTACATTGTATTGTCTCCTAGAAGAAACAAAAGCAGTCCTGGAGACAGGGACCAAAGCTGTGCAAGCTTTTGCAACACAAACCACAGGCGACAATCAGGATTCTCTTTGCCTGTATTCATTCTGGACACGTCCTTCTGCATCTACCAGAGGAAAGGCCTGGCTTTGATCAGATGGATGGAGACTTTCTCTCCAAGGATACCCCACAGCTCAGCTGTGGGGGCCTTTTGAAGGTTGTGTAGAGTTAACTCCCCCCTGTCCCTACTCTCTCTGTCTCTCCAGGTCTCAGGTGAGTGTGCAAAACCACTCAGTCACTGTAGATAATCAAGTATCAGAAAGAAAAGTGTTAATAATTAGCATATCTTACAGTTTCTCTTTGGAGTAGAGAAAGATTGGTGCTATTTTGGTCAATGGTGTGAGAAGGAATTTAAAGCAAGAAACTGGATTGCCTCCTTCAGACCTGCAGAAGCACTTCTGTCTCCATTGATTCAGGGCTGTGTGTAGGATGCTCTGTTCTACTGCTATTGCACTGGGAGCTGGGTATTTAAAGCTTTTGTGAGACTTTGCCCAAGTCACGCACCAAACTTTGGTGGGCAGCAGCCTATCCTTTGCCAAAATGTAGAAGAAATACTGAATTTGCCAGCGTTATTTTAAACTATTCTCACAGGCCTAACCACTGAGACAAAATTATAATCTCATGATTTGTTTAAACTCCAGAACAATGCATCTGTCACCAAAGGATGATATTTATAGAGTTCAAAGATTTGAATTGTATTGAAGATTAAGTGGACTATGACCACAACACTGGAGTAATATTTTAACGACAGTCATTACACAAATAAAGCATTATTTTGTACATGAGTGTGATACTACTGATTCCAAAAATAACTGATCAAAAGAATGTGTAGCAAAAGTGTCATCAGGAATCCAGGTTAGTTTTGTTTCTGGCTCTCACTAAATTTAAGGGTCCGTGAATGACACTGAATGTTGTTCATACATGTCTGTGTAAATGCATATACATATACATATATATGTACATGTACATATACATATATATATACATTCACATACACATACATATGTGTATGTATATACATATATATATACATACACATACACATACACATATATTTCCTCTTTAGCTCCTGTGGAAGAGCAGGTGGGATGCTCCCATCACTCTATACACAGGAAGGTCAGAGTCCAGGGGTGACCCACAGCCTGCTGCAGTTCTGATGTGGTCAGAACTTCTGTCCAGGGGATGAAGTCCACTCATGCGTTGCAAGACTTGATGAAAACTGAAGCGTTTACAGGAGTGGTTTTCCAGTCAACCTGAACAGTTTTATGACTACATAGGGTGTTGAAGGTTAAAACCATTTCAGTATTGTATTTTGGTAGAAATATGCTATTGATGCCATCGTTTTTCATAATATCAGAACAATTTCTATCAGATGATCAATGTTTTATTTTCACTTTAAATTGCCTCGTGAGGTGACCCAGGGGCTAAAGAAACCAAGATTAATTTGGCAGTTTCCTTTCAGACAAGCAAAAAACATAATGTCTGAAAGATTTGCCAAGGATAGTTTAATTTTAGACAGTGAGCGTCAGAAGCCCTAAGTAATCCTTGTAATTCTGATACATTTTGTAGCTTAAAAAAAATACCAGAAAATATGGGAAAACAAAGGAGATAAGAAAGAAAGAAAAAGAAAATGAAAGATTAAACACTTGGGTTAAAGTCCTGCTACAAGGTTTTCTAATGACTTATATTTTGCATTTTGCTGTTGAAGATAAAGTAATCTGCAATCTGTAACCTAGAATATGAAAGTGATAATTTAATGGGGAAAAAAAAAAAAGGCCTTTATTCTTATTGATCATTTGCAAAGTTCTAAAGGTCTTTTCTTGTTTCCACATGGTGGTTATGGCATAACTCTTCAGAACTAAGCTGTCTGGGGCCAAGTGTATATGGTACAAGGCCAGAAACGTTGCTTGGTATATTTCCAGATTATACCACATCCCATTCTGGATTTCCCAAGGGTTTTTTCCCCAGTATAATTCAGTATAACTTAAAGAAATAATCTTGTGTGTTCTCTTTATCATCATGTTTCTGCCTGGGTTTTCTTTTGTAAAGCAAATGAAACTATCTTGTCTTCTTACCATGAAGAGTATCTCTTCATACCATGAAGAGTTAATTCCAAACTAAGTCAATGCATAAGATTCACAAGTGCATAAAATCCACCAGAAATGATAAACTTTAGTGAGTGACCATGTTCCTGTGTGGTGGAACAAATCATATAACAGATTCTGTAGCTACCACTTACAAGACAGACTGGATGGGAAGAAATCACATCATATTTTTTCCTGCTGGCTTCTACTGGAGCGTTGAACACATCTGGATTTGAACTGTAGTCTGCTGACTGATCAAGATATAGAACTACTCCTGAAAAAGTGTTCTGTAAATGGATCTTTAGTTCAGATCTGTGTGTTTATCCTGGAGCATGTCATGTCTGCTGATTTCAGTAAACACTTTTCTGTATTTCCTAGGAATCAGGATTTAGAAATAGGAAGGTAGGGCTACAACAGTGTCTCAGTTTACACCACCTTCTTGTCTGTCCTCTTTTCCTTGACTGATTCCTTGAGAAGTTTAACTTTTCTTTCAGTCCTCTTTAACATTTTAGAGAATGAAATTTCACCTTATAAAACAGTGCACAGAAGAAATGTTCTGTTCTATATGGTAAATTGCACATAGGTTCCCTCACGGACAGAAGTAAACACTGGCAAGTAAACACTGGCAAACTAAGGAATAATGAATACCTAAATATCTCACTGTGAATTTGCCCCTTTTTCTTAGAAAAAAATCACATGGAATATTTAAGCTGAGGTAACAATTTGGGATATCAAAACTTGCCTTGAAGTAAGAATCAGTTGTCTCTCTGTTCACTAACATTGAGACTAAATTTATATTGTTTGCTTTTACTTGTTCCTGGATAAATGCACAAAAACTATTTGTTGTTTCAGACAAGCAGCAATAAAATCCTGAAGTTGATCAGCTTTGTCATTACCCTGCAGCTACAGGGAAAGGTTGGCTGCTGGCCATATTTTAATATAGCAATAATAATACTTAACACTGTTCATCTCAAAAGCAATTTACACACATTAACTAATTAGGCCTCAGAACATTTACATGATAGGTGAATACCATTCATCCCTCTTTAAAGAGGGGTAAGTGGAGGAACAGAAGATAAAGTCACACTTTCAGCTGGAGTCAATAACTGAATGTCCAGCTTGTGACACATTCACTTCCTTTTCTGAAATGTCGAACACCTTCAGCTCCAGCTGAAGTCAAGAGAGGAGGACAGTGATCTTGACCTCTGTATATCAATATAAAGGCATATTTTGGCTTCCATTTGCAAAAGGAAGCCTTCAGTAAGTGCTTTGGGGAGTATTCATTTTCATGCAGATTCTCTTGCAGTTTTCTGTTACTGGTCTTGCAGGTACTCAGAAGTTGCTTCTTGCCCTGCATTTTTGAACACCTGCAGAGCGGGGTCATATAAGACGTAGATGCCCTAGGACAAAGTCTAGCATGAACAGGAATGAGTAATGAAGGGTGTAAATTGACAGCTATAAAATTCTTGTTTAGGAAAAAAAACCCATAAAAGGCACCTCCAGTTGCATAAAGAGGAGCTAACCTGATTTGTGCGTTAATTGGTGTACTTATTTAGGAAAGAATTTCCCTCCCCTCTGTTTTTTTTCTGCAATGAGACCAAGACAAATTCCATAGCTAGAACTTGAAGTCTTAGACTCATGCTAGTAAACAATAAATTAAAATGTAATGAAGTCACTATTCTATACCTTAATACTTTTCAATTCAAAGTCAGGAGAGAGAGGACATTATAGCAAAAAGCAAGTTAAGAAAAAAAGGAAAAAAAAACCAAGCACTGGATAAAGAGAATTGCTAATTCCTTCAGACTGACACAGAGACATTCATTCTTGTCTTTGGAGTTCAGACACCAAGGAGACTGGTACTTAGGTGGACTCTTAGAAGCTGGCCCTGCTCTGCACTTTGTTCCTCCTGTCACACTTCCCTGCCTGACATAAATTGATTTTGAGACTATAATACTTGCTGCTTGCTCTTTTCAAAGTGTTAACATTCTCCTTCTTTGCTCCACATTCAGCAAAAACATCCTTCTTCCGTCATAGGGGATGCTTCAGGATTTTTGATAGATGGGCATTCATGATGCCAGTGTGCTGCTTACACACCACAGATAAATCTGCCATAAACAGAGTTCCACATGGAAAACTGCCAGCCTCCATGGGCAATAAATAAAAATGAGGAGATAAGAGCTCACCTGGTACTGCTTCACCATTGTCAATGTTGTGCCAAGAACTGGCTGCCAGTACATCCCACCAAATAGGAAACAGCTTTTATTTTTTGGTTTGGTTTGGTTTGGTTTTAGTTGTTTGGGGGTTTTTTTTATAAATCTTGTGGAAGTCTTAATTTGTGCTTAATTACACATTCTCTGCCCTTTCATTTCCTGACAGATAGATAACACAAATGTTTTGACCCTTCAGCTTTTATCAAGGTAAACACAATAATGTCCTGAGGTTCAGGGTGGGAAACTAGGAGGTTGGTGTCAGTCTCCTATTGTAAATAATTTAAAAATGAGAAGATTATTTAATTAACCAAGATCTAAGTCTTCTTCATTCACTTTTAAAGGAAACATTACTCATTGTAATGGGGTGTGCTGGCAGAAATCCTTTGGAGTGCTATAAAGGCAGCATAAATACACCTTGAGAACACTTGTTCTATTGAAGCTCACTGGCAGTTTGTAGACTTTAAAGAATATCTTTTGAATTCTCAGCAAAAGAAGCCATTTGTTGCAAACCCTGCATTGGTTTAAGGAGCTGCTGACACCTCATGGAAAACATTAAGATTCATCCTATTAAAATACCCCGCCAAATATATTTTTTTTGGTCCTGCTGGGCCTGAGTCTTGCATCACTCTTCAGTTAAATTACTAAAGGCTGACAAAACACAAACAATTCTAAAGTGCTGAAAAAAAGCCTGCTGGGGTTTGTCTGTTTACTTAGATGTTGGTTTTAGAAAAGATTTGTATCCTGTCTCCAGGGCGTATTGTGTGATTTGTACAAAATCCAGGGTTGCGGGCGCCCTTCAGGGAGTCCACAGGAGGAGACAATGTTAGCAGAGACTCTTGGTGGCGTGAGTGGGGTTTTATTGATTTCTCAAGGCCAAACAAGAAGTTCATGCCATGACCCCAGAGGTCCTTCTTGGTTTCTAGAATTTATTGTGCCTCTGATGAGATGGCAAGAAAAATGTGAAGAAATCTGTTCTGTGTTTGTCAGGAGTATAAACATCCTTAAAGGTACACACTGTCTTTTCAAAAATTGAAAACTCACATTGGTGGGTTTATTTCCAGTCCCTTTAGTTCATGTCTGTGGTGGTGGTACCCCTGCTGGTAGCCTGACTCCTTTTCAGCTTGCCAGTCAAGGAGGAAACAGATTTTTGGACAAATGTAAAACCAGTGCCAGGAATGGGGTGACAACAGTAAAACAAAGAAGAACTGAAAGACTAGACTGTATTCACCACCTTTATCTTAGAAAGCATTAGTTCCTTCTAGTCACTGCTGAAAAAAAATCCAGGTTCCAAGTGAAAATAGAACCAATTCCAGAGTTTCAGACCTTATTTCTGCTATGGTCTTACTTCAGGGGTGAATCCTTGCACTTGCATCCATCCCTCCCATGTGCAGCTGGCACCCACCCCACTGTCTTCTTCTAACCATGCAGAATATGCAGGAGCTCTGAAACCTGATGCTGGGCATGGAAGGTTGTGACCCTGCAGTGGGGCAGTGCCAAGCAGCAGTGAGGAGGAAACTCCTTAACAAGATGTGCACCGGTCCTTGTAAAGAAAGTCTCTTTCCCTCTCATGCTTTCAAGAAAATCAGAAGGACTACAGTAAAATGTGGGACAGCAGAGGCCAACGGTGGTTATTCAGCACATTCAGTGCCTTCATATTCGATTGAAGACATGTTCAGTTTCCAGCATGAAGAAAATCTCCACTCTACACCACTACACCATTGGCTATGAAGGACTCCTTGAAAATCTATTAAAAAAATATGTCATTATGTAAAAAGATCAAAATCCAACAAAAAAAACCCAAAACAAAACAAAAAAAAAAAACCTCAAACCAATCCCACAACCTAGTATGTGCAGTGTGAAGAGACAAAAAATGCTCACAAGTCCAGTCGGTAGCCCAGCTCCCTCCAGCTGCAGAGAACCGCTTTGGTGAAAATCCTCAGAAGAATAAGGCCTAGGTCACCTTCCTAAAATAGTGGTTACTGATAGGATTTTGGAAAAAATGTCTTTCTAAAGGCAAATGAATGAAACACAGCATGCAGACCATTCCAAGACTGCCTGACATTTTTGGGAGTGTTAGTACTGCCCATTAGACATGTCACCTCACACAGGTCCCAGCTCTCCAGGAGCCACTGGTGGAAAGCCCTGAACCATGCCTCAATGAAATACAAAGATAGTACTACAAATTCCATCAACAAATTGCAACCAAGAGTTCTCTCAAGCCACAAAGGGAGCACCAGCAAACCAGCTACTCGGAAGTTCTGTCACAGGTTTTAATTTTTGTCTCTCTGCAGTTTTAAATCTTGTAGTTCCTTAACCTGACTAGGCCGCTCAGAAACACAAGACTTCAAACTGTGACACTCATATGGACTCCACAGCAGGGGTACAAAGAGGAGAAGGGAGTGAATTTCCACTCTTCTGAAGAAAAAAGATGTGAGTTGGGGAGAGCAGGAAAAGCAGAGACCGAAGCAGGGCAAACAGAGAAATACTAGGGGCATGCTAGGGGTGTTATCAATTACAGAGGGCAGCGTGACAACAACAAGGTCACAGAATTAGGTCAGAAAGGATGGACCTACCCCCTGGATACTGCTGCTGCCCCCCAGAACAGGACATTTTTGAGAGACTGAGACCCCGAAACTTCACCTAATGAGCCCCTGTCCTCAACACTCTCTGTAAGCAGAGTTTTCAAGCTGTGTGGCTGAGTCAGCCTGAGCCAACAGAGGGTCCCACAGTCTGAATTGTGCCATGAGTTTTGTTGCTGTTGTTGTTTTTTTAAGAAGTGCCTCTGCTATCCGAGCATCATGTACAAGTTTGACCTATATAACAGACCAAGTAGGTCACTGAGTGCACATTGGACCATGGCAAATTGATTTTGAACCATCACTTATCTGGCTCTGTTGCTGTCAAGGAGGATATATCAGTGTGATTAATAAATTATTTACCAAATAGATAAAAGCATGCTTCCCCCACCAGAGATTCTGGAGGGTTTATTGTTTTAAGCTGCTGCACTAATTGGGCTGTACATTCACTTGCAGTTCCAAGAGAGATGAACATTAGAGGAACAATGCTCTTTACTGCACATGGTGGTGACACAGCAGAGGCATCCCATGAACGCCTACAACAAATGATGCTCAGTTCGGTGTTTTCCTGGCGCAATTCCCAGCACCCCCTCCTCGCACCAGCCCCCATCCAGAGCTGCCCCCAGCACAGGGGAGAGAACTGGCCTCACAGGGGCACTGGAACGTTTTACCTCAAGCTGCACTAAGATGTGAGGGACAGCTTTGAGATTCCACTCTGTAGCCTTCCTCTCTGTATCGCAGGAATGATCCTAGATCGCTTCCCCTGGGATTTAAACCATTACCGTTGAAAAAGTATCCTAACAGGCAAGAGAAAAAAAGGGATAACACAACCTTTTTCTCAAATAGGAAGTTTTTCTCCATCCGCCTCTGAACTAAAAACAAAACAGAAACCAAATAAATAAGGTTAAATAAAATATATTCTGCAAACAGGAGAAAAAGAAACCCACAGGAATGCCTTCCGTTCTCAAGGAAGACTGTATCATCTGGCTGTAGGGAGCCAGTTAGTGATACAGACTCCTGAGGGGTTATTCAGACACTTGGGTAAAATAACAGATCTCCAAAGAGGCTTACAGTAAATGAAGCTCTTAGTAAATTAATGGGGATTTTTTGAGGAGAAACAAGGAGATAAGGCAGAAGAGAAGTGGGAGGGGGAAAAGGAAAAATCACGGAAATTATATTTCTAATTGTAGCTGAGAGATAGTAGAATGTCGGCCCTTGCCAGAAATTTTTTGCAGCATCCAAGCATTCTGCTTTGTCTTTATTTTTCCATTTTTCATTTTTTGATTTTTTTTTTCTACGTTGCCTTGAAATTCCCTACAGAGGAATCCTGGCTGTGTCTCTCTTTCACAGGAAAGAGAGACAACCTGGATTTGGCATTTTTGAAGAAAAGTGCTTGAGAATCACAGTCCCAGATAAAGATGCATAATGTGCTAGCACTTGAATTTAATTATATTTATTAGCTCTTTTTTAAAACTCTATTTATTAGCTCTTTCCTGTGGGGTATCCACTAATCCCAATCACTAGAGAGAAAGACTGTATTATAATGATTCTTAATTAGATACAGAGGCAACAGATTGATTCATTATTTCCATGTGCTCTGTCAGTGTTTTGTGCAGTGTTTTCTCTGCTCAATTCCTTCATGAGCTGTTTCTGTCAGCTAAAACAGCCCCTCTGCCCCCAGCAACACTTCTTGTCCAAGCATCTCTGCTTCTGATTTCTTTTATAAGCCTTATCTGTGGCATTACTCTTTGCTGCTGTTGTTTTTTACTGGAGAACAATTTTTCACCTTCAGAACTTGAGTTTGTCCTCAGTAATAAAAAGAAAAAAAACTTTTAAGTGAGGGAAACTGCAGTGTAATCTAAAATGCATTTTAATCACTGCAACTAATTATGAAGAGTGGTAAATCAGTAAGGGTCAGAGCTCTAGCACCTCACTCCAAATGACAAACAGTAGTACAGCTGATTATTCCTGTGAGTAGCTGCCCATTACTTTTACTGAGATATTTATAGTCTCTTTGAAAAACTGTCTGAAAGATCATTAATAAAAAAATAATTAACAAGGAAACTGAAGCCATTATATCGAGAATTTCTGCAAACAATGGGAAAACTTCATTTTTGGTGGAGACAATGAATCAGACCAGTGAAAATCTGGGTAGCTCTTTATTGCTGTCTGATACCAACAGGCATAATCTCATTTTGGGGGTGGGCAGGGTAGGAGGAAAAAAGCCATCTGTTTAGAGATACATGCACTAAATTGTTAAATTGGAGAAGAAACCAGATATAAAGACAACAAATGACCTTTCATAGGTGTTAAGTACTTTGATCATCAGGAATTTTGAAAGGGACTAGATTCTCTCAATCCTCATTACTTTTGAGAGAAGTAACCTCTGTGATTTTTCCATTGAAATGAATGAAATGTTTGGGAGAAGCTTGTAGTAAATAAACTGTTGTTGTCCCAAGGTAGGGAACCATCAAAACCCACCACAATTCTTCTGGGGGCACCTCAGAAGACAAGAAGGTAGGTCCAGGGAAAACCACTCAAACGAAGTGCCCTGGGCAAGCAATTCAGGGGCTTCCATGAAGGAAGGAAGGAAGGAAGGAAGGAAGGAAGGAAGGAAGGAAGCCCTGGGCTCCATGAAGTGGAGCTGGACGTCTCGTGGCTGGGGTTTCTCAGCTCCTGGGCAGGGCTGTGAGCTTGCAATTGCTCCGTGCCTGCCTGAAGTTCTGCCCTGCACTGGGGGCTGTTGCATTTCCCCGAGCAGAACCAGCCCACCACTCTCTGCTGTCACTCCTGGAGATCTGCCTGCAATTTTTAGACACAGCCTGTCTCCATCGGCTCTTTACAACATGAAGGCAGAAAAACCAAGGAAGACAGACATAAGAAGGCCTTTACAAAGGTTAGGTCTTATACTTTTCCAGAGGTTCAGAGGTAGAGATGGGATATGGTGCTGGATGGGCCACCTAGTAGCAGGATCACCCCGATGCCAGAACACCCTCCCTGTTTAAGGTTAAAAAAGGCACAGGTTTGATCTGTTCAGCAGGCTCTGTGAAGGGTGACAAGAGTACAAGTTGAGCAGGGTTATGAGAATGTCTGGTCAAGATGTACTTAAAATTTATCATCTCTTGCAAAACAAATATCAGAGGTTCCCTTTGACTTCTCAGGGCTCTGCACTTTTGGTGTCTCTTTTAGAAAGTGAACCAGATCGAAAAACTGCACATGAGGACCCAATAACTGTTATGGTTTATCCCACTCTTACTTAATTTTTCTCAACTATGTTACTTTGCCTCTTACGTTTCAACAATCCTTGCTGTCTAAATGGGAAATGAAAGTAGTGCTTTGTCAGCAGAGAAAATTCTGAAGTTTTTGATTCCTTCAGCCCTGAGGCTTTGCTGCAAACACGTGTGGAGATCTGAAACATGTATTGCTGTCACCAATGACTGCCACTTCTGTGTGGCATGACCCAGACTTGTGTTCACACATTTAAAATAATGAGATTGCATAATGCATGTGCTCTTGCAACCTTACTGGTTAACAAAACACCTGAGACACCTGATCTGGAGCCCTGATTCTGTGTGATATGCCAGAGTGTATTAGTACCCCTGGGGCTGCATGAAATACGTACCATATTTCCCCAAGATCCCTGCACAATGTTATCTTCAGACAAACAGGACAGAAAGAAAACACAAGGTAATGCAAAGGTAAATTCATGTTTTATTCTGTTAAAAATAATCAGCCAAAACATATAGAAAACCTCTGGACAGGCTTCACATCTAAATCATTCAAGATATTTGCCCGTCTATTAAAATTCATTACATGGATATTGTGTACAAATCTCTTAAAGATTTGTTCTATAATTAAGAGTTTTTGTGCTAGATGGTGTTACTTGTTCCCAGGAACCCCAGTGCTGCTTTCCCTGAAGCAACTACATCAAGACAAAGGCATGAAAAAGTGAGCAGCAAGGGGAAAAAAAGTGCCATTAGATCTCTTCTTTTGTTTATTATGTTTGACTAGGGAGTTTACCTTTCTTCCTTTTTTAATCTTGACTTTTTTTTTTGTCTTTCATTAAAATGCAATGTCCTCTAGTTGATAGCATTTGGGCATCTTTCCCAATTCTGCCTGACAACATCAATGGCGAGCTGTTGAGCTGCAGTGACCCCCTAAGCAAGCTGTCCTCTGCTGTTTTGGCTGCACCTACTATTACTCAAGCAGTGGGAGCCAAACAAATGCGACACTTGGATCTTTCTTACTTGTTCTGCAAAGCAACCCCGCCAAGCCCGGAGTAGGGGCACGCTGCAGAAGGAATCGACAATTCCCCGTGGTTACACAGCGGGACACGAGCACTGGCAGCAGAGCTGAGAAGTTAACTCTGGGGTATACAGGGCTGACAAATGCAGAGACATATCGATCCTCGGCAGTCTGTCTCATCGGTAAAGTAGTAAGGGGCTGCATATTAACACAACCGCCTGTAAAGGTGACAAAAGACAGGGAAAGATGCTGGGGCTCAGTGCCCGGGGGATGAACGTGCTGGGCCAGCACCACACCGAAGGTGGAAGGTCAACCAGCCACCACTGCTTGGCTCAGAGCCTCCCCAAGGCTTGGTTAAGCAGAAGGCGTAAAAAGAACTTCTTTTGCTGAAGTGTTTGTGTCAGGGTGAGCAAGAGTAGTAAGAGCGAGCAAATTAAGCAAAAGGAAAATGAGATCCACAGGTGCTGGGCAGAAGAACTGGGTATAAAGGACTGCTTACAAACCTGCTGTTCCTGAATGAATGCACGTCTTCAGCTGGCATCGAGGGCAGAGACACTCTCGCTTGGTTCCTAGACACGCAGTAACAGATACTGCTGTGCCTTCTAAGCACAAGCTGGAGGTGTCACTGTAAAACCCAGCCCAGTGCCAGCAAGTGCTTCAGTGGCCCCGAGGGCTGGTGCTGCCGCCTGTGCTGGTTTGCAGTGATTGATGCTGCAGAACATCTCCTGCACTCGTCCTCCCCTCGCAGAGCCCATGTGGCTCTGGCAGCCCCGCAAGAATCAGCCTGCACAACCCCAACTCCAGGGAAAAGAGGTCCAATGGCTTCAGCAGTGTACACATCTGTCCGTTACCTGTAAAAAGAGGAGTGTCAATGGAAAAAAACATCATATCCTGTGAAATTTTAGGTTTCTGTCAAAAATCCTGAGTGGGCTTGAAACAAGGCGTTGTGGAAGACAGTGGGTTCTGACAGATTATTCTTATAAAATGTGAGCACTAGATTACTTTTTTTAGCACTACTATTGGAAACAATATTATTTTAAAATAGAAATAGTGTAAAATGCTGTTGTGAGTTGATTTTGTCATATGCTGTAACTCATATATTATTATTACTATTAAGATGAATAACTTGATTAATAATAATGTAACACTAAAAAATTATTTTAATTCTTGATTATCCGTATCTATTTTAATACCCCTGGGTGTGTACTGTTAATACTTTCCCTTACAATTTCAGGATGCATATTCGTTATGTCAAAATTTCTCATGAAACAGAAATTCTGTTTCCTGGGAAACCCCAGTCTTTTTCTGTAATTTTTTTCCTTCTTCCCTTTTCTTCTCTTTATGATTTTTCTAGAGGATTTTAGGCACATCCTTGTGTAGGTTGTCTGGACTCCAGGCTAAAGAGGTCTTCAGGCTATTTGTGGAGTCTTTGAAAATATGGTTTATATTTATTGGAGACGTATTTGTTCTTTCACAAAAAAAAAGAAAAAAACCTGAAAATTAGGAAAAATTGAAAGAAATTCTTCCATAGATCACAGTAATTCTGGCTGATGGTTAGGACCCTTTATCACCACACTCACGTAAATACAATCCACCTGCATCAGCAGCCAAGTACACCTAGGACCTAAATTAACTTCTAAGTACATTGTGAGGACATTCTGCACTGTATGATGGAGACAAAAGAAGATGAATTCAACAATTTCATTATTATTTTAGTACCACAGAGCATCACTGATATTCTCCTACTTCAGAATGCCAGGGATAATGGAAAGAAACCAAAAATATTTTAAAAAGGCTATATTTAGGCCTACTGAACAACCTCACTATATATAACCTACATTTTTAACATCATCATATTCCTTGCAGTCTCTGCTGACTTCTGAAGTGGTGAAACTCAAGGGCCTCACTCTACATAACATCAGGGAGGGAAAAGCCCCTGAAACAAGTGTGGAGGGAGGACGGGGGGCAGCTGGATGCCGAGCCCTTGCTCCTGCTTGCAGAACCCCAGGGAAGGAGTGGAGGGAGATGGGTACGGCTGGCAGGGCTCGGGGCAGGGCTCCTGCCAGGGTAGGAAAGGTCACCCCGTGTCAGTGCAGTGTGCCCTGTCTCTCTGCCCACCTGGAGCTACGAATGCCTCTCCCATCAAAGCCCATGGGAGCTGAGTTCAGCCCATTTTGGGTAGAGGTTGTTTACACAGCCCAGTCGGAAATGTCCTCCAGCCTCCTCCTGTGGGTCTGGTACCTTGATTTTCATGGCAAAATCTCACCTGAGATCAAAATCTACCCTTCTAGGATAACACAGATTTTCTTTTTTTCTTTTTTTAATAGAAGCAAAAAACAATGCAGAGACAGTTGGATCAATCACTATATTATAGCTAATAATATTGATTATGCTATATTTCATTGGGTAATATCCAACATTGAAAATCCTAACATTCAATGGTTAATAGATTGTAAGTCTTATTGATAACAACCAAAAATGTTTAATAATTAAAAGTTCAATTGCATTGCCAATGACGCAGGTTAGTCACAGACTCCTAGATGAAATCAAGGCTGAGACAACATCCTATTTCACAGGTCTAGTGAAGGAAGCAGTGGAATAATCATAAAACTTAGATTCCTGTTGATTGCTTGCTAGAAATCTGAAGAGCAGTTAAAACCCATTTGTAATCCAAAATTCTTAATTTATTTTTTTTTTTTTTTTTGGTTTTGTGCTTTTCTTAGTTTTGTTTAATTTGTAGAAACCAAATATTTTCCCAGCAGTCGGAACAGAAACCCGTCGCAGTAATAAGTGGCATTTATGGTGCAGAGCAACTGCTTGAGCCTCAGGTGTTCCTTCCACACCTTCTCCTCCAGTGTCTCTTCCCCTGGGGGTGGTGGGGTCTCTCCCTCACAGTGATTTATATCCTTTGGTAAAATCTTTGTGTTATTTTGCCCTTACACGACACACAGACTCTGCATGCTGACACCAAGCCCAGCAGCACAGGACACTGGAGCAGGAGGAGCACACCTCAACAGGGACTGCACTGGCCCTGCTCTGTGGCCATCCACCAGTGGGGCTGGACCCAGATTTGCAGGGACAGGTGGTGAGGTCTGAGACCAATAAGGGGCACACAGGAAAAATTCACAGGATCCTTTACAAGTAAATGGCCATTTTGTTTTTCCAGATGCGTAGCAACAAAATATTCCCACTTTGTCACTATTTCTTGTCCATGAATAACCTGCGCTGTTCTTGATTTATTCAATATTGTTCTCTTAAGCTGCTGCATGCCCATACACATCAAATACTTACATATTGAATTCCATGTGACTGCACATCCACGTGCACAGAGAGTAACCATAAAGTCTTCTATTGTGAGCCCCAGCAGCTAAGAAGCATTAAACCTGTCACTGATTCAAGTGACAGTCCTAAACACCAGACTTGTCTTTGCTTAAACCAAATTACATCTTTTCCTCCATGTCCTCATTTTTAATCTACAAAGTAGCCTTCCTATAACAGTGCCCTCACCTCAAAAAAGCCTCAAAGCCAACACAGATATAGAAGCATCAGTAGTTTTGCAAAGCACAAAGGTTTATGCCATTTTTCCTTCCTCTGTCAGTCCTACTTGTGCCTTACCCTTTGGCTCTGCAGAGGTTTAAAGTGGCCATGTGTGAGCTAACTGGCAGCAGGCAGCTCTCCCCCTGAAAAAGCTGCCTGCGACTGCGGATTTATTTAAATGTGAATGTGTAGCTGGCTTCCTGCATGCAAAATAAAGCAGGTGCTAAAATATTAAACTCTACCACTGTCCACTATTCATTGCATCCAACTGGTGCTGTCAGAAGCAAGCTGCTTGACTAACCAGGGCCTGTGATTTAGTATGACATCCCAACTCTAATTACTCCCTCCTCCTGATTCATTTTCTCAGCCTCCAATTTTCAGATTCAGAGAGCCTGGATTCAAGGGGGTGTGCGTGCGGTTGCGTGCAGGAGAGCTGGAAATGCACTTGCCTCTGAATGCAGCACATAATGAATCACCTTGGGGCCCCTGAAATTATTTGCTACACAGCCAAGGCTTTCAAGGGGCGATTTAGCCTGCTCTCAGGTGTCTGTGGTGTCCTGGAAAATTCAAGTCTCACATCCTGGGCATGGCTCCCACCCGACTGTCTGCACCGGCCACTGTCACCCCGAGCCTCTCTGCAGCTCTGCCCCATCTGCTGGGCACAGATTTGCCTTTTTCTGGCACCAAGCAGCACAAAAGTGACTGCACTGATATTATTCCCCCGTGCTATGCTGTGTTCAGATTCGTGGCAGGGGATGGATCAGGTCATGTGGCAGGGCAACCCCAGACTTCCCCGCTGCACATCTGGGCCGTAAGCAAACCACTGATAACAAACTGCAAAGAAAATAATAATAATAAGATAATAATAAGAAATGTTTTGAATAAATACACTCTGCTGCAGGGTTAATCTGCTCACATACCTCACATTTCACCAAGAATCATCCTTGATGTACTATGAATCAACAGCACAGGCAATAAGAAACAACAGCATCTTTAAAGCGCTCTGCAAGATGCTATTTTCTCTAAGAAAACATTTTTCTGTGTTGAAGAAAGTGAATATTTTGTTGACCTCAGTAAAATATTTTTTCTTTTAAAATTAACCAGTTAAATCAGAAACAACAGAGACTTTTTTTTTGAGAAGAAGAGGGGGAATAAGCCCCCTATTTCCTTTTATTTCTTGTTTGCTTTTCAGAAGAGAAAGGCAAAACTTGAAAGTGTTTCCTGGAAAAATGAAAACAAGACTTTCCAGACTGTTAAGAAATGTTCCACCTATTTTTCACAGCCTCCACACACTTTAGAAGGTTAAAATAAAAAGGGTATTCAGGTTTGACTTTGACTGGCTAACTTGTATTAATTATATTTTCTCAACTTTTATGGTTAGGCTGATTTATGTGTTAGCTAATGTGCAGGAAGAAAATACCTTTTTCCTAAGGAAATACATCTCATAGGCCATTAAAGCTGCCTGTCGTTAAGCACGGAGGTGTGGGACCTGGAGAGTGTTTCCCCAAAGTCCACATTTCAGGTTAGGTGACAGGAGCATGCCCCACGTCAGGCAGTGTAATAGACAGCAGGCAGTGTGCCACTGCTGTGTGGGCTGATCCTGTGAAATACCTGCCTTGTACCTGCGAGTTGCCAGTTCATTGCAAATGCTTCCTGGCACTGAAATATCTTATTTACCTTTCACAGCCTTCCCAAGAACTGCTGCCCCATGAAGCACCAAACACCTGCCTTCTACTCCCTGAGAAAACCAACCTGCTGTCCCTCCTGCTAGAAACATTGTTTGATGCATGCAGCAGATTTCTCACCAACAAATAATAATAATAATAATCATAATAATAATAATAGTATGAAAAGCTGCAGTGGTAAAATCTGACAATAAAAATTTTATTTGTAGAGTGTAACAATCAGGCTTGTCCTTCTGCAGTTTCCAAGAGGCCCTGGACACCCCTCACTTGCCCTTGTTTCAGATAGAAGTGGGTCTTCTTTGTAATCCATAAATTGTTATTTTGTCCAGCTGTGACCACCACCACATGCAGTGGGCTTGCTAAGGAGTGTGTGCAAGCCAGAGAATTTCTCAGAAATCAGTGAATTTCTCTGAAATCAGGGTGGATTATTTGCACACAATTTTCAAATTAAACAACTGTAATTGTAGTTCAGGACTAAAAGACTCATGTCAGTCTTTTTCCAAAGTCAAGACCGCATATTTCCAGTATTTTCTCTCCTGTGTGAAATGACTCACAGGACATTCTTTCATCTTTTCTATTCTTTTATTTCATTCTTTATTTCCTTTTTCCCTTTCTGTGAGCTCACTCGTCCTGTTTCCTCCAAAACACTGTTGCTAAAAACAAACATTGTCAATAACTTCAGTTTGAATGGATCACATTTTAATTTGGGGTAAATAAAAATAATTCCTCTAAATTGAATTCATTTGCTATCATTATTTATTAAGTTCAATCTGATACTTCTGAGGATTTAGTCAAGATAAGGACCCTTTTTTGCTGTGCATTTTACAAATATACAACAACATATTGTTCCTGCTCCAGATTATTTATTGTCCGGATAAACAAAGGACAAGGCAAAGCGAATAACATACAAGGAAGTCAAAAAGGAAAAAAAAATGCCATCAGCTGTGGTTCTGGCTATTTATATTGTTTAGGAACAGGATTGCATTTTTGTTGCCAGATTGGAATATACAAGTTTCTCTCTGGCGTTTGGTCCTATTAAGGCAAGTAAGAGAGACATCTACACCCATTTTCTGCTACATATTTATTTTGTGCAGTGGCTTGTGAAAGAAAGTGCTGACTGCTTTTTCTAGCTCTAAAGCCGTTTCTCAGTGTGTGTGGGAAACAGCAGAGACTGAAATATAAGTCTGTTGATGAATTCACAAATACCTTTAAATCTGAAACTATAGCACCATTTTAAACCTTGGCCAGTGAGTGGGGGCCGGGCAGATTTATCCACTTTCCTCCTGGTGTCAGCCCTCGAATGGAGTTTCTGGATGCCTCAGATGTGCATTCACCAGTCTCCTCTCCCCAGGACAGGAATGGGGCCATGGCTGGCCTGGGGCTTGGGAATTGTGTGGATTCTCTTCCCCAGGAAATGGGGAGGCCTCCCGGGTGACCCTTGATGGCTCTGCTGTTCTGTTGTGAATTGTACAAGCTTACAAGGTGCTCTGCACTTCCACCTCTGCCTGGAAATACAGCAGGTGAAAGCTCTCTTCTCGCTCCAAATCTGTCTATAATGTGCATCAGGGAAGCACTCCGGTGTACGAAACCAGCACTGATTCAAGGTCAAATCTAAAGCCAAAAAATCGTTGTTGTGTTCATTGTAACCTGCCTAGTCTTTGTTACTGTGTGTCAGCCTGTAGGTATATAAACTTGATTGAAGACCACAATACAAATAATTTAAAAATTTGTACTTCTTCCTTTTTTCAACACTGTCATACAGTATAATGATATGATTTCTAAAAGGTACTTAAAAATGAATTATAGGGCGTTTTCTTCACATTCTTTGTTGCAAGTGAACGACTGAGCTTAGTATTGCCTTCCGTAAATACCATTCCAGATCATCATGAAACATCCTATAATTCAATTATAAATAACCTCTGAGAACCATAAAATGATATATTTTAGGTTAGTGACACAAACAGATGTATTCACCATTCTGACTGTAAAATGAAACCTAAAACAAACCCAGCATTTTCACTTGCTTTGATCTGCAATGTGCCTCTGTGCATGGGAAGTACAATGGAGCCCATACAGACTGTAACGCTCTCCCTGGAATTAGGCCTTCTCAGAAAAACAAAGTTAAAATCAGAACAATACAAAACACTCAGTGTATTTCCCCTTAAAAAAATAAATAATAAAGGCCTTACTCAGCAGAGGTTGAGATGCAGAAATACAGGAAGAATTAACAACCATTGCAGGAAAGGATGCTTTTTTATTTTTTTTCCTCACACTGTGTTTTCTCACACAAAAATCATGATGTAGCATTTCTAAGAATGGTGTTTTACTGTTATTTACGTATTAACTTCCGACTTCTCCTCAACTCGATATTTGGTGCAATAAGCCTTCTTTGCACTACCAAATAGTAAAACAGAGTTTTAGAATAAATTAAAACTGGGTGAATGAATGTGGCAAACGTAACCTGGGGAGAAGAAGGACTGTTCTTTACCAGGTGACTGAAAGATCTATAAATCTGTGCTTAACTCAGACATTTTAAATACAGAGGCACTGTTGTTACTGTTGTTTAGCTCAAGGTTTGGGGTGTTCAGATGAAAAAAGACATGCAGTATTTAGATCACACAGGACCAAGACCGGGATACAATTTTATACTGTAAAGCAAAGCTTAAAAAAAAGAAAATAAGTAGCACCCTGGGTTGCATTAGGTTAATGGTGGTGAGGGGAATGAAAGAAGATGGAAAGCTGTATTTTGTCAGAGTGGCCCAGCACATGGTGTGGAGCTCACACAATCCCAACCCAAGGCTCTGCACCTGCAGCATCACCTTCTCCTCCACCATGGCTGGAGGCTCCCAGAGCTGGTGGGCATCCAGCAGAGACTGCTCATGAGCATGAGCCTGACAAGGGTGGGTGCTCATGTATGGGGACAGAAATGAGGCTGCCAAGAGTGGCTGGTGTCAGCAGAGCACGTTTTGATAAGAGGTGCGAAGAGACAAGCTGACTAAGTAGAGGATAACATGCTGGGCTAGGTGGGTTTGATTCCTAAAAACCCTGGGTGAAGCCTCACAAATGTGTCGTCTCAGATGTCACTGTGGCACCCAATATCACCCTCTGTTTTTTTAGTTCTATCGCCAAGTGGGAGGAATAAAATTGATGATCTTCTTCTAGCGGCTTTGATAAATAAGTGCAACTGTTTTCCTGCAAGCACCTGTTTCCTTCCTACATCTCTTCTTGGGAGATTTTTTAAAGAATTTTTTGCCCGAGAAGCAGCTGAATTCCAAATCCCAGGTCACCCCCCATCTGTTTGCAGAACACAAGTTAGTTAATTTTGGTAATGCTAAAAAAAAAGTTCTTAAAAGCCTCTTTCACATTGATGCTCCCCAAGACTGGAAGGCAAGGCATATGGGGGAGCAGCAGTTGGTGGAACAATTTTATCTGTGGTACGAGAAACTAGATAAAAGTGTTCTTGCGAGGACACATGATAAATGGTAAAGGCAGACTCGATGATCACCTTTTTCCCCTTGTGCTTTTATTACCTACATGTTGCACAGCTGGTACTGACAGCCAGTAATGTGTGTCTAGCTATTTTAATATTCACTTTTGGAATAGGGTGGCGGAGACTCCCCATTTTGTGGTTTGTGGCTCTGTAGGTGTTTGTAACTTTGCAGCTTTCCATCTGCACGGAAATTCACGCTCACTTCTGGGCACAGTGTTGCCAGGAGGACACAGATAAGCTGAAGGGAGCGGGGGGAAAAAGAACAAAAGTTATTGTGAGACTAGAAGGAGAGATATATAAAAGAGATAAGTATGCACAGCTTGACTAAACAATGACTAATTGCAGGAGCATAATAACAATTCTGAAAGGAGTCTTAATTGATTTATCTGAGGAATGCTCAAGGCTTCTTTTAAGATGCTTTAGTATTAGAATTATTTATCTGTCTAGGTTAAGGATACAATTGCAGACTTCTGCCCTCATTTGATGTTTGAAATTAGGGAAAACTAAGCACACACCATAAGCATCACAAGGTTATTAAGATGGCAGTGGCACTTAAAATATTCTTTTGTGAATAGTCCGTGTGTCACCAGAGGAAGCTAATGGGTATCCTAGCGTCTCAGATGGTGATAAACAAGGACATTAAATGATAATGGTTACAGGAGTCTTAACAGTGACTTAGTCTAATCCAATACACAAAACGACACGGGCTGTGAATTGCTGTATAACAAGGAACACCAGCCATGAATCCCGGCTAAGGTGGCCAGCACAAACTGTGCAATGAAACTTGTGAAATATGGGGAGAAGGGATATGATATTCCTACCAAAAAGTTAAAAATATTAGCTTATAATACTCAGATGGTATAAAATGTCACAGCTTTGACTTCAGCGGCACCGTGTTGATTTGCATTAGCTGAAGTTCTGTCTCTAAATTCTTTAAGAAAACCCAAAATGAAACTATAATGAATTTATTTCTGGAAGGACAGCATCTGGTGTTTTATTGCTAGCTGACAAGAAGTAGGAAAGGATAGTCTGACTGCTGGTTGCAGGAGCAGTGCAGGATTTGCATTTTACAGGGGCTATTGAGGATGATATTAAACCAAATATCTCTTTTTAACAGGTCCCCTCACAATCATCTACAAGCAGGAGATGCATTCAAACCAAATCCAGTGACCTGGATATCATAAACTGTCTCTCTTTAAAAGTGATGTAAACTAGGAATAATGGCACAATTCTGTCACGCTTCAGAAGGAAATTAACCCCTTGTCTAGATCTGTATGGTTCCTAACCAATCATCTCCATTTAATGGCTTCAATATTTCTAGTGATTATAAAACTGGCTCCAAATATAAGTTAAGTCACCTTTCAGGATTCATAATCCTTTGTAAAACTGAGGAACCCTAACCCTTACCTGGATGCTGATTTAATTGCATACTCTGATTCCCTTCATTTTTTTCCATGCCTCTTCTTCTACACAATAAATAACTTTTTCTGTTTTCCTAGCATATAACTCTATAGAACTATCCATCATACCACATTACAACACAAGCAAGGTAAAAGTAGCATTTATGCAATGCTGTTGATTACTTTTGGGAAAACAATATTTAGGGTTTATTTTAGGTTTTTTTTTTAATTTTGTGGCTGTGCCAGATGCACCTCCTTTTGATTCCTGTTCAATGATAATTTTAGCAGAGCCTGTAGGTAGAGCCATCAAATTAAGGGACTGAAGAAGCTTTCTGAGAAAGATTAAATGATGGTGCTCTGAGATGCAGTCAGTTTGTTCTTCACCTCAAACAACAGCCAGTCACAAAGCAAGTGCCAAGGCAGTGTCTGAGGAGATAAGCATGAGTGTGGGCTATTTAGTAAGGGAAAGCTAAGAAAGCAAAATGCTGTATTTGCCTATTTTTATAACAAAATGCAGACATAACAAATAGTGGGACTGCAACAGAAATAAAGGATACAACTTCTTTTATGGAAATGCATGTTTGGTAGAGGTTCAGCAAAGAACCTTTGTTTCACGGCATTTGTATTAATTTGCATGATTAGCAAGCACCTGTTGTACGTAGCAGGTAGTGAGGACAAAAGCAAATGTGAGGGCTGATCTGAAGGCTCCTCATTTGCTTGTGAAGCGCAGGTTTCCCTGATGAGACATTTTACACCAAGGGTTGGGCAATGGTGTTTCTGCTGCTGAGCCCAGCTCTGCTGCTCCCAGGCCGTGGTTCTGCACAGGAGCCCCCAGGGAGGAGCAGCAGCAGGGAAGAGCCATCCCGGAGGTTTGAGCTGTGACACAGTGGCTCTGTCACTCCGGATCCACTGGCCTCTGAGGAGCTGTGGGAACAGCTCTGAGGGGGACGTGTGGCTCTGAGCTGGATGTGGAGGCGTTGGCTTTCAGGAGCCCCTGGAGTTGTGGCTAACTCAGCTGACTTTGCAAGTAGTGCTATGACAAAATAGATGCTTTTCTTCCCACTAGACACTGCTCTTAGGGAGTTAAATTGTGGGCAGTTGCCAAAGAAATGCCAGACCTCAGGAGTTATATGCAGTCAGGGGACTGTGTGTAACTTCTGGTTTCTAAGGAACAGTACATAAGGGTAATCCCATAGTTTCAGCATTAAGACAGCTAATATTCTTATTACGTTTACTTCTGTTGATGTTGCTTGGAAAATATAATGTTTATATATATAATTGTAATTACAGTAAGTTGACAATTATAAATAAGTCCATGAATAGTTCTCAGTCAGATTCAGGAAAACAGAAAGTGATATGCCTGCCCTTCTGCATTAGTGTACTTAAAAGGAAATAGCCCTGATAGAAAGCAGCCACACAGAGACTGAAGGGGGTAAGGTAGACAGAGCCTCGTGTACGTCTCCCGTCACATAAATCCAAAATTCACAGCCAAGAAACAGAGGACACAAAGAACATCTTCCTAAGGGCAGATGCAGAGAGCCAAGCTCCTGTGTCCATGGCACACTGAAACAGGAGCTGTATCCAAGCACAGGAAGGCACAGGAGGTGACTGCTCATCAGGCAGCAGCGCCTGTGGCTGTGGGCCCAGCCATGAGCCCTTCTGGAACCAAGGTGCATCAGCACAGCACCCACAAACTGAAGTCAAACTGGAAAATGAGCTGATGAGAACGTAATGCACTCTTTGTGCTGATAGATTAACTGGTTCGAGTTTCCACTGCTCTGCACTCCACATGCTTCTGTGCACAACCCCCATTTAAATAACAGGTTACTTCAATAATTAATGTGCTTTAATGTCTCCATGACTTTGCCATAGAATTCCTACGTGCCCTTGGACAATTAATTTTGTCTCTCTGGCCTTTAGTTCACCATTTTCAAAATAAATGTGAAGCCAGAGCTCAATTAACAAAGATAACAGAGAAATGGGATGACCCAGGGAAAGGGAAAAATACAGATATTTGAATCCTTGTGGTGCAACAACTGTACAAAGAGAGGATTGAACACAGAAGATCCATGATAATGTTGACTGTGAAGTGCAGGGATTCTCAAACTAACCTGGAGCTCAGGCACTCAGCCCACCCTGCACTCTCCTGCCCAAGCACAGCTACAGGAGTGCATTTCACACAGACCTACCCGGGTGCTGCTGTACCCACAGAAAGGGTAATCTGTCGTGTGGGTAAGCAACATAGGGATACTGTGCTGAAGGGTGCTCCTAGGCACTTAAATACACATAAAAGATGGAAAATATCATCCTGTACCCAACAGTATTGTGATTCAGATGTCCCAATGCATTGGGTTTAACTCTGAGTGATAAAATATTCTTTGGCTGCAAAGTTCTTTATGAGAAGCAGTAGATGCAGCTAATAAGGCAGACAGACACTAACTGTAGCCTTTCTCCATGTAAGAGTGATGACCTTGTAACAGAAAGGTTTCCCTAAAACTGGGTCTTTTTAATTTTCTATCCAAGTGCATGTGTAAGTCACACCCTTTGCAACAAAGGCAAAAATGGGATATACTGTTAACCCTGGATAAATGGCTGAAATGAAAACCTTTTCCAAGCAGTGAGTGATTTAGGAGCTTGTATATAACTTCAGTGTAGGATTTATGGTCATACACTATTAGACATTGTATGCACATAACAAAAGTGTTTTCCAAAAGCCAAAGTCAAAGAAAGAATGGGTGATTAAGAGAAAGAATTCCCAATATGCTGAACTATGATTAGGCTAGTGGGAGTGCTGCTGTGAGAATTAAATTTACAACAAAAGTAACTCAGTTTTATCTCTTCTGAGTAATTCAGTACATTCTCACTTTGCTGTTACAGCTAGCTGTAACTTCTTTTTCTCTATAATTTATTCAAATATCCCAAAGGGTCAGATAAGAAAATTGCTTTCTTGGAACCAATAATGAATATGGGGTCAGTCACTGCAAAATGATAAGGTATGTTACCAACAAATATTCTTCATATCAAAACAATGTCTGTCTTTAAATCATGTTTCCAACTATTCCTCCCAAAACTGGAAAATCTGGACCACATCCCCATTTATAGACTTTTACAGATGTACCATTTCTGCTTACCCTCCTCATGCAGACTGACAGTCTGCCTTGCTGAGGAACATTCTTCTTTCCTTCTTTGAAACACAGAGCACAGTTTCACAGACATGCTAGAAACCCCTTGATTTGTAGCTGGGCACTTCCCAAAATCCCAAGCATTCTTCTGAAACTGCAGGTTCTTCCTCACAAGGTGACAAAAAAGCATGGAAAGGAGGCTTAACAAAGACATTTCTAAACTGCTTTGAGGCTGCCTGCATTCTTAAAACAAAAAAGACTTAGATTTTTTAATACAGAAGTTCCTAATGTCTTATCTTACCCTTAATGTGTTATCAGGAAAACCTAATTTTTCAGGCCTGGTGAATATTCCAGCAAGTTCTCCTTAGACATCAGTGTCTCCTTATGCAGCACAGCACCCTGCTCTTAAACTACTTTTGTCTTCTGTACTTGTACTTCTATGGACAGTGACTTCTGCCTAGTTCTTTCCTAGATCCTTCCTATACTCCCTATTACCATGTGTATAGAAAGAATATTTTTCTACAGGAGTGGGCCAGCAAGTGAGAGGCGGTCAAAAGCTCTTTTCATGCCTTCTCAGTGTTGACCTTCAATGAGGCTTCAAGAATCTTCCCTGCATAGAGCAGCAGCCATGGCTGAATTCACTACAAAATGTTAATTCGATATAGAGAGATGCCAGTCTGCCCCAGCAGCAGGATCAGTGCTGCTGGAAGGGGAGGAGGGAAGGGTCTGGTTTGTATTCTGCTCTGCTGCAAGCTGCTTTTCCAATTGCATCTCCTATTTATGATACCTCTTTCGAAAGCAGAATCCTGGTATTGCAACTGAAGACAGTGGTCACTTGATGTGAAACCTTTACCAAATCTGCTGTTTCCAGTGGATTCTGAATTCTGACTTCTCAAAATCAGTATCACAGTGTGGAAACTCTTGACGGTGTCTCTGGGTCTGGCCTGTGAACCCCACTTAAGAGAGAAGGGTTATGCAAGTGTAAGCACTCCATTAACTTCCTTAATTGTGTTTCCTTTTGCTTGAGATTATCTCCGAAAAAAGATGTAGCCCCATGGAAGAAATACCATGTGAAAAAAATATAATCAGCTATACAGAAAAGATTTAGAACAGAAGCAGTTCCTTGGTGTTGGACAATATAATTATTCTTTCTACATTGTAATTTTCAATAGAAGAGGTAAATTTGTAATAAAAGTGATTAAAAATTATCCTTCATTTGACCTTTTTCAAGGTGTATTGCCATCAAACTGTCACGTGATGGTGATCTTTGATTTTCTTTTCACAATATTTTATCTGACACAGTTGATGAAAAACAAATCCATATATATTGAATATTGTACTGTTGTTGATACTGATGTCAAGCCACAGCCATCATCTCAAATTTTGTGTCCGTAAGTGTAAATGCCCATAAACAATACTTGATGTTTAAATCTTCAGGCTCAATTTCATCTTGCAAATCATGAAAAGCCCTTGGGTACTAATGATTTCAATTTAAAAGGAATGGGCTTTTTTTTTTTTTTTGGTCCATTAAAAAAAAAAAAAAAAAAAAGGTGGAAAATAGATTACTGTGAACTTCCACCCAAGGATGGAAATATTCCTTAGCTTTCCTTGCAAAGATAGTAGTTAAGCACCTCGGAGGAATTTTAGCACTAGTGAATAAATTCCGAGGACAGTCTCCTATGGGAGGAGTACCCCAAAGGTGATTGTGACCCCCAGGTGGCTTTCCAGCAGTCAGGGCTGGGACACGACTCTGACATTCCACGAGTGGCAGAGCTGCATTGGCAGAGGGAGGGACAGGCTGGCAGGTGCTGCTGTCACTGAAATTTCAGGGTTACACTGGGATTCCTGTTCATATTCACGCTGTACAAACTTAGAGCAGTGAAACCTCCAGCAAACTCTTGTCATCACCTCCTTGTGATTTTCCCTCCAAGCTCTTCCTTCTCTTGTCTTGCAGTTCCTGGTGACATGAGGATTTTATCAGCTCATTTAGTAAGGAAAATTATCCAACTCTGATGGGATAGTATATCTCCTATGTTATGGATGCAGAAACTGAAGAGAAATTAAATTATTTGCCTAAAATCAAACAGTCACTGGCAAAATAAATGTAGGGGTCACCTATCAGGTTAAAGTCTCAGAAATCCTTCACTGTAAATGACATATAATCTTTTCAGTCCTTTAAATCCAGTTTTCTGTGTTTGATTTACAGAGATCTATACATTAACTATCAAGAATGTGACTGTGGGTCCTTAGAAGGAAAATACAGGAGAATCCCATAGAAGGAGATGATCCATAAGCCCACTTTATACAACATCCTTTATTATATATTTATTTATTATTATAAGATAATTTCATTGCTGGGATTTGTATTATTTTTGTAATTTTTTTTTTAATTTTTGCATCCACATGTTATTCTTTTTCTGTATTAGATGTTTGCTGATAATCTACTGAATGTCAGACTTGCCATGGAATCAGCATCTCAGAGCCTAATGTCTGATCTGTCACTGGATAGCTGCTTCAGAGCTGCACTAATCACAGCCAGTGCCCAGGACACAGCACACAGAAACACGAAATGAGGGGATCCAGGGAGAACAGGAGGAAAGGCCATTAGGCAATACCCCACTCAAGTCAATTCCTCCATCTCCGAGAAAGTGCTGTCACAGAAATGTTATTGTTCCCATTTAGGACTCGCTTATTGCTTGCATTTAGGACTAATTTGGCAAATCACTGACATGCATTAAGTTGATGGGGTTTAAATATAAGTTTGACTGGTTTTCTGATTTAAGTCTTTATATCCTTCTAAATTATTTTGGAACTCCAATATTGAAGTACAGAGGAAATCCATCAACATAATGAACAGGAGAACTGGACTGAACACAGAACAAAACCCTGTAAGCCTGAAACCAAGAAATGAGAAGAGAAGGAAATCTACTATGGATAGAAGATTTCTGAACCCAAGAAACTACAGAGGATGGAATCTAATTCAGAGAGTGGAGATGCATTCCCAATGATCTCCCTGGAGAGATACCTGAACAAGGGCATTTGAGTTATGGTGTAAAAATTATAAGATAATTTAACAAGCAGGAGGACTTAAGAGAAAAAATCAGAAGAGTGAATTTAAATGCATATGGTTTTTAAGGATAAACCATGAAGGAACTGAGGAGCAATTAAGGAGTAAAATACATACATATATAAAAGAAAGAATCTAAGTGAATTCTTGGCACTGGACTCCTTTTACTCCAAAAGGTGCCTACACATAACATACCTATTCTTTCAGATAGTAATGATGAGGAACTAAAAGATTGTTGTGTCAACAGAAAGTGTTGGAACAAGCTGAAAGAACAAAGGGCAGTAAGTCATCAGCTCTGGAGTGTGAGAGGAAATGTAGAGAAATATTCAAGATAATTTAAAAGGCAGCACTGTTTAACAGGTTCTCCCCCCGCTACTAATACAAGGCTCTTTTAAAATAGTACACTACAATTTCACAATATAGAAGTAAATCCTTATTTTTTCACAGCACCTAGCAGAGATTAGGCATTTTCAGAGCTGTTGCTACTATCACACCTTTACAACAGCTCTTCATACAGCTCTATTATGATCGCAATGATCCTTTTTGATGCCAAAAATTACAGAAAATATTAGTGATATAACCCTCTGAACAGATCTATTAATGGCTATTGTTAGTAATAGGATATTGGACTAAGCAAACGAATGGTCTGCCTTTTGGGACAATTCCTTAATGTTTAAATTATCACTCATCTTGTGTGTCATGTTGGTATTCTTAATGTCAAGTATATAAAAAAATTAAAAATAATTCAGAAATAACAACATAATGTTGTAAAACCATAAAGAGCAAATAAGATTAGAAAAGCCATTTCCTTTACTGGGATTTGTGAGCTAAAGGTTAACTTCCAATTAGAGTTTAAAAGGAAGAACTTTTATTCTGCGTTGGTTGAGGCTTTTAGCAAATCACATTTATATGTGCAGAACATTTGTATATTCCCTAATAACTTGCCATTATATTAAAGGCTGTAAGCTTGCCACCAGAACTTGTACAGCCAATCTGGACACAAGATATGCAGGGATAAGATTTGTTAATATTGCATTATCAGATGCTATTGCTTTGCTATTGATGGCAATTATGTCACCGTTCAGTTGCCAGGTGAATCCTGTGTGCCAGCCTTGTATTGCTACGTATAAACAATATTCAGGAGAGGAAGATTAATTCCTGTGCCACATTTATATTGTTGCAAAACAGCAATAATAGTATTGTATTAAAAATAACATAAAGGAAAAAGATAAATAGTGCAAAACAATAACCAACATAGTTAAATAATAGCAGGCCCAGGGGATTAAGTGATACTTTGCATTTTTATAGAGCTTTCGATATAAGGATCTCAAAACACTTCACAAACATTAGCAAAATAAGCCTCCCAACACTCTTTAGGTAGGGAAATATTATTATCCTCATTTTACAGATGAATAAGCTTCTTTATGAGGAAGATAAAGCCAAGTGAAGTTCCCAAAGCCACAAAGCATGTCAGAAGCAGAATTACTAAATAGGCTCCGTGCTGCAGAGACAGAGACCTTGACAGATAGAACAGAATTCACACATTCTCTTGAAAGCCAGGTCACATGTTATGCAGCCATCATCTTAATGGGAATTACAAACACAGAAAAGCCAAATTTTCATTTCTGAAGTCAAAACCAGACTGTAGTGAGACCCTCCCTCCAGGCTGCCTGCAGACTGCCCATGGAGCCTCCAGGCAAAGCCATTGTTTGCTTCACAGATCCCAGGGGTCCTAGCTGGAATCCACTAAAGCCTGGTCCCACACTGTCCACACTGCTTTAATCTGACTCACATGAACCCAAATTCCTTTTCCATCAACCTACAGACTTTTTTTCCTGTTTTCAGTTGATTAAAGCCTTTTTTTTTCTGTAAGTGATGTATACTTCAGAGTATACAAGCAGGCCATGAAGAAGATTTAAATTTTTTTCCTATATATGCCCATCCTTTATCTCTCTGGTTATTACAGAAATGTATTTTACAGGTTTAACTACAGTGTGATTCACTATGAAAAGTGGATGATATCTGATGTAGTAGGCAAGACAGGAAGTAGACAGTTCATGTCAGACATCAAGAGCCCAATTCTGACAGAGCAGTTGCACAGGAAAATCTAGAGTTATCTCAAGTTTTTACAGCTGTAACAAAGTGCAGAACCTGACTGGTGGCATAAAAAAGGTAATAAAATTGCTAAGAATGAAGCAAAAGCATTCAGATCCAAGTTTTGGGGTTTTTATTCCATGGTAAACAAGAAGTAAGAAGAGGCAGCTGGAGTCTGCCCGTTTTAGGAAGAAACAATGCCTTTCCCTTTGTCTTTTTTCTGATTGTTACAGATCCTACTGTCCTTGCTGCTCAATCACTCTCAAGGCAGATGAAGCTTCACCAGTGCCATCAGAAGCAATGTTCAAGCACTTAATGTGATTTTTGGGTTATCCTGCGCAGGGCCAAGAAATGGACTTGATCCTTGTGAGTCCCTGTCAACTTAGGATATCCTATGATTCTATGATTTATACCTACATACATATATACACATACACACACATACATATGTACCTATGGGCTATCTGAGCTTTCCAAGCAGGGTTGCAGCAGCTTCAAATCCCCTTCTCTGATGACAAACTTCTCTCGTTTCTCAGCAGGACAAGCCTGCCCCTTCCCCATACAGTTGCAGAGGAACTCCTGAAACACTTTTCCCGAGGAAATGTGCTCATATCAGCTGTTCACATCAGGAAATGGTTTTTTACAGGAGATTTAAGCAAATCTATCAACCCTCATTAAAAAGAAAAATGAAAAGTACAGATTGCTTTTCAGCTGGGACAAAAAGGGACACATGGCCAGGAGCAGAGACGGGGGCAGGAATGAGCCTCTGCAAAGCAGTCTGCAGTTATTTCTTCGTAAAATGACTGCAAAGCCACAGTCTCCATCTTTGAAGGGACATAAGACTTTTTCTCAGCCATTCATTCATTGGCAATTTTTTTTTAATATTTAGAAAATTGTCCTACTTAGTGCTGTTTTCAATGCAGAATTACCTATATGCCACTGCAGAGCTACTTCACTGCCCTAGCTTCAAAATCCCTTGAGAATGTTTTTCCTTCCTCTGAATGAAATGAGAGACAAAGGCAATAATAAATTTCTCATGACATAACGTTTTCATTAAGTAGCACAAATATCAAACACTTGGATCCCCAACTATTTTTGACTCAAGCAGAAATATATTTACTCTGACAACAAAACCAAAAGCCTATCCTTAAAATATAGGGTGACAAAATAGATCTATTGATATTTTGTTGTTTTTTATAAAGACAACTTTTTCAGTTTGTTCAAAAATGTGTACTATTCTCACAGTACAGAACAGTAGGCATGGAAGAGCTTCCTAAATTAAAGTTTCTTAATAGAAATTCTGTTTTGAATAATCCATTGTTTTCTTAATAAGTCACAACATCCAGTAAGAACTCCCTAAAACTGCAGTTTACATGAGAAAAGAAGCAGGAGCAGTACCACCATTAGTGACTTATATTCCTAAAATTGTGAAGAATTATAGCATGAAATTTTCCACATAAACCTGAATGAATAAATGAAGATATGTATATATACTGAAAGCAAACAAGCTCAGGTTCACCTTAGAAGAAGGAAATTGAGGAACCCTAAGTTTAGTGATGAACAGAAGGTTCAAAGAAAATCTTCCTGCTGCATCTACAATGCCCATTCAAACATGCAATGTCTTCTTCTCTGGTCACAAGGTTTGGTTCCATCCATCAACACCCACTGCAATACTGGACATCTGTGAGAGACTCAGTTATCCAATCTTACAAAGATTCTCCAAAGTCAAGGATAGAAAATGCTGTTCAGCTCACAAGGGAACTAGTGTGAAAAGCTCTCTAACACTGTAGAAAAAATCTGTAATCCCAGGAAACTGTCATGTCCATTTCAGATCTAACAGGAAAATATTGGGATTAAAATCTCAGAATGGGATTTCTAAATGGGGGAAAGCAGCTGGATCCATCTTTTCGGGGGGGGATTTTTCTAAAATGGTGATTCCTAGTGCTTCACAGAGAACATATGTTTGTCCCCAGCATGCCACTAACTCAACGTGACTCCAGGTGCTGCTGGTGCCCTGACCCCAGCTCACAGCTGGTTTGGAGTGCAAGCAAACAGAGAAAAACAAAAGGAAAGGTTTGTCCTGTTTTGTTGAATTTGGTGAAAAGAAGACCAAATAACTGGTTGTAAAAATTATAACTGCATAATGGTATTTAAAAAGAAGCAATTGAAAAAAAAAAAACAAACAATGAAAGGAGTAAGAAATAAAAGTGTTTAGACTAGAACCAGTTGTTCAATCACAATGAATTTCAGAATTGAGACAGCTTAGTGTCTTTTATTACCTTTAAAATAGAAATATAAAAAATATAAACCCATAAAACCAGAAAAATGAAAAATATAAAAATATGTATGTGTATGCATATATAATAAATACAGATGCTAGATAAATAGCTAGATCAATAAAAATGGAAATAAAAAAATTGTAGTCAAGAACAAATACAATCTGCCAGATTAGGAGTAGTTCTAGGCAAAGGGTTTCACCTAGTGTTCCCAAAAAAAGAATTTCAAGGGTTCAGTAAAGCTTGATTTTCTTTTTTTTTTTTTTTTTCCATTTGAATCTATTAGTGCTTTATGTGTATGTGTTGAGTACAGGGCTTATTTTCCAGACAGAAAACATTTCCCTAACTTGTTTAGGAAGAATGACTTTCTGAAAACGCCTGACTTTAACAAAGATGGGGAAAAGGATGTTGGACCATCTGTTTACACATAATTTGTGCTTATTTTGCACCTGCAAAAAAAGAACTCCATTCCCACGCTTGCCCAAAAAAGAACCAGCCCATAAACAAACAACAGGCTTACATGTGGAAGAGTTAAAAATTGACCTAAAGTCTCTTGATATTCTCAACAGACTAACAGGCAATGACTTGCAAGGATTTCAGATCCAGGAGGAAACCCCCAGCTGCATCTCAACCACATCACTGTTAAACAGGTACCACATCAGTGCTCAGAAACCATCAGAAATCACCACCATGTAACAAAGACAGAGCACTTAATCAGAAATTCATTAGTTTCACCAAGCAAGTGTGGTCTGGGGAAAAGATGTACTTAGGGACAATCGCTAAGGGTGAAGAGGTGAAGAAGCTTCACTGACCCAGGCAGAGTTTTTTCCATGTACAGCAGTGAAGTTTCTGATCTAATTTAACCCAGTACAAACTCCAGCACTCACTCCACCCGGAGCCTGTTCAGTCATTTTGGCATTTACAGGAGCAAAGCATGGGGCAAGGCACAGTATTTATGAGCCACCTGAATTATAGTGAGAGGCCGATACAGTTAAAGGAGATCCGAGTCTTCAATAAAGCCAGCACAACCAGCTAAAATTCATTTATGAGTGGCCATTCATCGTGTCTGAAAGAGAAACATTTGAAGACTGTCAATGCCATGTTCACATGGACCCAAGGGCAGGGAGATGTATGGCTTTTAGGCCTTACCTCAGCTGTAGGAACTCTTAAATAACACTGACTGTCATAGATTTGGGCTTTTTAATGGCACAGTATTTCATATGATCAAATTCAGAAAATGCTTTCCTCATTTTTTGTTGCACCAAGTCTTATGCTCTACCCACATACAGATGTTTGGCTGGGGTGTTTGGCTGTTTCCTATCAGTTGGTTATAAAACCGGCTGATGCAAGCTACCCCAACTCAAAAGCAGATGAGTAAAATCTCAAACCTCATCTTCTTTGCTTAAAAAGTATTTATTACCTGTAGAGAAAGCACGGGGTCATTGTCTGTAGACAACTAATACATTTGGATTAATTGGAGCTAAAATAAAACACTGAAATAGAAGACATGTTAGGACTCTGTGAGGTAAGGTATATGCAATCAAGATGTGATCACCAAGCTCACGTATTTTACCCTGTAGTAAAATGTTTGTTTGGTGTTTGGTGCAACACTACTCAGGCCTTAGAAGAAATAAACAACAACCCAGACAGGAAAAAAAAAGATGCTGTTTCTACACTATTTGTGAATTAATTAGCATGCTAAGTAATGATGGAATTTAGCAACTGAAATGACAAATATCCCAGGGCTCCCTTCCCCAAGCGTCCGATGTGTACATCCATCCCTAATACCGTTTCATTGTTTCAGCCTCCAAGAAAAACAGGATGCAATATGCCTCCTGTCTATGATAAAGTTTCCTAATACAGTACAGTAATGCAATTTATTTTCATACAGCATCCTGCATATAAAATATTACATAACCCTTTATGAGAAGATAATGCATTACAGACTCAGGCACATTGCTGTCTTTCAGGAAGAAATTGAAGGATAATGTTGTGGGAAGGGATGGAGGAAATAGAAGCCGAGGTACAAAAGTAGTTAAAAAATAAAGTAGTAAATGTATTCTTCTTGTGCCCTTATGATCTGCATGAGACTAGCAGAGGGCAGGTCAGCATTACTGCAGATGCAGTGTAACACAAAATGTTACATGCTCATGGGAAGGGATGGCTCTGATCCCATGAGTTTATGCTATAAATAAATAGGCAGGATGACAAGGTGAGTCACAGAAGTATCATGTGAATTCCCTGAGATCAAACAGGGAGCTGAAGGTTCAGGAGAGGAATGAACATGAATGTTAAAAGTTCCAGATGGTGCATAGTCCAAAAAAATCATAGATGGACCAAAATTGCAGAGCCAAACTATTTATGTGGTCTGGGGAAACTCACCCTGGATTCAAGCCGTTGCATCTCAAAGCCAGAATTTAGTGCTGCAGTTTGAAGGCCTAAAGCAAGTGGAGAAACAAGGTCTTTGTGCAAACCCCATGCTAAAAGAGGGAGATTTTAGATCTGAAACCCAAAATTCCATGCAGGAGAATTTGCGTATTATTCGGAACACTGGAGTGTGTGTTATTCTTGATTCCCTTGCAGGAAATATGAGTGAGCCAAAGCTGAGGCTGTGGCTAATCTGAAACCAGACAGGTAGAGAGGAATAAGGGTGTTGAGGTGCAGCAAGTCTTTGGGAGATTGCAAGGAAAGGAGAGAAATTATGTGCTCACTCCAAATGAGGAGAAGGCACCTCTGACCAAGGCTGTGACAATATATTTATAAAGCATAATTATAAAACCTCACAAATCACACTGCTTCAGTTTAAGACACAACAAATAGGAACAAAGCTTGCCCAGAGGGCTTAATACTGCTATGGGCCCTGCAAAAATGTAAATAACTTATAGGAAAAGGAGTTCCTAGGGAATCTGAACTTTCCATTGAGACTGTTGTCCTTGCCACCATTCAGAATTCAACCTCAGGAGAAAAACGGTTAAGGATATAAAGGATGGGGGAAATACAGGGCTGTGTACAACTACAGTGTGACTGGTTTCACTACCATATGGATACATGAGCCACTGAACATATGTATTCCAAGGGGGGAGAGAAGAGGATCTTAGACACACTGTTCTCCTCCTGGAAATCCATCTCTTCAGTGTGGTACTTTTTTTCAGAAGCTCAAGGTCTTCTGGAAATGGTGATGATTAAAGCTGGGTTTCTGCCATGACTTCCTGTCACCTTGGACAATATGTCTAGATGTGCTCAAGGGGTTGGAAGCAGGCAAACAGGAGCTCCTCTGCCTGTGCTCTGAGCCTGTGGATGTGAGCCAGCTTCCATCTGGGACCCATATGCCCAAGTGTCCCCGTGCTGACAGAGATCCTCTGCTTTTGGAGACTCCAGATATTATTTTTTCTCTTGGAGTCCTCCAACAGAAGTCACTGTCCCAGTCGTAAGGCACATCCTTGTGGATAGGCACACACTTGTGTTTGGCCATCCAGCTCCACTGAGATTTCCATATCTCAGGGCATGGCTGCCTTTGGTGAGGTTGAACCTGAGAGGCTGAGCTGTGAAATGGAGCAGCTGATCCATGAGCACATCTGCTGAGCCAGATGTAGGGGCAGTAATCTCTGGTATAAGTGTAAAGCAGACAGCTGGTGGCAGTAAAGTTTGAAGAGGCCACAACTAGATTCACCCAAGAAAGACTGTCAAAATCCTAATTAGCTCACTCACAATGAACTAATGCAGCAATACGGCTTCTGCACCACAGCTGATTCTGGCTGCACCCATCTGTGTAAACATGCTATAAATCTCTCTTTGATTTTTCCTCCATCTGTGAAATGGGAGCATATGACATTTTTAAAGTGTTTTCTCTCTCTATTTTAGGTCTTCAAGACTGGGCTCTCACTTATTGTAGCCTTGCTCATTACTATAACAGTGGGAGAGATACTTAATAGCTGTCATAGCTGGGCATTCTCATTGAATTCAAAGGCAAAACTGACATTGACTTTAATGGAAATCAGAAAGGACATTCAGAAACCCATGAATTACTCAGTTTATTAGAACAACGTGAATTGTTAATATGATAATGATTCAAAGTGCTGTAAGACTGGGACAGTTTTCAAAGGTGTGTATTTACCCAAGCCTAATCTCTGGATGTTTACAGATGTCTTATGCACTTGTGAAAATCCAGGCAGTTCTTGTGCTCTTAGGATAGAAGTATATATAGCACAGCCTGCACTTTAAAGAAAGCATAACTTGCAGAGTCTTATGAACATTAACCCTCAACCTCTTTCTCATGATACCTCCCACTTTTTATCCCCCCCACCTCTATCTTCAGAAGTCAAAGATAAGTAGTCAGAAAGGATAAAAGCATGGACTAAAAGCTGAAAAAGAACATCAGAGCTGTGCTGCCTTTATGTACAGCTGCTGCCGTTTGAGGTAGGGTTAGGGCAAGGTTTGGGGGTGAGGAACAGAGAGATCACAGGACTACAGCTGGAAAGGAGATGCCAAAGCAAAGGGTGGGGAGTAAAGGGAATGTGGTTGCAATAATTTTTTTTTTTTTTGTGGATACTGCCTGAAGGAGCACAGGCATATGGAGTACTGCTAGGTTGAGGCTTAAATTCATTTAGAGAGATAAAGATGGAGCCATGAGCTCCCACTGGAGTGTGAGTGAAAAGTGGGCTGCCAAAGCAAAATGATAGGACAACAGGATAATTTTTCCATTAGGCCGTTTTGGTCTCAGCCATATTTTTTGGGCCTTTTAAAAGCTCAGGTTAAGGTTAGGTTTACATTTAGGTTTAAAGCTGAGAGAAGGAAATGAGCCAAGAACTTCACTTGGAGGGAGGTGGCAAAGGGCCTGACAAAAGAAAGAGTAGTCTGTAAAGACTGGAAACCTTGCCTGGGAGACTTTTTCCATGTGGTCAATGACCATAAGACCCTACCCAAGGCTCAGCTTACTTTTATACTTATTACCAGAGCATTAAGCATCAAAGAAAGAGAGAGCTTGTACCAGCAGTTGGAATGTGGCTGAGAAGGGGATTCAAAGATAACAAATAGGTTGCCAAAAAACTTGTCTGGGTGGGTGAGTGGGTGGGGTAGCATCTGGGCACATGCTTGAGGACCCAGTCTAATGCGTAGTGGGGTTACTGGAGGAGGAAAGAGAAAACTGAGAAATCCAATTGCCATGGGATTGGAAAGCAGTTGCCAAAATAAAGGGTAGGATGCACAGAAAATTCTTCTGTGAGAAATTTTTTGTGTAGGCACAGACTAGGAAGCTTTGTGTAAGGCTCAGCCTATAGCTAGGGTTAGAGCTGAGGTTGCCACCAGATTTGAGAGGAAGAGAGCTCTATCTGACTGCCAAAGGGAAGCCCTGGCTGCAGGGAGAATGTTTTTGCAAGAAATTTCTGGTTATGTGTATTGTTAGTGGTAGGGTTAGGACTGTTAGAAAGAAAACCAAAGGCAGCAGCAGTAGGGGGATTAGAAAGGAGATGGCAGTGGGAAAGGCGGAGTGCAGAGAGAACTTTCTGGCATGGATGTCTTGGTGTGGCTGCCAGCCTGGGGCCAGGTCCAAGGCTCAGACTAAGGAGAGCTCCAGATGGATGGGGGCTGGCAAGGGTTTGTCAAGGAAGTGCTGCGGTGCAAAGAGACCTTGATGTGAGAACTTTTTCATCGTAACACTGGCTGGAGCCCCTTGTTTCAGGCTCAGCATCTACGTAAAGCTTGTACTAGGTTAGAGAAAGCCGTGTTTTATATCATGAAGAAGCGAAAATTATTGCTTCATGGAAACCAGATTTTCCTTCTAAATTTGAGCTAAATAATTATATTGATGTCATATTTCAATTAAACAAAGATTATGCTAAAAAAGTGAAGGAAATGTGGATTGACTACTAGCATCATCAGAGGTTTTAGGCCATGCTATTCTCCCTCAGACAAGTACAAGCCATTTACCCCATTATTTTGGAGAGACACAAACCTAGAATTAACATTCAAGATTTTATTTTTCTCTCTTTTTCCACTGTGCTGGTTTTGGCTGGTGTAGTGTTAATTTTCTCCACAGTAGCTAGTATGTGTCTGTGTTCTGGATTTTTGCTGGAAACAGAGATGGCCTTGTTATTGCTGAGCAGGGCTTGCACATCATCAAGGCCTTTTCTGTCCCTCACCCCACCCCACTGGCTGGGGGAGCACAAGGAGTTGGGAGGGAACACATTTGGGACAGCTGACCCCAACTGATCCAAGGGGTATCCCACACCTTGTGGCATCCTGCTCAGTGTATAAAGCTGGGGGAAAAAGAAGGAAATGGGGGACATTCACAGTGATGGCATTTGTCTTCCCAAATCACCATTACCTGTGATGGAGCCCTGGTGTCCTGGGGATGGCTGAGCACCTGCCTGCCCATGGGAAGTGGTGAACCTTGTTGTGATTTTCTTGTGCTTTACCTGTTAAAGCCTCTTTATCCCAACCCACAAGCTTTTCCATTTTTACTTCTCCTCCATCCCACTTCTGGGGGAGCGAGCAAGAGGCTGCTTGGTGCCTGGCTGCTGGCTGGGGTTAAACCACAACACTAAAACTGTTACTAATGTAAAACATCAAGCAGAAAAGTCTTTTATAACTTTTTATGTCAATTAGTGAAGAAATAAAAGGTATTGGACAATATTGTATGACTCCCCTGTAGCAAAGAAAAATAACAATCCCTGGCTGGATTCAGCAAAGGGAAAGCCCTGGAACTTACTCCCATTTATAGATTAGCTAAAAATGAATTTTATATACTTGTTAAAGAACTATTTAGAGATGAGTGATAGGAAATCTAAAAATAATCCACTCCACTCTAATACAGATTAATCAAGAAAGTCTAGGCTTGCTTACTTTCATCACTCAGACTTTTTGTTTTGTCTTTTTTTTTTTTTTTTTTTTTCCCCTCACTTAGCATCTGAGGCCTGAAAAATCACATTCTGTGTGATCTACCCTGTGAGGTAGAGCAGCGTTTCCTTCCTTTTATGAAAGAAAGTCAAGGCTAGGAGGAAGCCAAGATAGTTGTGGTTACAGGGCTTCAAAGCACATGCTTCCAATCCAGTTTCTAATTTCAAACCTTTCTTAGATGTGGCCTGGGACTTTCAACTGCTCATTTCACTCCTGGGTTTTACAGTTTTCCTTTCTGGAAGATTAGACAGCCACCTTAATTACAGTCTCCTGCTATTATGAGTCAGCATCAGTATATGCAGCACAGTAGGTAGTACCAGGATGGTGAGTGTTCCATGTGGGAATGGAGCAGGTTGGTGATGGGAAGGGAAATGGAATGACCTCCTAGTATGGTGATTGCTGGACCATTTTCACAAAACAGGTTGGTTTAAACTCCAGCACGGCTCAAAGTTTCACATAAGAGTGGTGGTCTCTCTTTAATCAAATGTTTCTACACTGGTAGGACATTCTGCCTGAAACAAATACCTACCTTTTATTTAGCAATTACACCTTTTTTCTAATCTGAATGTAGCCTTGATTTCACACTCTGGTTCAACTCTCTTCAGGACACGCAGGGTGAAAGGGATGGAACACCTGAGATGTGCCCCAGGTTTGCTGTTGCCCTGCCAGGCAGTTGTCATTGGGCTGAGAAGTCACCTTCCTGGAGGGGCCCTGATGGATTCTGTGCCACAGAATCCAGTCAGATGTACAGGTGGTTTATGCTTGGACTGTCTCAAAAAAGCCACCCTAAGAAAAAAGGTGAGGAAGGTTTTCTTCACTAAGTACTGTTGATTTTTCATATTTGGCCAGCTGCATGAATATGTAATGATTCTGCAACAGCACTGAACACAGCAATTCATCTGCCCTAACAGTCCCCAGTATTATTTACTCCAGGCTGTTGTAGCCAGAATTAAAGTTAGCCTGTCTCTTATTCAGCTCTAATCACTATGTTTATTCTGTAATATTTATTTATATCTGTATCATTTATACATTATTTTGCTTGTATAACCAGCTGTTTTACAGTCAAGGACCTCATGTCAATGAGATATAAATCCATGCTGCTGCCCCTTGGGAAAACTGGTAAATTAAACTTTGTGTGCATAGACTTCAAAATGCTGAAATCTATTATACCTTCCCTTCCCACTGATAAATGACAGTGGGTTTACTTGCTGAGTACTTACTTATGAAAGGCTGCTGTTTATTAATACCTCCCTGTATAAATATTAACAGAGCAAACCTATAGGAAAAATATGTGAAGGGTCATCTTTAAATTGCGAAAAGTCAGGCTATTCAGCACAAATGTCTGTGCCTCTTTCTGTCTGGAGACTTAAACAGCCTCATCACCATAGTATCCGGAAGGTGCACACAAGTGTGACATGATTAGCATCTGTCATGTGTAGGTCTTTCTATTCCTTCTGCTCTCCCTGGGGAGAGCAGCCCAAGGATTTTTTAAAATATACGGTGTGTACACTGTGCTGTGTGTTTATATTAGCAAAGTCAAGGTCAAAGATCTGTACCTCACTGCCATCTTTTACCTCATATTAAAGATGTAACACAGGAAGCAGTGCTATTTGTGCCAGATATATATGCTCAGACACTTTGGCATATTTCTTTAATTGTTCCTATTAAGAATGTGAGCTGGGACTGAATAGAAAGTGGTACAAATGCCTTTTATTTCTTAGCATGCTGAATATGGCTGCTGTCTTCTCATTTCATCTCCTTTTCATGGTACTTAGCAGAATAGTAAAGATTTCTGTGGAAAGAAATAAACATTTCCATAGTCTATGGGTCATTGGTATAATAATAAATGTAAAGGTTCCCACACAGCCATTAAAGTCTGTTGTGTCAATGTTATTAGGCACCTTTTGTCTCGGAGTTATTGACGTGATAGATTGCAACAGCCCTTTTGAACATTTTCTCACATAAAGCAAAACCAGCAAAATTGCCTCAGGTGTCCTTTAGAGGAGGCACTAAACCTAGGATTCTTCTGTCCCTTTCAGTTCTGTCTGAAATTAAAGGTTTGATGACACTTGCTAAATGTATTCGAGGATGACCCTGTGACCTCAGACAGCGTTTTTTCCTTCTCAGTGTCTCTCCTTGCCCCACAGAAGGGACCAAACCTTTGCTGTTGGAGTAGGGCTGTCCTTGGCTGTTTCCATGACTACTCCTGCAGCAGAGGAAAAGATGCAGGGACAGATGCCAGGATTTAAGGAAATAAATATGCTCCCACCTTCACTCACTCTCTGCTGATGTGTTGCCACCTGGCACAAAGGACACCCCCAAGCTCATAGAACAAAAGCAGCTGCAAGATGTGCTCCCTCCCTTTTCCCAATTCACCAGCTACAGGCACACTGGGACCTTTACTAAGGGCTTTATCATTTTTCTCTTCCTAATATAATAATAATAATGATCACAAAAAGCTATTTCTATTCAGGAAGGGGATATTTGGTTTTGGACCCTACTATTCTTCATCAGGGACACAATTTTGCACTAGGGAAAAAAATCCACATTTGCAGAAAATCTCAGTGAGGATTCACAGCACAGGTACTAGGACCCTGAGGACTCCTGAGTCCCGATAATTTGTAAGAGCTTTGTGACTAAAGCAATTTAACCACCACCTACCAACATCTCAGTGCAGAGGGTACATATTTGCACCCCAGCAGCTGCCACTGTTTCTGTAATCCTGCCAAGGAGAGGAGTCACAGAGAATGAATCGACCTTGGGCTGTGCCAGCATCTACAACTCAGTACAGGTGTCCCCAGTTCTCTGCACTCAGCTCTGTCTCTGTCCTGGCTGTCCTCACAGTGACAACAGACACGAGAGCTAATGGTGATGCTGCCAAGGTCATCGAGTCCTTTGCTCCAAACGGCTTGGAGAGAACATGGAGATGTGTGCATGGACAGTGTGTGAAGCAGTCACTGCATCTTCACCACCTACTCAGGGAGTGTCTGGATAGTGCTTTAGAGACCAGCTTGAATTGATTTTTTGGCCAGCCAGATGAATGGAAGGGAAACACCTCTAGGAGGTGGCTTCTGTTTCTCATTTCAGTTTCTTGAAGATCTCTATATTGGGCTGTTATTGAACAGCAGATGAACACGAAGCACCAGCATTTTGGTCTTTTGTTGTGCGTTCTCCTTGGGCCCCATTGTTTCTGAGATAAGTAGGCCAAACCCATATGCAATATTTAACATGATAATATCAATTATTTGTATAAGGACATATTTTCCTTATTGTCCTCGTTGCCTTTTCTCAACCATTTCACTTTCTCGTTCTCAGTAGGAAGTGAGCAGACATTTTCCCTAACCTGTCCAGGAAGACTGAATTCTTCTTCCTGAGAGGGCATGACTAATCCTGAGCCAGTCACTATCCTCAAGTCACTTAAAACACCCCTCTCATGGTGCATTATTGTTTACCTTGCCCTTGCCTAGACTTGGCTTTTCTCTAGCAGACATGGAAAGCCAGTCTTCAGAGGAGAAACTGGGGAATCAATGGTCAAGAGACAGGTGACATGTGGTTACATCCCACTCACTGTCTACCATGCAAGTCCTATGTGTAAAGGAAAGGAGGTGGGGACAGGAAAGCACTGAGTATTCATAAAGTAGAGAGAGAGTTCAATGGATCAGACACCTTCCCACTTGCCTTGTTTTATAAACTCTTTGGGTTGCTACCAGCTTTTCCCTTCCACATCAGTGGCAACTTATCCCTGACAACATTTTACAGTCTGCACTTTCACGCTCCTTTCCCCCCTTCACTATAAAAAGCTCTCTGTAAATTTATGCAAAGACTTTATCATTCACTGAGTCTTAAAAGCGAAAAGAATCTCCCTGTAGGTCATCAAATCCAGGCCCCTGTCAGCTTTGGCATATTAAACAGTGCCTTTAATAGGCTGCTCAAACTCCATATTGGTACTAATGGGTTCTTCTGCTTCAGTGGCTCTTATCAGGAAGCTGTTGTTGCAGGTTCATACCTGTGATTAGGCAAGGAGCCTTCTCACTGCCTACCCATGTTTAGTCTCAGCCTGGTGATGCACAGACCTGCACACCTGGTTGCTGCTCAGCTTCCCTGCCAGCAAGACAGCAGGAAGAGGTTCAGAGGAGTTTAGGGAGTTCAAGTACCCTAAGCAATGGCTGTGCTCTGCTGGTCAGACTCTTCTGTGCCTGTGGTTAATACCAGGTCTTTCTCATCTGTCCCTATAAGTAGCTTTAGGGGTCATCACTAAATCACTACCAGAGCTAGAAAATTTTATTTCTGAACCATGGTACAGAGATTGTACCTGTACATAAAAGGATTACAAAGTTAGACATAGTCCTGGCCTCTAGTTCCTAAAAAGTGTGAAATAAATAATGATTCCATGCTCTAAACTTCAAGGGGTGCAGCACTCAGGGAGTGTAAGGACATTCAGTGGTGTATCTTTTCAATGTGCAGTGAGGGCATTGCTGAACTCTTCCAGGCTCCTTGAGCTCCCTGGGCAGCACAGGAACAAAGGGACAGAGTCTGTGTCAGGAATTGGACTTCAATGATACTTGTGGTTCCCTTCCAAGTCAGGACATTCCATGAGTCTATGACATAATCCTTGGTCTCTTGCTACACTAAACATCTGTGATTTTTCTTTGTATTTTTCTAGCCAGGCACAGGTGGAGGTGAGGGACGGACTGAAATCAGAGTTCCCTAACATTTAGAAAGGTCAGCAGGAGAGAAAAGGAAGGATAGGATAAGGAGAGGAAATAAGAATAATTAATGCCTAATGCAGTTCCCTTTCCAAAGACCAGGCAGCAAGGGCAGCTATGACAGCTGTAACATTTCCATTTCCTCCTGCTCTAAGTAGTGCCACTGGGGTAAGTGAAGGACAGCAGTGGTCTTGGAAACACTGCAGCATGTAAATTCAGTTAGCATGACTGCAAAAAAAACCAGCAGTGAGCTACAAGGGCAACGAGTGAGATGTCACAGGCAGCCAGCACAGACACAAAGAGGCAGCAGATTTTTGTGCATGATATTTTTGAGCTGGCATTTTCAGTCACATTTCCCTTATGAATAAAGCGGTAGGATGTGCTGAGAAGCAAAAGACTGCAACAAGGAAGCAGAAAGCAACCTGTCGACTGTGCAAGGACTGAAAAGCAAAACTGCAGCCTCCTGCCATCACCTTTACCACAGTTAAACACTGCTGTAGGTCTGACATTGGAGTGAGCCTTTTCCTTCTTCCCCACTTACTCTGTTTCCAGCTCAAGAGAAACAAAATTATGCTTTGGGCAAGGGTCGGATATTACTGGGGGGAATGAAAAAATGCAGGAGTGGATTGACCTAATGTGAATTTGCTAACTTTCTCACGTGCTTGTGTTCAGCACAGCTCTTAGTTCCCTTCACACACAGAGGATAAAAGTAGGCCCCCAAGACAGGGCGAGTAAATACCCCTACTGAAATTCACTTTTCTCCAATAACTATGAAGAAAGTTTGTGATGATTATCTCAGACTTCCTTGTTCAAATTTTAAATGTTTGGTAGTCAAGAGAGAAGAATCTGACCCCAGAAGCAAAAAAAATGTGGAAGCCATCCACTCCTTGAATTGTCACAGCTGAAACACAGTTCCTTTGCCTCGTTCCCAATCTCACTCGTATCATAACTTATGAGAGGAATATGATAGCAAAGAAAACAAGCAGGAAAGTCATATGTCAGGCCAGCTGAACCTTTTCACTGAAGTAACCACAGGGTATAGGAAGGAAGAAAAAAAAAGACCAAAAAAAAAAAGACATAATTCATATGTGCACCATGTGCACAGAAGAAAGAAAAAAGAAAGGAAAAGAAAAGAAAAGAAAAGAAAAGAAAAGAAAAGAAAAGAAAAGAAAAGAAAAGAAAAGAAAAGAAAAGAAAAGAAAAGAAAAGAAAAGAAAAGAAAAGAAAAGAAAAGAAAAGAAAAGAAAAGGGGAGGAAAGAAGGAAAGAAGGAAAGGAAGGAAGAAAGTTATATGTTTTAATATAGGCAACCAATTCTGTCTACACTGGGGGTCTTATTCTCCATAGCATAGATTCACGTGTGATCATTTACATTTGAGCTAAGGGAAATCCTGAATAAAGACTAGAGAAAACTGGGTTCACTCACTATCTCAAAGGCACATTGCTGGGTGTCTATGAACAAGCTGGGTGATCTTCTCTCTGTGTCTTGTTTTCTCTCCCAGAAATAGTGATGTGTATTCTGATACAAACACTATAAAAATTTTGAATAATGTTTGCCTATTTCTGTAGTGACAGCATTCTGCACCCTGTGTATACTGTTTCTGCATAAGAATAAATAAATAATCAGATATATGGCTCTAAAGTTCGTACCACACGTTACTCATTGTGAAATAAGTCAATGGCCTTCAATAGCACGAGAAAAAAGGGCTCCAGTCTGCAACAAGCATATTCATAACCCGGTCTTCTCCTCGCAGCTCTTACCAAGAATATCATCAGATTCTTACATAAACACTTTGAGGAGTTCCTTGGAAAAGGTTGAGGACAGGAAGATAAATATGTGGTTGATATACTCTTAATCTGAAGAGAGTGGTAGAAACACCTCAAAAAAAAGTGTGTCTGCTTTGTTTTCTTAAAGCAAAACACTCAAGGAGGTGAACAAAGGCAAAGAAGGGCAATGACACCCTAACTCTCAAGTTCCCACTGCAACAGCTGAAATTCCATGAATCATCCTATCAGTCACCATAGAGCAGACAATGCAGTTCCTCTCTACACAAAAATCCAGTGTCCACACAAATCAAGCAAAGGGCAAAACCCGAAACCTAGCACAAAATCAGATCAAAAAGTAAAAGAGAATTTGGCTTTGTGGTTGCGTATCAGCCCTCTAAAACTTCAAATTCAGGAGAAAACAACACTTAATAAAAAACAATAAATAACAATTTATTAAAAAAAAAAGAAAAAAAAAAATCAGGAAACAGGCAGCAGAAGCCAAGCCAAGCTGGAAATTCCACATCTGATGCAACATCCTTCAGTGTTACAATGCCGCTCAAGACCCTCATGTGCAGATACTCACTAATGGAAAAACTTGTGGATTGCTTAGATCCAAATAGGGGAAATGACTGATTTCCTCTCCCCTTCCTCCAAACTATGCAGTGCATAGGAATGTGGCATCCTGCTTCTTGACTGAAATTCCCAGAAGCTGTGCTGTCTATAAATAAAAAGCCTGATCATTTTCCCAAGAGGACTAGGCATGCAGACATTCCCTGTGTCACAGCATCCCGTCAGTCATGTGAGGGTTAGGCTTGATTTTTTCTTTAGCTTTAGAGCCCAGAAGGGAGAAACACAAACTCTTACGGAAAAAAGCAAAAGCAAAACCAAACCAAACCAACCAACCAAAAAAAAAAAGAAATTTTAAAAAAGCTAAAGCCTCGTTTGCATCACATTTGATCTCTCCTAAGTTTGAATTTCATCCCTCTGGGGTCTCTTGGTTGGGACCAAGGTTCCACTACACACAACTGTATGGGAAGAAGCATCTGTTGAGCAGCTCCCAATAGCTCCTTGCTACTGCTAACAAGGATGTTCAAAATGGGAGAAAAAGGAATTGTGATCTCCTTAAAGACTACCAAGAAAGATGTAGGAGGTGTGGGGGTTTTCAGGTGTCAGATGAGTGTTAGGAGAAAACCTTAATTATGGATTTCTGACATTGTAGGGATAGCAAGATGGGCTTTCTACTGAAGGATTGCTGCTACTCAAATTGAGTTTAGACTGCTAGTAGCTAGAGAATTAGTGTGAGTTTACTCAGAAGGAGAGGATAAACAGGCCTGAGGATTAAAGACTCTTCTCCATGTGGAGGGTCCACTGAGAGGATATATCAAATGGGTAGGACAGCAAATTAAAAAGCAGATTAACCCCCTCATGAGAAGGGACAATCAAAACTCCTTGGAATGGTGAAATGTGTGATGCAGTAAAGGGTTTAGGGATTTAAATGGCTAGTGTCTTGGGTCTGATATAAACTTAGGTCAAACGAGATAATGACTGCTTACCTTAGCACAGATTAGCTCGGTTGGTTGGAGCATGGTGCTAATAATGCCCAGGTTGTGGGTTCAATCTCTGTGTGGGCCATTTACTTAAGAGTTACACTTGATGATCCTTCTGGGTCCCTTCCAATTCAGAATATTCTGTGATCTTTAATTAGGTTTATGCTCCTAAACAGCTGCATTAAAACTAGTGTAGGAAATACTGTTTTCTTTCCCATTAAAACCAACAAACTGTAAAATTTTTACTCCAGTTCTGAGCATATGCACAAGTATTATAAGAAGTAAATCTTAACAGCTTATTACCAAAAAGTTGCTCTGACTTAGTAGGAGCAAATGAAGGAGAGTTATCAGAGTGTTCTTTTCAGGGCCACAGATTGTTCTCCTCCACGTTCTTAAATATGTTGGTTTCCTTATCCACAAAGTGTCTCATTCACATCCACATTTGGAATCCTTGACTGAGTCCCTACCTTACACAACACTTAACAGACCTTATTGGGTAACTAAAGAATTACATCATGCATATTCTACAGCATCATTACAGGCAATGCTGTCAAATATTAACTTGTCAAATGCCCTACAAAACATGGCTTCACGGATGTCTTTCAAGGACACTCTCTGCTTCAACTTCCTCATTATCTGCTTTACAAACCTTTCCAACACAACTCATTAATTCATTACAAGGTTAACTGCTCATGTTACTTCATTAACTGAAACAACATGATTTTTCTTGTGCTTTAATAGAAGATTAAATTTAATAATTTAATGCAATTTATTTCGTTCAAAATCACAGACAAAAATATTCCTATGACTACCAAATCTAAAATATTTTCAGTAAGGCTGATCAAAACTATTTTCTGTTTGTGGAGGCTTTACTGTAAAAAGCTTTACTTTAAGCAACAAATATTTTAGTATAGTCAATACAGGAATAATACTTGACCTACAACAGCCTGTGGAGGAAAATATTAGAGGTGAAAGGGGATTAGAGAGATCTGGCTCTGCTGCATTGGGCCTTGTTGCTAAATTCATCAGATGTTTTCAAGAGAGCCTACCCTTATTTGCCTGCAAGAAAATATTACAGCAAGCCTTTTTTCTTTGCCTTTGTAATATGAGATATTCTGATGATAGTGTTCCCTTTATAGACAATGTAAACCCGAGGATATCTGAAATCAGTGAAGTTTCACATGCAGCAAACAGAAATAATATCATATGGAGTTCTTGGTTTTCTGCCCAGAGTTCTTCAGGTATGTGGCAACCCCAGGAATCAACATCAGCAATAAAATTTCATGATGTAAAACTCATGGGAATATATCCTCTATTGCTGTAAGCTGGCAAAGCTCCATTCAAATCACTACAACAAGAGAAAATTTGACCCAAGGACTTGCAGTAACATACCATAACCCTCTCTAAGGATTCCTGGAAAAAAGATTTCTATTAAAAGACTTCACAAAATAAAAAGCAAGGTTTCATTTCAACATCAGAATAAAAACTCTGAAAAAATGAAAACCCCCTCGAAGTTAATGCTGCAGAGAACATATTTGATCTTTGTGGCCAAGGTGGACTTGACCTATGCATTTATGGCCTGAGATAGGGAAATTTAAAACTGAAGCAAGGAGAATGGCAATCATAGTACATTTCTGGGGGTTATTAGTACATTCCCCTGACAGCTTCCACCAGCTCTGTGTCTATGGGGACCTTGGATCTGCTTAAATGCTCTTCCCACTCCTGTTCAAAGGATTGCTTTTAAAAATACTCTTTAAGCTGACAATTTATACTGTAAAGAGGGATTCAAAGCCAAAAATGCATCCACAGAATAAGAACTTGAAGCAATAATGTTGTCTGACCCCTTGGTTGCCACCATTAGATGCTGTTGTTTAATGCACAGTGAGTGCTTTATTTTGGGCTGGTTTGGCATTCAGCAAAGAACATTTGCAATGGTTATTAACCCCGTGTTCTACACTTCCACTGCAGCAAATATTTTTGGTAGATATTATGTAATGGTAATGATACATTGTGGATGTAAATTTTTCTTGGGAGCTGACCTCTTACTCGATTAAACAAGTGGTAGGAGGTTATTTGCATGTGCTGTTTGAAGATCATCTTCCTCTTCTAATTCTGTATGAGAGATTGTTTCCTCTCCTACACTGAAGGATATTAGCGAGCAGATAATTTAGATTCAAGGTCATTGTCCTTCAAAGCAAGTAGCCTGAGCTATTGCAAGTAATCCTATGACATGCAAGGGAATTGCCTAATATGAGTAAGATTGCAAAATCAGGTCATGACTGGACTGATGATGTTGGGAAACATGAGGTATTTCCTTCCCTTAAATGACCTTGTGGGATATTACACACCCAACCTTAACTAAGAATGCAACTGAGGAACTAGCATCAATTTTCAAAACTAGGCTCCCACTTAATGGTACAGACTGTGGAAAATGCCACTACTTGCAGGCAGGATTAATTACACTAAATAAAGGAACTGTCTAGTTGCTGTTCATGCCAAACAACATGACATGCTCACCTGTGAATTTTCCCAGCCTGGGATAACCACAGTGGTTTAAGCAACTCTTTGTTGCCTTGCATGAGAATGTGAAAATGAGTCATAGAGAAAACCTACTGAGAACCTTGATTGAAAAGAAACCCAACAAAAATCACAGTACATTCCATGACTGGTGATACATTACATGTGACACAAACTTTATTAGAGCCTTGTGTAACCTGAGGGCTGTAATCTCTGTTCAGGTGAATGGCCTGAGCTATATATGTTACATGAATATGCATCAATCCTTTGAGGTCTGCAGAATTCATCTTAATTAAAGCAAAACAATGTTTGTAAGTCAGTTCATCAGGTGCTGATCATGCTGTTCCAAACTGCAGAACTCCATGTCAGAGCTGTACTCTTTGTACATATACAGCAAATCCCGGGCCAGTCTGTATTCTTAATTTCTCAAACTGTGTCCTTTCAATGTAATTTGTTAATCCAGCTGCGAAACCTACTGGATGATGATTGTCTCTCTTCCTGCCCCTTGCAATGCTCCATGTCCAGCCAGTTTTGGTGGGATTTTTGCAGTGCCTGTTTCCAGCAAGCACAGCCCTGTCCTGCCCCGCAGAGCCCGTGTACAGCTCCCCACAGCTAGTGCTGAGCCAGCTCAAACTTTTCTCCTGAGCTCCCCAACTTTATTCCTACGACTCAAGTGCTTCTTGGTTGTACAGTAGTGTGCAAAAAGCTCGCTCTGAGATACATCACATGGCACAACAAATAACACAGACGGAATGTGGAGGCAGTGTTTGATGGCAGGCTTCCCAGCTCACGTCCGCCTCTCTCCCGAGCTGGAGGGAGGCTCATCCTTTGCTACCAGAACCACATTACTTATATTTTGCTCACAAAAGTGAAGCAGGATTATTAATAAATCTACAGCGTCTCCCAACCGGCAGAGGAGTTGTATCCTAATTGCAGTGCCTCCTTACATATGGTCTGAAAGGCTGAGGCGGTGGAAGGCTTACGCCTCTCGGTGTGTATTTTGCAGTGCCAGGGAATTTCGCCGCGCAGCCCGACTGCAGCTCAGCCGTGTGAGCAGCCCCGAGCCAGGCAGCTCGCCTTGAAAGCAGCCTTGGACCACAGGGGGATGGCTACCCACCTCCTGCACCACTGGCCCCAGGCTGGCAGAGAGAACAGGCCCTCGCTTTGGGGAGATCAGAACCTCTCCCTCTGCTGTTTAGAATCCAGCCCAGCAATTGCTCCTGCGAACAATTCCCATGGCTCTCCTTCACTTGTCATTGCATTAATTGGCTCCAATCCCTCTCTATTCAAAACTTCTGTCCTATTAAGACCAAGACTTGCTGTTTTCTTGCTGAAGCCCTGATTTTACAACCTCTTTACTCGTGGCATTCCCACTGAAATTGATATGGATAAATCTGCGCTGTCTAGTCATTTCTCAGGCTCTGCATGAAGCACAACTAAATATAGAAAACAGATATCCACAGAGGAAATGGTCTTTTTTTTTAATGTAAAAAGAGTAACCACCTATCCACACTGTCAGCGCTGAGTCAGAAACTTCCCCACAGGTGCAAAAACCATGTGTCATAAATAATTGTTTAATTGTGTTAAATTCCATGTATCGAGAGTGTTGGTATAATGTGTATATTTTTACTGAGAGAACTGATACTGAAAACCTTATTTTTCATTAAGAGGGGGAGCACAGCAGGACAAAAAAAAAAGAATGGAATTTCATTAAATTAACAGTGACTTAAATCAATAGTATCTCTTTGACTACAGAGCTTTTTTGAATGAAAGTTTCACACTGTATTTTAGTTATATCCATTAGAGAAGTAGAAGAGAATTTTAGATCTGAATTTTTAATACCACATCCTATTGTTTCAAGACTACAGCTCCACATTTGATGTGTTTTGAAAGAATAGCATGAAATTATCTTAAAATGAAATATGAGTGTAATTACAAAGTGCTAAGCACTCTCCTAATGCACTTGTTGAATATACTATGCCAGCATAAAATATGTCACAATTGATAAAATTTAGAACATGCTTCAGTAATTTCACTTAACTCTTAAGAGCAGGGTAGAATAAAGGAGCTTCTGTGCACCTTTCTTGCTGCAGTTATAAATGTTTTATTGTTACTTTGGGAGACTAGATTGATCTGGAGTATTTTAATTCTCTTTGCATCAGCAATACTACAGCAGATAGGGAATTTGGGTGAGTTAAAAATAAATGCTAATATTCTCAGATAGTGTAAATCAGCACTGAGGTCAATACAATTATGTCACTTTACACTGGATTAAAATCTAAGGACATGGGTGCTAAATCACAGCACCTCCCTGCCCAATTAGCTGCTCTGCCTGCAGACAGACAAGATCACCATTGCTTTGCCTCTGTGAGAAACCATTTGACTCCCCTTGGAACACTTTTGTTTTGCTCGCTAATTTGAGAATAAAAATGAATGAAATGATTTCACTATAACACTTCATGGAGAAAAAAATTAATCTAAAATTTCCTTAGATACTTGAGGGTACTGGAAGAGCAAAAGGCACAGCAGCTGAGCTGGAGGTGGAGTGCTGGAGTGCTGTGGCCAGAGGCTGGTGAGGCAGAGGGGCACAGCTGGGGCCCTCCTGCCAGGCACCTGCAGGAGCCCCGCTGGAAGGGGAAGCTCTGATCCCCTCCCTGCACACAGTCTCTGCTGTGCCCATAGCACACGGTCTGCAAGCTCACAACAGGCTTTGAAACGAAGTTTAATGAGCCACATTATCCTAGTTAAAGACATCCTTTCTGCACACTTTAGAGCAGGTGGAGCCATGTTCTCAAACCAGTATCCAAATATGAGTGCATGGAGGAGCATGAGCAAAACCCACATTTATAAAATGAACCTGAGTAAAGCAACATCTAGACTGGTTTACCAATTATTTAATTTGCTTTCTCCAGTGTTTTCAAGCAAAATGTATTTGCAAACAATACATTTAACGATGCAATAAATCAAAATATATATGGGTTCCTTACCACAACTATCAAAAGTCTTCAAGACGTGCAATTTTGTCTTTGATCACACCCAGATAAAAAGTAGTACTGGCCATCCATTGTTCAGTCAGATAACAACAGGACATCATGAGAAGTTAGAGTCCATCTGTGGAATTTTTAATTTTTATAAATGAAAGTGGTATCAAATGTCACCAGCTTCTTGCACATCAGGAAAACTGCAGAACCATAGAAAAGTCCATATTAGACTGGACTCTAGAAATCATCTAGTCCAGGGAAATTTCCAGCTGAGTTTTGAAAGTCTAAGAGTAGAGATTTAATGATTTCCTGGCAGCCAGTACCAGTGCTTAACCAGTCCCACTTTTTTCCCTTTATATTAATGAGAAATTTCATTCTCCTTCCACATTCAGAGGCTCTCAGAAGTAGAATCTAAAGCCAAAGATCTCTGCTCCAACCTTTGAAGCACAATATTGGCCATAAAATTTCACCCATTTATTCCAGTATTAGTGTCAAAAATTTATTTCATAGAATCATCTCTTTCAAAAAGAGATCCAATCTCTATCTGCAGACATCAAAGTTCCCCCTGGTTTCCTTGGCAAATTGCTCCAACAGCTAATCTTCCTCTTTCTTAAAACTGTGTGTCTTACTTCTCATTTGAATTTGTCTGATTCCCTCTTCTATCTACTGGTCTCTTTCATTTCCCCATCTCTAAATTAAAGGCTCTTTAGTTTTCAGTATTTGCCATGCCCAGTGATCACATGACTTAGAGGCACATTCTGCTATACAGGAGTGGCTACAACTGCCTTTTAATGATATAAATATAAAAGGCTGAGGAAAATGAGCTTTGCAAAACAAGTGGTTATTTTTTTACTTCTGTCTTTTTCAACTGCAAGGTGTGAGAGAAATTATTTGGGTTTTTTAGGTGTTGCAGACAAGCTTCCTTTCAGTGTGCTTTTTGTTCAATTAAACAGACTATTATCATGGTATTTCTCAGGGTGTGACATCTATCTTTGCATCTTCCCTAATTTTTCAATTGCTATTTTAACACGTCTGCCACAAATGTACATAATCAATTTTACTACACAACAAGGAAAAAAATGAGTCCCCTCTTCACCTCATTCCTTTTTATCAGCCAAGGATAGATATTTACAAGCCTCTTGGTATTTCTTTCTTTTTTTTTTTTTTTCATTTTTTAGCATGTTATTCCATTATTCTGCATTCTTATAGTTGCTTGCAAACTGATTTCCACAGTATAGTCCCTTATTATAAACATATGGAATACCACCTTTATTCCTAGAAAGAAGTTGTTTCATTTGGTATTTTAAAATGCATGTGTGTGAAAGGGAATTCTCCCTTCATCAATTAATTATTATTTACTTTTCTTTCCAATGTTCCTCCATTAATTTATTTCTCAGTAATGGCTTTATATTTACTCCCAGTTTACAAATTGAAATGTTAAGCACTACTGGAAAATGTAAAGGCATTTATCAAACATGATTAGAGCATTCAAAAAGCCCCTCAAACCATTTCCAGAAAGGTCCAGAGAACAGACTGCACGTGCTCACTCGTTTGCATGAAGAACAAGAAACCTAATCCCAGGGTGGGGAAAATTTACCTGTGCAAAGGAGCCCCCACAAAGGGCAGGGGGTGCCCTGTCATCTGCACCAACACTGGACCCAGGACTGGGGATCTCCTTTCCTCTCCTGTCTGATCTCACTTCAACCTCCTCTTTCTTCCCGCTCTTCTTTTTTCTTTTATTACTAGAAAATAGGGGTAAATATATACCAATTTCCATGCTGAGAGTGTAGTTTGTTAATAAAATTTTGTGAGAATTTTTTTCTGGGTCTTTCTGGCTTTTGCCATTCTTTTTAGACTATGGGCATCTATGACTCTTGGGTGCTCTCTTCTGTGTAGGAGTGGGATGCTACACCCATAGATTACTATTATTTGAGACTTGCCAGTTAATTAGTGGTTAACTCATTTAAAGCATGATTTATTTGAAATTAAAGTATCTCATGTAACTAAGACAAAGTATATATCCATGGGCCAAAATTACCATTGAATATCAGATAGGAGCAATCATACTAAAGACTAATAATGATGAGCTTATAAATATGTATAGCCACATTATTATTATTATTTTGGAGCATTTCATTCTGCTGCTCTGAGAGAAATCAGTTCCCTGCTTTACTTCCAGATGATTGACAGTTCAAGGGTCACACATTGGTCTGTTTCTCTTCCTAAAGGAGGAAATCTAATTTTAGTCTGAAAGAAACTTAAAAAATCCTGGAGCAAGAGGTCATCCAGCTTTATTAACTGCTCTTTGGGCTAAAATCTTTGATGGAGAACTATGAATTTGGAGGTGCAAGAAAAGATTCTTGTAAAATGCTGATGCCTACCCAGATAGCATGTTAGATCTTAAGAGCCCCACAAGTCATGTGAAAACGAAATGCACTGGTTTTATCAGAGAGTCTTTCAGGCAGCAGGAGGAAGGGGAAGGAACTTGTTCTTGTGAGCACACAATACATGGCCCCAGAAATACTGCTTTTGTTTCCTTCTCTCAAGTACCCAAGGCAAGGAAGGAATTCCTAGAGATCAAAACTGTATTAGAAAAATCTTCAAGTATCCAAAGTCAGCAGTCAACCCCTACAGAAACAAAACCAAGCTAAACAAAAATATCAATGCATAGGCAGAAGCTAGTGGTCCTTTACTGTTATAAGTACACGTGGGGTTTTGTGGTCACAATGGAGAAACCAGCAACTCACATCATCCCAGAATAACAGCCGTGTAGGTAACCATGTACAAAGCTTACTGGAGTTATTGGAGGGATTACCATTGGCTTTGGATGGATTAGGCTACTTCTGTATGATCTGTAAAATTCCATTGATCTGTACCTGTCACACAGAAGTTCACAGTCTGACATCCTCACGAAACCAAGCCATTGAATTGCACCTGAGTTCCCAACCTAGCTAACATGCTAATCTGAATGTAGACTCTAAAACAAGACTAAAATATTTAGCGAGTATCTCTCCCTAATTTCAGAGGCCTGGTGGTTAAAGGATTTTTTTAAGATAGAGAAGGCTATCAAATCTGGTATTTTTCTGATTTCAGATACAGAGGTTTAGGGGTTAAACAACATGGAGAAAATAACTCAGGAGACTAGTGAGATAAAATTCCAGTCTCTCTTTCAATTAGAATTTTCTTAATTTATATTGAATGGAGCAATTCTAGTTGAATATCGAATTTCAGCACCATTCCAGAATTCTCCAAGGAGAGTGATTGTTTTTCTGAACTGTGGAAAACATTGGTGCAATTTCTTGCCCCAAAGTGGGTTTCACAGATATATGAACATGGATCTCACATACACCAAGAGAGTATCACTTCTGCTCTTTGCAAGAAAAGATGAAGCTGACAGATGAAACTAATTCCAAGAGTCATTTGTAGCTGCAAATCCAAAATGGGAAAAGGTGTTTTCCTCTAACCCCATGTTCGTTTAACAACCTTTGATGGCAGAGCAGAAGTCTGAACATTTCTTTGTCATTTCCTACTGTTTAATACTTCACACAAAGCACTGGCTTCTTTGAACCCTATTTTTAGGTGTCTTGTTCCGCCCATAAATTATAGATGGAGCTCTGATTTCACTAGGGAGAAGGCCACCTGAAAAAATGTTCCAAACCTTTTTAGTCTTCATCATTTTTCCTCCTTCAGCCTATTTCACTCTAACAATAACTCTAAAAGGACTACAGACTGAGATTCAAATGCAGTGTAAATTGGTGCATCTAGTGAGCTACCCTGGTTCACATTAGCTGAAAATAGAACTCCAGTCTGGAAGGCACAGTCCAGTACCACAGAATCAGACAATGTTGTAGAATAATACTATGAACTAAAGCAGGGGCAAAGGCCTTGTAAATATTGCGTGAATTAAGCCTGTAAAATAAATTAACCTATGAAATAAATTAACCTATAAAATATATAAAGCATGGTTTGGTGTTGGTTTTTGTTTGTTGCTTGTTTTCTTAATGAGAATTAGCTCATCAGCAGGTAGTTGAGCTGTCATGTTTGGTGATGTGCTGATTTAAACAAGGCAAAGAAAATATATAATTTTTAAAACTATTCTCCCTTCTTAGCTGTTCCATCTTTTGTTGGAAATGGACAATAAGCAATAATTTAACTGAAAGGAAGAAAAATCATGAGAAATTGAAGCTGATTCTTCATGCATTATGGACGAATTTTACTGACCATATTTACTTCATGTTTTCACATTCTTCTCAAAGGAAATAAAAAAATATTCTTTTACAATAGTTATAAAAGAATTTAGAAGCATGTTCTTTTACTCTTTAAAGGTTGAAAATTTCAACCTTTAAAATTGACAATATATTGCAAGTACACTTCTGGGAGGAGAAAATGTCATTTCCTAAGGGTGAGTTTGTCAGTGGCAGGGCCAACTCAGCAAAAGCTGAGTCATTTTTATCAAATGAGTCTGGTATCAGATTAAGGAAAAATAACACGTGGAGACAGAAAGGTATGCAGTATATAGTTTTACGCATCCATACACTAATTACCCACTGTCTTAAATCCTACCTACAGTCAGCTGACTCATTTGACCCACCAATAAAAATAAAATATTATGAAACTACTGAGGTACCACATAGTGACTCATTTAATAACTTTAGCCACCTGAATTCTCGAATAGGATATGTTTTGCTTTGTTGTTTAAGTCAATATTAATGTTCCTATTTATTTTAAATCTACTTTTCTTGTAAAAGTCAGTGACAGTGAATTACATAGCTTAAAATGCAATGTATGTATACACATTCAGGCAGAGAGACAGCCTTTATGACATTGACTACCCTAGAGTGAGATTTTTGAAGAAAATGTGTTAGGAGTGAGCACAAAGAAGGACCTGAACATTTAGAAAGTGGTGTGTTGCAGTTTTAGGTGACTGCCTTCCGAGTGCTTTAAACCAGACCCTGGTTTACGAACATATATTGCCTGTAACATACACAGGCAGATTTAGGACCTTCATACGGAAACCCAAACCAGACACCTACAGCTGCCTTCCTCAGCTGGGGAGGATGATGCCCTGCTGACAGTTCTGCCAAACCACAGCCCAGGAGGGTGCCTGGCAGCGGGGGTGAGCCTGAGTCTCCAGGGCCGGGGGTCTGAGCACAGAGCTCTGAGGTGTGGGACGTGCACCTCCTGCTCCTCAAAGAAAGCCCAAATTTGTACTGTACACAGCTTAGTCTCTGTGTGCATGAGATAGGCTCTGAAACTGCTGTAGTGATGGCACAGTGCAGAAGATCTGGGTGGACCAACATTGGGATCAACACTAAGCTCGCAGATGCTTTTCCAGTACAATTCTTTGGCAGCTATGCCTTCCCCAGAAAACAATATAAGTCTGTTTATTATATGTGTGGCCCAAGTTCAGTCTTTGAATTGATGAAGGTGGTAGATGTTACACGGGCAGGCAGGATCACATCCTGCTATCATGTCAGTTTTACACAGTTCTGACTCCACTGACTTTGATGGAGATATCCCCAAATTTAAATTGACACCAGGGGAAAGAGTCCATGATATTTCTAAGGAGCTAATGTCCTTAGACAGTCGGTTTTATGCTTATCTGACACATTATTCACATAGGTATTATCATGGTTCGATTTAAAACTCAAGTTGTAACTTCATTTTAGAACAGATATGTCTTTCTCTGCTTTAGTTTATAGGTCTAGGACCTGTGAGTGACAAAATACTATTGCTTGCCAGAAATATAGCTTTCCGTATGCAGCTATTTCTCAAAACAATGCAAAAAAGAAATCTGGGTCACTTCAGTCATTTGCTTCCATTAATAGTTAATGTGAGTTATTGCCATTGTAAGTATTCTAAAAACAGGGATTTTTATTTTTCTCTGCATTGCACAAGCAAATAAACAACAATAAAAAATATTTTAGTCAAAATAGTAAAGAAATCCTTCATTAAAGAAAACTTAAATTTGCCATGACTTTTGCTCGTGGAAACATGCTGCTTCTGATTTTTATGTAAAACCAAGATTTTTATACAAAGCTCTTTCCCCAAAATATCTGGTTTAAGAAGAGTCATGGTTCCCTGTGCTGCAAAAAGAGCAGGGGGGAAGAAGGATCCTTTAATGTATGTACAAGCAATTTCAAACATAATAAATTGAAGAAAAGGGTTTGTGACAAGAGGAAACTTTGAAATCTAGTTGCTCCTGCTGTTCCAGTTAGATTCCTTGCCACCTGCTTTTGCTGAATCAACATTTCTAGAAAGCTGGACCAGATTCAGCACAGTGGGGCACAGGTAGGCTAATTTAATTCCCTCATTCCTTAGCAGCTCTGACTGCTTGACATTCTTTGTTCTCAAGCCTTAACGATAAATATACAACTTTTGTGCAATTCTTTCTTACTGTAGTCAGTGATTAGGAATCCATTGCAAAGAACATGGGACTGCCAAAATCACGGTGAAACGCTGGTGCAGTGGTGATGCAGACGATGAAATACTGTTTTACAGTAATGTTAATGTGGACAGGCACAAATGTACCTGCCAGAGGGGGAAACATCCACCCTCTGCAGGTGTGAAGGCACATGCAGGTGCAGAGATGGGGCAGCAGGGCTGAGGTTCCCCTGGGGTTTCCCTGAGGTTTCCCACTGCCATGGCCAGGGGACAGCTGCTGAGCCTGCCCAGCTGCAGCAGCACAGCCCCATGCCCAGGGCTTGTCCTCCTGTCCACTGTCCCCTGCAGGAGTGTGACCACCAACAAATGTTGTTTTCAGGGACACCACTGCCCCCTTCTTCCCTGTGCTGAGGATGAGGACGGAGCTGCCTTCCACACTGTGCAGCCACCTTCATATCCCACAGGACCCCCATTTTCATAACATGGCAAAGGGGAGGTAAGGAGGAACTTCCCTGTGTAGGTAGCAGGGCTGTTTGACGTTTTTAATACAGTGTTCATTTATTGTTATTGCTGGTTGTACCTGTGCCGTGTTAACTCCCACTGCTCCACCCCACCGCCACCCCACCTCGTCCCAAGATTTTATTAAAAGCAAATTTATTTTGCCAGAGTAAGAACTTAGGTCTTGGCTAATATTTCACTGGTTGCACAGCTTGAAATCACAAATAGACAGCATTTCCTTTTGAAGAAGTGGCAGACTGAAAAAGGTGAAAGATAGCAGGGCAAAACCCTGAGGATGTATTTGTCCTACTCTTTCTGAGGAATTAAGAAAGGAAGAGGGAGGAAGAAAGATAAGTAGAGAAAAAACCCCAAACATATACTCTGCATTTAAATCTTAAATTTGGAAATGAAGAGTATAATGTTAAAAAGTATTATTTGTCACTCTTTATGATCCCTCTTTGCTTCCTTCCCTTCCTCCAACATTCCCTCCCCCATGCCAGCTCGATCTCTTTCTGTGTGTGTAATAATAGATATCCCAGCAAGGCACCATCTTTGTTAACATGCTTCTGAAGCTCTTCTAAGCTGCTGTTTTCAGTGGAAAACTCTGCAGCTTTATGATATGATATCTTTCAATACAATTTCCCTGAATGATTCATATAATGATTGTGGCTACTTGCAGGCAAAAAAGCCTTATCCATTATGCCCTCAAGAATTGCACGACAAACCCTACTGACACTAAACACACATGTCAGTCTGTAGCCCATACACTGCTTGACTCACTCACATTTTGGACTGACTTCTGAGCAGTGATTCAGCTAAGTCCTGCCCAGCCTTCCATGCTGATAACATAGGAAAAAATTGAGAAAGCAGCAACATTAGACTCATTGTATTCTCTCAAAACCAAGCAAAAGCCTCACTGTTTTCCTGTTGTGATTTTGTTGATACTTCCTTGCTGGGTCCATAGCATTGGCATATGCCCATTATTCACCGCCTTAAACATACTTTCCTCAAACGTGAATTAAGTGACAGTGAAATTTTCAGCACATGTTACTCTTCCACAGGGTGCTAAGTTTATTGTTTTTACTGTGGAGAGGTTCCTATAGACCAAAGCCACAGGAGAATGCACACTAGTGATATGCCCATGGAAATGAGACACGATAAAATAGCATTTTCTTAGCAGGGAGATCATCCTGAAGGGTGATGGAATCACTGGAGCTGCTCTCCCTTCCCAGGAGAAGAAGCCCCTGTTGAACAGCTGGGAGAGAGCTGGTGTCCCTCACTGCTCCAAAAATCACATCCACATAACTCCTCAGCATAAAAAAGATTCACCTCTTTGAAACTGAACAACCTCCACTGCCCTTTTATTGTCTCAAACCCATCCACCTTGAACATGATAACTTAATTATATCCCAAACTGGGCAGACTGAAATCTCATTTATGACATGATCCTTTTGGTGTATAATAGTCTTAACAAGCCTTAATTTTCCACTCTGTCTTCCTGTCATAGTTACTTACCACTGCTAAGAATAATGAGATAAAAATGTGAGGTTGAACCGCATAAAGGAAAAAAGAGTCAGTACAGAGCAGTGCTCACGTGGACTTCCCGCAGAGGAATATCTAATGACACTCCTTAGGCACTTCTAAGACTCAGCTGCTTCTCTGGACTTCAGGTGAAGAAGGACCATGTTGCCAGATTTTGGGGGTGGTTTTGCTTTAATATCTTTTTTCCCAGACATTGTCAGCCTGAAAGACAAGGCTGATCCCTTCTGGCCCATGAAATCAAGGAAACTACCTATCTACTCTAGCAAGTGATTTCATTTGCACACACTTGCCTCAGCATGACCAATTCACACCATTTCATTGTATGACCTTGAGTAACTTGTTTTTTTTTTATTTTTTAGTCTCGTAGCTTTCATTTTTGAAACAGAAGTTTCTAACTTCTATTGTAAAAAAAATCATGAAAATGTGTTCCAAATGCACTCTACTGGATCCAAAATATAGAATTTAAATTTGTAAAACCCAAAAAAAATCCCAAAAAAGCATCATTTTCAGACATTTAAGACAGTATTTCACTTAGTAATTTATATTTTTTAAAGACCTGGTCCCTAACTTGTGGAAACAAGGATCTATGATTCATTGAAAATAACCATCAACAACTTCAATGTTGTTGTATTTACTTACTCATATTCCCACAAAGTGTTAGATTAAAAAAAACAAAAACAAACCACCTTAAAAGTTGGCTTTTTTTTTTTGCCTTTAATGTTTTTTGGTGTTGTTTTTTGTTTTTGTTTTTTCACAGACTGTTTGATTTTGTTCAGTGTTTTCAGCTGGTTTCACCTTACACCCTAGGTTAAGTCTGAAATACTATTATCAATCCCACAGATGACTCTTTAGGGACACTGTTCTACTGGAATGTGACATTATCTAGAAAATAAAAATTCTAGACAAGGAAATCGGTTTCCATTTATGCATGTGTGTGCATATGTATACACATATTAATAAAAAACATTAAATTCTTGGGGTCCTAATAGTATGTCATTATTTTTTCTTTGTTAAGCCATCATATTAAGAACTTAATTTTAGACCCAAAATGTAAGCTTAAATGTTCATGTCATAGATCTAAAGGACACAGCAAAGTGTATGGGGGTTCTGCTTCCTTTTCTGGTAAGGGGTACCTAGGCAGGGGTATCCTGCCAGACACTGACAAAAGCCAAGTGCTCCTGTATGAAGGCTGAAGGTTTTGTCTCAGCACCCGTGCTCTAATTTGTGTTTTCAAACACCAGTATCACAAATATCTACATTCTCCCTGAAGCTTGACCCACTCTCCCCACTTGAATTTATCACCTTCAGGGTTCTGGAGCACCTCAGACTTTGGCTGAGAACATCTTCCTTCTGGGACTTCATGTCCCTTACCAGAGATGGCCCCTGTCCTTTGGGGTGCTCCAGAGCAGTCCTCTGTGGTTTTGGGTATCTCAGGGAACAGCAGGTGGGGGTCAGAAGGGTGTGTGCACAGACCTCATTTCAGAATCAAGGCTTAAATCTGCTTTACATTGAACCAACTGAGCGGACCCTGGGTGCTGCCCTTGGTGCCAAAAGGAGCTGTATACCACAGCTCTTCTTTTATGAATGTTCTCTCTCCCGGCCAAACACATGAGTCTTGTATGACCTCATTATCCCAAGATATTTAATGTCTAATGAAAAAGATATTTTTAAATATTGAATTACACAGCTACATTTGTTTGGTGGCTAGCAGTTTTATCTTCTCTGACAAATATTCTAACTGTAATGCCTAATCTGCTTGGATACATGAAAGAATACACACTCTTTCTTTTTCTTTCTTTTTTTTTTTTTTTTAAGTTATCCATTATAATTAAGATAAATAATGTCCTGTCACAGAGCACAGAGACCAGAGTCTGGGTAGATCCCATCTGTGTAAGTGCTGGAAACCTTATTGCAGAAATCTCCTTTAGTCAGCTGCTTTGTTGCGTGTTACCACATCATTTTTACCTACAGGCATCCAGGCTGGTTTTGCCTGATGAAGCATCTGCGGTCTGGACTTTGGGGATGGAAATTAGGAGAAGCTACAGAGGGCTTGAGAGGCAGTGTGCAAACCCTGCATCCCTTTGTGTCCTGGCTGCCCTCTCCCTGGCTGGCCGGCAGCACACGGAGAGAGGGAAGCACAGGCTGTGGATTTCACCTTGTTAGACAGACCCACCGTGGCGTGCAGTGCCTCTCTCTTCTGCTTGATTAAAGATAATAAGGGACAAGTCACTGACAACCCTTTGAGGCAGGGTGGTTGCTGGAGATAACTAGGGGATGGATTTGTATCATCGCGGTTATATTTAGGATTTGATTAGTTTTTGCTTATAATTCTAGCGATATTTTTAGGCTAGCTTATTGAGCATTAGAGCAACCCTCTCTCCAGTGACCAGTCTAATACCTCCAAAGCTCCACAAGGGGCTGTTGGGACACTAAAGACCATCAATCCTTATGAATAATGCATCTATTTCCTACCAAGGCTCAAATCCCATTAATACTGTAACATTATTACATCTCTTATTTACTCTTTTCTATCTATGAGATAAAAGATTAATTTTGAACAATTTTTTTTAAATTTAGAAGAAATATCAGTAAATCCAAATCATTTCACATAGAATGTACCAAAGTTATTGCCAGAAGGAAGTGGTTAGAAATAGAAAACAAAAATATGAAATAAGAAATAACCCAATTATGGGAGACAGGGCTGGGCATTACAAGGTCCCACCTAAAACTGCCCACTAAAATGCATTGAAACCCCACGTTCTGCATGGGGAGTTCCCATCCTGGTGAGAATGAGTCCAGAATTAATCCATCTGTGAGAGACAGGGGGACTGAATGGAATTGTAATATGGATATTATTATATCACCAGGGTTATCTGTCTGACCAGAAAAAGGAAAAATGCTGAGATCATCAGAACAGATTGTAAAACTACTTTCTGTGTCTTTGGATGTGGGTAATTCCAAATGTGTCGTGGCCTAATTAGGCAGAACCTGGATGGAAGAGCCTCTCTCCCTGTGGGTTCACAACAGCAAGATCTCAGCCTCCTCTGCATGTCTGACTGCTGCTGCTAATACTTCTACTGCTGATGAATAATTAATTACAGTGAGGATCTACTAAAATCCAGTTGCCCTCAATGTCCTCTTCATACTTAGCAAAAACAAATAAAGTAAACCCCAGAAGACTGAGTAACTTGCCTGGCAGAGCTTGGAAATGAGCATTAGTCATGTTCAAAGATAAATCTTATAAATGAAAAAACATACTACTGCATGTGTAAGGTGAAGTACATAAAACTCAGAAAAATACAGCTTTGCATGCATAACTAGATTTTTGATATATTCAGTATCAAATCCAAAAGGTAGCACATTACAAGAAAAATATATTACTGTATTCATTGCAGATCTGCAACCTTCCTGAATTATTACCGAGCTGTTTGCTACAGAATTCACCAATACATTGCCTTCCCAAGCCCCATTAGATAATTTGCCTTTGTCCAGAACTGACCACACACTCTGCTTCTGAAATGCACAGAGGCAATAAAAAGAATATGGAGGTTTAGCAAGTGAGGCACTGAGGGACTAATATTCAGCAACGCTAATTCCAGCTAAATTTATATTGTATTGAAAGAAAGTGCTGTTAAAGAACAGCTTGGCATACATCGAGACATGTGGTTACCAGATTACTTTCTATCTCCGCTCAAAAACATTTAGAGAATTTCTCATTAAAATTATTTAAAGTGAAACAAGTCAAATAAATCTACTTAAGCTGTTGTTGCATTGCCTCATTTGTGCTGAAAAAATGTTGCTTGTTTTTTACATTCTATTTTAACTGTACATATGGGGCTTTACTTGCCCATTAACAAAATACATCACCTCCCAATTGCTTTCTATACCTCCTTAAATGTTAAACATAAACATATATACCATCTGTTTCCTATCATGACACCGATCCAAAATGGCTGTACTAGACACCTCCACATAATAGATCATCTTAAAACACCTTAGTGGTTTTGCTTTATGGAGTTATTTTCCTGTGACAAATTATAAACCGATACTTCAAGAACACGACCGATCTGTAGCCTCAATTGCAAATTCAGAATAGTTTCTCTCCCTTTTAACAAAATGTGCTGGCTCGTATCTGATGCAGCAGGTTTTTTTTAAAGCCATAGGCCACCTTTGTTGCTATGATATCCTACAAATCCAGTTAATTTTTCCAGTTAATAATTCCTCAGCTAATACTTCATGAAGCATTCCAATTGAAACCATTGCAGTTCAAAATAGTCACTGCTGTAACTGACAAAATTTTTATGTAGCTGTTGTGTAAGTGAAACTGCAGAACAAATTACAGGGTTTATCATCAGTCTGCAATCAAAAATAAATTTCAGGAGGAAAAAATCACACTTCTGTTAAAAAAAAAAATCGTCTTTGCACTGCTTGTACTTGTGAACTCCAGCTATCAAATGTTCAACAGGAAATGGACAAAATATAGTCATAAATGTCATTGAGTGAAAATTTGGTTCTGAATGGATTTCAAATGTACTTTCTCCTCAGGTTCAGCTCCATGAAAAAATGACTGTCTGGAGCAAGTGGAATTCAGTGAGGAATTTCTCCTTGACTTAAATGAGCTTTTGACCAAGGCCTCGCAATATTAATGCATGAACCTGCAAACCCTTATTTCCCAGGGTAGCTCCAATGAATCCTAGACTGATTAAACCTCTGTAGACCTGTGTGCAAAAGCAATACTCTGTCTGCTCATTCTCCCTTAGATGTAAGAGCTCAAATGGTTATGAGACAGTATTGCTACAGGTTTGATCAAAAATAAATGCCATATATCTAAGGACCATGAATAAGGGATGAAACAGCCAGTGTAGAGGTAAAAGAGCTAAAGGGAAAAAATATAAAGATACCATTGCCTTGGACTGTATAATCTCAGCAGTTTCTTGCCATGTCAGGGGCTTTATTTCAGAAGTACCTGTTAATGCCTCTTGGCTACACAATCCCATTTGATGAGGCAAAAGCAGGCAGACTTCTGTGGAACTAGGAGCTGCTTGGTAACCTCTTGTCACCAGAAATAACAAACTGGAGCACTGGTATTGTTGCTGAGTCTATAAACCAATGCTACCAGAGGGAACAAGTCTGCAAAAGCTTGAGGAAGAAATAGTGCAGAGATTTCCTATCTAAGCCATTTTTTCTCCAAGGAATTTCTGACGAAATGGAGGAACAGGGAAGAAATACCAGGCCTTACATTCTTTAAAAAGGGAAGGGGAAACCTTTTTTACCTGTGTTGCCCCACACAATCTTCTGCAGTGAGAGCTGCCCTTACTGTTTCAGCCTACCTGAACTCCAGTGTCCTTGTCTCCAGACAAGGCTGAGGAGACTTCCAATGGATGGACCATGAAGCTTTCCTCTTATCAAAAGCTGTCTCCCTGTTGTGTGAATATGTAAGGTCATGTACTCATTTGGTGCTGCATCAAGAACACTCAGCTACTTTCTGAAACAATCGCCATAGTGTTCTTCCTCCTCCTTGTTTCTAGTTGTGCTGCTGCTATTTGTGTGATTTACAGAGGTTGGTTTTTTTTCCTCAGAGCTTTCAGAGCAATTAAAGAAAATAAAGAGCAAATGCTTAGGTAGCTGAGAAGAATGGAAGAGGTAAAAGACAGACACAAAGGTAGAGATACCATGAACAACTCCTAAAGAGGAAAGAATAAAATACAGCTTGTTTTCAACATGCCTTAACAAGCACAATGATTCCAGATTTGGTTTATTTCAAATGGTGATATGGTTTGAAAGGGAGACAATCAGTAACTTCTAAACAATATGAACATCCAATTTAATAAAACAGAAATCACTTGTCTATTGTGAACTTCAAAGTCATGCTGTATTTATAAAACACAGTTGTTCAAATAGGCTGGTAAACTGTGATACGCCCTACTTGCACTGACCACTTGTATGCCTGGATTTCTCGCACCCAAGAGGATAAAAAAAACCCCAAACAAACAACCAAACGGGTTGTTTTGGGATTTTAACATTTCATCTTGACTGTTGCACAAACATGCTATATCTAACCTCTGTGCTAACGTTCTGGCTCACAGGCTCTGTCCTCCTTTTCACCTTTCTAACCTCAGCTGAAGCTGTTGGAACTTGCAGAGGCAACTAATCCATGTCCATACCTCAGCAACCTGACTTCTTCACCCTCAAATTCTTGTCTCTTCCCCTCTGCTCTGCATTTCAAAATCCAGAATTAAGCAAACCTGCAGTAGATGTGCATGTTGAAATGCACTATTGCTTCCTGCTTTGTAGTTTCCTTGTTGCCCAATAGCTCTGTCAGTAGGCTCTTTTTGCCTGCACACACTGCTGTTTTTAAGTACAACCTCCCTGAGAATAAAAAAAAAAAAAAAAAAAAAAAAAAAAAAAAAAAAAAAAAAGTGGGATCTCAATAACATCCTTAATAAAGGAGTTTTCAAGCTTTTTTTTTTTGAAGGTAGAGTATGACACAGCCCTAGATGACACACACCGAATAAACAGGAAAAAATTTGCTAATCCTTGTTCTATATTACACACCCATTGAACATTTTGGGTGGAGAATCTCCTAGGAGGTCAAGCTCAGTTCTTTAAAAATATTTCCATTTCTACATGAGGAGGCAAAATATCTCAATCCCTACTACTCAGTAGCTGAGTAGTAACCTTTCTATTTCTATTGAAACTTTAAAGTTTCCCAGATGACTACTGTGTTCCATTGTTAGAGATATCATACCAATGGTAAAATTTAATGTACCCCTCCCCCTGCAGATCATGAATTTTCTTAAATTACCATTTCTGCAATGCCTAATGGAGGCATTATGTCTATTTACTAGCCCACTGCAGGGTTAGCTGGGGAAGGTGGCAAGGGTCCCTTTTCTACACCGCTTCTGCCTCAATCTATATTTATTGTTTCAGTTCCTTTGCACCATTTTAGATAATTTCTAAATCATCTAAATCCAGGCTACGTTAACACAAACTTAATTCACATGTTCAAAGCCAGTTTCTCAGCACACAACTTTGCCACTTTGCCAATGTTTTTACTCGATGCTTGAGGGACTGTTTACACCAGCATGAGTGAAGCAGGAGCCACAAGGCAACAACAAGTTCTGCACAGGTCCCAAGCCAGGGCACATGCCACACGTGCTTTGAAGAGCCACTGCTCTGAAAGAATGTGGTTCAGAGAGCCTTGTTCGACTGATCAGGTCAGCCCTACAGCAGCCTCAGATGTGTGTCTGGAGCAGGCAGATCTCATGCACTCCCCTCCCACAGCCGCACCCCAAGGTTTTGGGCTTGCTTGCCCCAGAGCAGGCAGCTCCAAGGTCCACGCTCTGCAGTAAATGTCAGGGGCAGGTGCCTGCCTCCAGCCCAGCCACACCTTTCTGGCTTTGTCCTTCCCTTTGAATGCCCACTGAACCTCCTTTCCCACACAAACTCGTCCCATGTGCATTCACCTCTCCAGAACAAACGATTTGAAATGAAGGTGCAGTCTTGCAGCAACAATCACATTAACTATTTATTCCGCTGAGACAAACCATGAGTCAAGAGCAGCTTTTCAGATATGGAAGAACTTCTAGTTTCTACAGCCAAAATTATTTTCCCAACAGGGCTTGTCTTCCACAAAGTGACCTGACCCAAAGGTGTTTGTACCTGTCACCAGGCGTGACTCAAGACAAAGCAGCAACATAGTACTTGACATTGTTTGGTGTGTAGGACTTAGGAGAAAGATGAAAACAGACACATGATGCTGATAAGAATTTCTTTTTATGTTATTCCAATAAAAAATACATTCATACAGAAATATAACAATCTTGCAAAAAACAATTTCAAATAAAATCTTGTAAAACAAAATTTTTACAAAAATCTTACAAAGAGATTCTTTAGATAACAGGGTGCTTCAAAAACAAAAAAAGAAATTTCACTAATAGAAACTTTTTCTTCTTAAATTTCAAGCAAAAATGTTTTATTTTTTTTATTTTTCAGCTTGATTGAGGCTCAGTTATCACCTGAACAAAATGTACTTGCTTATTAAGAAAATTACAGGCATTTGACATATGGCACACAGCCCCACCCCATCCACACAAGTCTGATGGTATTTCACAATTGAGACAAGCCAGTGCAAGTTGTTTTTTTTTTT
>VZRO01002607.1:112171-170920 GCA_013397915.1 Daphoenositta chrysoptera
GGGCAGGGTGTCCCGGCTGAGAGGGGAACCATGACCCGTTCCCGGCCTGTGCAGGGTGTCCTGGCTGCCCGGGGTAACCGTGATCCATTCCCGGCCTGGGCAGGGTAACCGTGACCCATTCCCGGCCTGTGCAGGGTATCCTGACTGCCCGGGATAACCGTGACCCGTTCCCAGCCTGTGCAGGGTGTCCTGTTGTGACCCGGGTAACTGAGCCCCCCACAGCACCTTCCCCACGAGGCTGGGGTGCCCTGGGTTGTGCTTTCCCGTGAACAGGAGAGTTCGGATGTTTCTATCCTTCCTTTGTACCCCGAGGGACACCCAGGGAGGCCTCAATGGCACCTTGGAGGGGGAGCTGGGTCTCAAAGCATCTGGAACCTGGATGATGGTCCTGGAGCTTTGCATGGAGAGTGATCTTTGCTTGGATGGGCATCACGGTGGATGCTCCTGGCCAGCACCATCCGAAATTGCTTCTCCCCATTCCACTTAAGCACAGATAGTTATTTGTGTTGATGGAGCATCAGCTTTTTTAAGACTAGGGTTGTCAATGATATGAATGTCTTAAATATAATTTAAGAAACTGTGGTCGTTAGCTTTCCAAAGGAGTGTCCAGTACATGGAACAAACAGTCCTAATGTGTTGTGGGTTTTGGTTTTTTTTTATTAAAGGACTTCTAATTTTCTGCTGATGTTTTCATCATAATCCCAGCTCTGTTCTTTCCATTTCCCCACTTTTCTCTGTATCTGTTGCTGGTTGCCTACAGATGGTAACTGAAGTGTTTAATGTGTATTTCTTCTGCCTACTGTCTTCTGTGAGCTGGTGATTGCAGGTGTGAAAATGTCAGTCTAACTTTCCATCCCTGGGCCCCTCATAAACTATTAATATGGTGATTCCTTAAACAAACAACTGGTGTTCATGGCTGGTTTTCCTGTGTCTATGGAAAAAAAAAGTGTAAGGTCAAATAGAGCATTATTTTATGTTTAGAAAAACAAGGCGATGCTGAAAACACAAAACATCTGAATCCAGATAATTATGCACACTTAGTTGAATCAGTAATTCTTTATTTGGTTTCACATGGCCTAACCTGTAAATATATATCCAAAATTGCCTTGCAGGCAACAGATAGGGCAGGTAGTTTTGTGTCTACTTGTGGCCAAAACTAGATCCTCTGAGGAAAAGTGTGGAAGGAAAAAAAAAAAGAAGAAGAGCCCTCTTGAGTAGATGAATTATCCACCTTACTGGAGCCTGCTTTTAGTTCTGTGGAGTAAAATATTTTTCGGCCTGAAATGTGGTGTGGTCTCTAGTCAAATATAACCTGGTAACATAACTCTGGGAATCATTAGCGTTTTTTTAACTGACCCACTCCCTGTTTAGAGCAGATTTTTATTTTCAAACATAGTGACAGTAAATGCAACTATCCACTCTTTCTATTTTACACTTGTCCCCTTTTTAGCTGTGTGTCATGTCAGAGAAATCTGGGTTTGTCAGAGGCTGGATGAGGTTGGCTCTGCCCATGTGGAGTTTGAGGCATAAGGATCTTATTTTGTATGGGCAGTATTTCCCAGTGAAGGACAACTGGAAATAGCAGATGCAAATTGATGGAGATGCAGAGGTCCTTAAATGAAATGCCTCTTTACTTTAATAAGTAATGTTTTCTGCACTGCTGTCAGTCTGTGATTGGTTGAGTGGGATGAAGAGTCCTGCTATAGGAAAAAATGAACCAAATCAAAGAAAACCATAGCACAGATGTGACTATAGTGCAGTAAAACCAGTTTAAATTATATTCTGATTAAATGCTGGCTTTCATTAGACAACTGTCAATGGGCAAAAGAAAATTGACATATGTGTCACTGGATGAGTTAGTTCTAGATTGCAACTGTACTAACAAATTTTAATTTCGAGTATCAAAAAGCATCAATAGATCTAAAGGTCAAACCCAGATAAGAAAGAATGGATCAGACTACAGAGTGAAGAAAACAGACAAAGTGTTTTTGCCCAGTATGTATTTAATCAGGAATTGAAATGAAATGGTGAGTCAATAACATGCTGTGGTTTAGGAGACTGTTCCGTGGAACACAGGCTGAAGGGAAACTACTGGCACTAATAGCAGCCATGTGGAACGAAGGGATGGTGTGTGAGTTGAAGGGAATTTATTGTAGTCTGTGGAGGATAATAAACATTAGGACAAATTTTAATAGGCCCCAAAATGAAAGAAAATGAAAGAATGAGCTAGTGAAGATACTTGAAGATATAATTTAGTCCCTAATGACTTTTTTCAAGCTATACAAAGCAGTTATGTTTAAAATATCCATTTTATACTACTGGGATTTTTTCAATCATGAACCAGGATGGAATTTACCTTGAAAACCTTAAAAGAAAACATGTGCTAACTTTAAAAAAATCCAAAGCAATATCAGTCAGTCCCTTGGGACTACACTGCTTTATTTAGATGTGCCAGCCAAGGACAGAGACCCTGATTTAGAGCAGAGGACTCTTCATTTATGTATGTGAAGGATACTGAATTGTGTGTACTGAATGGGCAGTGCTAGTGAATTAGGAAGGAATACAGCTACCAAGTTCCTTGGATGATTTTCTTGTCACTGCCAGACACTTAATTCATGGTGGATACCCTGGATTACATAGTCACAGACTTACTCCCAATTCTGTAAATGTTTCCTGTGTTTTTAACTGTATGATCAACACCATTTATAAAAGCAGCAAAAATTATATAGGATTGCTCCAAATGTCAGAGCTTTGCCTGTGAAGTTTCACAATGGCTTTTAAGTAGGACTGTCCACAATTTAGAAGCAGCCAATTTACCACTTTAAGGCTGCTAATTTACAAATATGTGCTGGAAAAAAAAAAACAACAAAAACAAACCTGTGTGCTTTTTTTTTCCCCCTTTCCTTTTGCTTCATTAATTTTAGTAAGGTTTTGTCTGAAAAGCTGTATTGCCACATCACATACCCCACCACTTCTCCGTAGTAACCACTTTTGTCGGGAATGGTAGACTGTTCCTGGAAAATCTGCTCTCTGAAGTAGCAGGTGACAGACGGTGTTTTCCAGGTGGGCTGAGCTCCACATGAGGCAGGGGGAGCACCTGTTCTTCTGTAACAATATTCATGTATTTTTAGAGGACACATCAACTTGGTCTACATTGTATTCAGTGCTGAAAGTAAGAAGAGGAGAAAACCTCCTGAAAATGGTTCACATATAGCCAGATGCAGGGAGGTTGATGAAATAGGCAGGAATCAATAGCTTTTGGTTTGATTAGGATAAATGGACTTTATTTGGGAAAAAGAGAGAGAGAGAGGGTGTCAATTGCATGACAGCATTGTCAGATAGCAGAGAACACTACTTGAAACAATTTGCTTCTGAGGTGGCAAGTTGCTAAATCGAAAACTAGCATGCAATGTGATTCTACCACAGATAAAGTAAATGCTCTTTGAGGATATATAAATAGAACTGTAATGAGTAGGCAAGCAAGTGGGGTGATTCCTGATCTGTTACTCTGGCAGAGTTGGAGACTTACATTTCAGACCACAAACTAGCCTAAAACTAGCAAAAGGTGAATGAATTTAAAAGACATAATGATAAAAATACAGTAAGGAACAATTTAGGTAAACGTGACCTGAACTTGTTCAGCAGACACAGAAAACAGGAGAGGTGATGTTTCCCTACAAATACTGGTAAAAAATTAACCAGAATGGAGGGAAAAGAAATGGTTGTCATTAGCTAATGTGAACGGGACATGAATCAATGACCCACAGCTGAGTCAAAGAGGTAGTGTGTTGTGAGTTTTTTGTCATTCTGGTTTGTTGGTTTTTTTGCTCTTCAGATGAAACCCACAGCTATGTAATTTCTACAGTTTACCTGCAACAGAGCCTTGGAGTTCTGGTTTTAAACTCCTGTTTTCACTTTGATTCTCCTAGATGTGCCTAAATAGTCCATGAGAAGGTACCGCTCTGGGAACTGCTCTGTGATCCCCATCAGCACCCAGAAACAGCATTAGAACAAAAGGTGTCAACAGACGATCCTTTTTCGGGCAGATGCAGTGTAGAATGTCTTCCCTAAGTGTCTGCACCCTCACCTTGAAGGCAATTACATTTTGCATTTCCATAACTGGCTCTGGAAAGGTGATTCTGTCTCTCGCTGCCGTAGTTACGAGTGACAATCCTGTAGTGGCCTAGTTGCAAACAGGTTATTAAATCTATTTCCTCATGTACCCGTGTTGTCTTTATGTTTTAAATAGGGCTTTTTTTCCTCCCCGATGCTTAGCTGCTGGACGTATTTATGAACAAAACATATATTCACTTTTCAGCTCCTTCTTCTGTAACTGTATTAGGACAAAATTAGACCTTATTTCCACAAGAGGCTCAGTGTAACAGTCTGCTTAATAGCACACAGGAGTATTAGTAATAGGAGTTATAAGTCCTAATTGAATGGGAATTTCATGGGTTTTAATATAACAAATATCATGTATGGTTTTCTAAAGTACTTAAAAGCACTCATCCTGTACAGGGTAAATGAAAATTGAACTTATAAAAAGTTAACAGTTTTAATTTTTGTGAGATCCGAGCTTTAGGGTGAAGACTTTTCTAGCAGTGCATAAAATCTTGCATTATGTTAAAAATCTTCTATTCTTTAAAGAAAAAAAAAGGAAAAAAGGTAGCTTTCCAGACCTTTCTTTGTAAATATGAGTAATCTGTAAAAAGAAAAGCACTTTCTTTGCAAAGCATCTTTATGAAAGATGGGGTTTAGGGTGAGCAGCCTCATAAGTAACAAATCAGAACAACTGGGACTTGTCTGATGCCAAGTTCCTTTGCTGCTTTTAGGAAGTTTACTGACTGCTTATCCAGGTGGAGGAGCAGAATTTGCTATGATTAATGATTAAAAAAGCAGCTTGAGCTAAGAAAAAAAAATAAAACACCTGTGTCACTCGGCATTTTTTCATTTTCATATGACCGGTTTTTAGTTTTTGCTGCTGCTAATTAGTGAGCATTATTTAACAGAGCATTAAGCTGGGAAACTTAATTCAGGCCAATTTTGGAAGCTGTGAGAACCCAATAAGAACCAGTCATTTTGTGAAGCGAAAAACTGGAGGACTAATGATTGTTAAAAATAGCTGGGCTGTCTCACTAGCTGCTTGTGAGGCTTAGTAAAAGTACATAGAATTAGATTGTAGCTGCAAACTTTCATAGGAGAATGCAGGGAAGTATTTCTAAGCAGTGATGCCAATTAGACCCAGGGCTGGCTGGCCGGGGTGGTTGGGAAACTGCCTTTTCTGGGAATTAGTCATGGCAAGACTAGACAAGGAGTTGTGTGGAAGCCTCAGCCAAGAACGGCAGACCTTTGCTTGGAATGAACTACATGGCCCAGGATAGCTTTTCCAACTTGTTACATCTTTGCTCTGACTTTACGTGAAGTGCATTGTGTGGGTTGTAAATTTTGTAAAGGGTTTTAAGGGTTTTTCTGCGTCACAGTACTCCTTTCTGTGGTGCATGGGAGGGAGAAAAGTGCCTGTTGCTGTATCAGAAGGCATCTTTTCTCTTAACAGGGCATGGGATGAACCTTTTGCCCCTGGCAACTTGACTTTCCACAGCACAGGAGAGCAATCTCATTGTGTTGCTCCTTATGAGAAATGGGAGTCAGTGCTGATTAACACCGTCCCCCTCCCCCCATTAACTTAAACTGCAAAATTATATACAGTGTCTAATATGCACATGGCCACACGTACCTATTTGAGAGTAAAATGAACTGTGGCCTTCTTTGGGACACAAGGAAATAAACACAGTCATTAAAGAGTCAGCACCGTTACCACATAGTGAACCTTTACTCACTGTTCCCACCTATTGTTATTTGAAATACCCCATTTCCTGTTTTCCATAGCTGTTGCCAATGCTCAGGGTTCAGATCTCATTCACATCAGTGTAACTCTGGTAGCTTTAGGACATCAACAGGGAAAAGGAAGTGAAAAGCAAGTGACTATGATGAAGTAACCCTGAGTTTCCCCTGAAGTGCTCAGGCTTTAGTCCCAGTCAGTGACAGAGCTCAGTCTGGCGTGTAGGAATTCAGGGAAATTGCCCTTGTCAATACACTCACACTGTCGTCATTATTACTATTGTGCACTAGGATGATAGCAAAAATAAAATAAAGATACTTAACTCTGAAATGAATGGGCATATATACCATATAAGCACACATAATAGCTAGTTACTTCTTCATTCATGGAGGCTTCTTGGATCCTTGTTATGAGACTATGAAGTCATAAGAAATTTTTAAGTGACTGTATAAAAAGCATTTTTTTTTCCCGAGTTTTTATCTTTCAGCCTGGTAAGAAAAAAAGTAACAAAACTTTAAAATAAAGGACACCCCTCCCCCCAAAAGAAACTAAAACAAAAATCCCCAACCAACCAACTAACCAAAAAACCCAAGCAAACAAACAAAAAAAAATCCAAACAAAACCCAACCAGCAAAACCCCCCACCCTTTGTTCAGTGTGGGAGAAAGGATTTTTTATCTGAGTTCCATAATGAGGAAGCAGAAACACACACATAACTGGAGGATCAGACCCACAAAGATCCCTCTCAACTATCAGTCATTTTTCTCTGCATGGAAATTTATTGGAAATGTAAATGCCGATAAAGCATTGTGAATTCCTGGCTAGTATTATCTCTGAGTCTCAGTTCCCTAACTATACGAAAAGGATACTACTTCCTTCCTTCACTCTATGCCAAATGTAAGCTCTGGCCCAAAATCACAAAGAGAGATTATGGGAGAGCCAAGAAATTAACTCAGATCTTCTGAGTCCTAATCCAGGCTTGATATCATAAACTCATCTTTCATTTGCTTTTGAATAACAACCAAAGTGTTAACCTTATTCCTATACATTTGCAGCTTGATAGAGTTCTTATCTCTGGTGGTCATTTCCTTTCCTGCTGGCAATTTCACAGCCTTTTAAAGCTTTTTCCTCCTGAATATTTTTTCCTTTCCCCAAGAGACAGGCAGCTTCCTTCAAGACTCCTCCGGCAAAGCTTGCCTGTCTTTGGTGGTATGTGCTGAATGATCTTCACCTGGTGCAGAAATCATCTATTATCATTTTTTAATCACATGTTGATATTCTCTGTCTTCCTTACCTGTTACTCGCATCTAATCGCTCTCCCTCAAAAATAGGTAGACTTTTTTTTAGAAAACGTCCTAGAAGTTTTTTGTCAAATAAAAATGTTTTGCTTTAAATGAGCCCTTTTTGAGTTTAAATGCTCAAGGCAACTTTTTCAAGGGACAAATTAAGTTAATTAAGTTGATAAGTTAATAAGCATACAAAAAAGTCCAAATAGTTCTTTTTGATCTTTTCCATTTTCTAGCAGTTTATGAAATTTATTTGAGTGGGGATTTTTTAAAATCTCATTTGGCGTTGGTTTGGAAATCATGGATTTTAGAGGCATGATAGAAATCAAAAAATCAAAAATTACATCATTCAAAGCATTGTCTTCTTGTTTCAACAGGAGGGAGAAAATTTTTGACCAGCTGATCTTTTTGGTATCATCTGATTTAATAGGCAATCACACTTTTGTTTTATAGAATGCTGATGGCACCTCTGACATAATTGTGCATACGTGTTGTAAATTTGAATGTAAATGTTCTAATTTTAATAGAAGTAATAAGTGCTTTCTCATTCTTTTTAAGTGTTGTCATTATGAATGTCTTCAGTACAGCAAAATCTTTAAGAGATTTTCTGATTCTTTGGGCCTTGTCCACTTGAAAACTAATCCATGAAAATGAATGTGGAAATACTTTTATCAGAACATTACACACATGAAAATTGTTAGGCACCCATCCTTGGAATGTGAGTTGCTAAACATTTACACAGTGGTAACCCAAACTATGCAGTAGTCAACCAAATTGACATACGATGCCTACAGAAGCAGTCAGGCTAAGAAAAAAAAAATGGAATTTATATTTCCATAGTTATTATTCTTCATTGCCTATATTGTGATAACACCTGAATGCATCAGCAGTGCTGAATGCCATTGGGCTACATGTGGAGAGAACAAACACTAAGTGACAGTCTCCATCCCAAAAAGATTAGTTAAACATGATTTTAATTAGGGCTGATTGGTCCCTTTACAGCATGTATTTCTCCCACTAACTAATCCAACATACAGCATATTAATTATGGCTGTGTTTTTCCCAGTTTCACCCATAGCCGATCTCAGGGGTGTCTTTAGGGGGCAGGATGGGACATGGCAGTTTCCCATCTTTCGGGGGTGCCAGCTGAGCTGAGTCCTGTAGCAGTGGGAAGGGACAGGAGGAGCAGGAAGGGCCTCGGGATCGTGGTCCTGCCGCTGGCTGGGTTGGTGATGCTCTGGGTGGCTGCATTTGAATGCTTGGCTTTTGATGAGAACTGCTGGACTCAGGAGCTGTCTTGGAGGCCTCGTGGTGCTAGCCAAGATGTAAATACATCCACACAGCCAATCTCTTGCCTGACCAGCCTGTTTTTGGAAAAAAAGATAACACACAAAGAGAAAGGGAGCTGCACTGTTCCCAATTTGCAGACTAGGAGATCTGAAACACCGAAGGTTTGTCTGCACGGGGAGATTTACACTGCTGTGAGATTCTCAGTGGAACCATTTCCTGCTCACTGACAAGCAGTATCTCTGTCCAGATGAACAGATGGCTTTTGCTTCACTGTGACTCATGGTTGTTACACGGTGGGAAAGTCCTCTGAAGTAAGAGCTTTGGGGGTTTCTATCCTTTGCTCCTTTGTGCTGTTGCTGGGCCCAAAGCACTGCGGAATTGCTCTCTAGCTTTTGGCTGATGTTCATAGTGTTATTTTTTTAGTGATATAGGCAGCAACTGTTGAAAAGGCCGTGTTTCTTTTAGGGAGGTTGTCTCATCATTTGAAAGGGGATATGCCTCAACATGATCACAGGGGAGAAGTTGTAGAAGGAAAAAGAATAAGTAGTCAGAGTGTTGTGGAGAGCAGTGAGGGAAGTGAAACACAAAAATGTTGGGCATTCTCCTTGTTCAAAGGCAAGTAAAAACTCTTATCTGAATGTTTAAAGACACAAGCACACAATGGGGCATGTGTACAGATAATTAAAATACCATCAATTCCCTGCCTCCAGGAACTGTAACTCAGAGCATGTTGTGTCTCAGCACTTCTGTAAAGTATCAGACAGTGCTATAGATGCTGCTTCACAAATTAAAATGGCACAAAAATCAAAAATTCAAAAAAATGCAATTAAATGTAAATAAGGTCTCCTGGAGGTTTTTCTGAAATAGAAACACTGCTTGCTCAAGTAAAATTCCTTTTAATCCAGTAGCTTTCAATCTTCCCAAATCCCTGTGGGATGAAAAGATGAGCCTTGTGACATGCTTGGAAGGTTAATGAATGTGGACTCTGAACACAGTCTCAGGAAAGACTTCTTCTTGAAAATATGTTATGGAAAGTGTTTAAAAAAGGGCACTAGTATGAGCACTTCTGTGACTTATAACAATAATTCCACACAGAGAGCAAACACGATTTTTTATTAGCTGCTTCCTGTGCCATTGAAATACAGTACTGTGAATATCACCCACAAGTGACCAGCTCCTGCAAACACTGAACTGAGCTGGTTTCATGCAGTCCTGCTTTGTCAGAGAGCAGCCTTCAGCCCCAGCTCTGAGGGCTGAATAACCCCCGGGGCAGCCTCAGGTAGAGGGCCCGGCACCAGGAGCTCGCCCTGCACATTGCCAAAGGGAGAGACGCCTGCCACAACTTCTTCAGCCGGAGTAAGCGGCTGTGCTTGTCTGGCCAAGCAAAGAGCTCTTCGCCAGGACTGTTATTTAACCTGCAAGGTGCATCCCAGGGTCAGCAGTGACTCCAAATGCAAACCTCCCACCTCAGACTCTCACCCAAAACAAGTCCTTTCCAATCCATTCAGTTGCTTCCTGCAGTGTTTCAGTGTTGCTTCATTTTCTTGCAGTCTTGAGGCACATCCATGTATCCATCATTTATGCTTCAGTCTTGAAAAGGCATATGGAACATTCATTTTCATACCAGGAGGCTGAAGTAGGACAGAGAAAGATAAATACACAATATGTGTAATTCTTTTATCCATTGTAATCTCAGTGGATGTACTTTTATTTCAGTACAATTGCAATGCTACAGATGACTTATATAAAATCTCTAGAGCAACAATCGCTTTGTCAAATGACTTTTCTTTGAAAATTCAATATAATGGCAACTCTCAGTATGATATTTGATTACTTGTAAAATTCACTTTTTCCCTAGCTCCTTACAATAGTTATGCATGTACCCAACTGCATCTGACACTCACACACTGCTAAAATATTTAACCTTTATGTTTAATTCTAAGACCATTTTCCCGGAGACAAGTGAATAGGTGAAAATCTGAGTTCTAACATGAAAATAAATAGGCTGTCACTGGATTTTTACATTTGAAGAAATCCTGAAGTGTCAATCAAATGGTCAAAAACCACCCAAACCTGATGCTGACACACCTGTGATAAGAAAATATGGAGTTTTAGATCAGTACCATGAATTTTAAGAAACCTGACAAATAATATTTAGTATTTATTTAATGTATCTGTTAGATGTTGGTTTTAGTATTACAGGAGATCATTTGGATTCTTTTCAGGTTTTAATATTACCTCAATCAGATTAAAAATACAGAATTATGATCCTTCTGCTGGCTTCCCAAGAGACTTCTCTGGTGTCTAATTTAGATTTCATTAGGCTAACATATATCATTAATTAGACATTTCACTGATAAAAGAATAGATTTTCTCTTATCAAGAGAAAATCGATAGATTTTTCTCGAGGGAACTCTGACAGATCTAATTTTCCTGAACTTCATGAAAAAATTTGAACTGATATTGCATGTAGAATTATTATTAATATTTCCATTCCAGATCTTGGCGCAAGAAGTAGGAGTGTAGTGATGAAATATACTGGTGGCAGAAAGCTGGGAGATGTTGTCAATACTGAGATGGATTGTACTGTAACACCACAGGAAGAGAAATGGCCTTGAGGGCTGGGGTAATACCAACGGAAAGGAAAAACCAGTCTAAATTCAGGGTCATGCACTTATGTACCAAACCCAGGGATTTATTTTGCACTGTAGGAGATCATCAGTTTGACTTGACAGAACGAACAGGCCATTTAATCACTGATCAGGAGATCACCTGATCATGAGATCACGAAGAATCTCATCCAGTGGCAGGAAGGTAAATGAAGTTGTGGTGTGCAAAAGGCATTTCCAGAGTTAGATGCTAATGTGCAAAGTCCTAAATTGCATCATGTCTGGAATCCCATATCTAACAGGAAATATGCTGCATGAACAGGTAGCAGAGAAGAGTAACATGTGGCCTAGAGAACTTTTGTTGAAAGAGAGAGAAAATACAAAATTATGCTCATTTAGGCAAAGAGAGATTTTGTCCTCTGAATGAAGAGGAAGAAATATCAGAGAGGAAGACCATTAATACACATGACAGGCAAAAGAAGAGTTGCATAGAAAGTAGCTATGCAAAGGTCTAAACTGGAAACTAGGATATTTTATATATTCTGTTTAGACTGTGAAATCTTGTAGTAGGGGTAGTGGAACAAAAATCTCATTATTAGCAGTAAAGGAAGGCAGCCCTACTGGATCAAGTGAGTAGTGTATCAGTTTCAGCATTTTCTCTTCAACCATGATAAAATCTCTGCAGAAATGCCAGAAATTCAACTTCAAAACTTGTGCTAATGAAGGACTAGATTCACATTCTCCCTTTAAAATTACAAGGACAAAAGCCCAGTGGCAATATTTTTAGAGAGGGAGAGTTTGTGAGGCTATGTGCTTTCTGCAGTCCATTCCCTTTGTACTCCCTTAGCATTCAGAACTGCTGGACTAGTGATGTTAGATGCCACATCTGTGCCTTGAAAAATCTGTTTGTAGATCTGATGTCCATGAATGTAATTTCTGTTTGTTTCTTTAGTGTTATTTTATTGATGGTTGTCTGTTTTAGGGGTTTAAGCTCTACATGTGGGTATGTCCCTTCCACTCATCCCACATGTTGCACCTCTGAGCAGCAAAAATATCTACCCTTACTGGACTTTTGTGATTACTTGTGTCACCGTTGTGTCAACATGAAAATTGTCTGCCCTGGGATTCTTTTAATATTAAGATATGCTTAGCTTCTTAGGAGAAAAATGTTATGTTTCTATAGCATAGAAACTAGTATTCTGATGGCATCACAAGTTCTTTAGTCACTAAGCAATATTTGAAACAAATAAACATGCATTCAATTTTTAAGATACATAGCAGACATATTTCAGCCTTTAAATAGGCTTTTTGCCTTTTGAAATAGCCACTCAACTAGAGTTGTTATCTCAGTTCTCACTTTCAAGCTCTATCAAAAAGCAAGGAGCAGTGGTGGTTGCCCAGCAGCTGCACGGTACACAACAGGAAAGAAGGGAAGTTTAATGTAGTTTGCAGTGGCATTGTTTAAAGGACAGTCGAGATTGTCCTTGCGTGAGTTTCAGATAGCGGAGCTGGAGGCAGATCTGAGCTGGCACTTACTCACCTCCAACACACCTCAGTCCTTCAGACTGTCTCATGGGAGTGGCTATTCCATTGTCTGGCATCTTCTCCTCAACAAGGCTGCTGTTGTCCTCAGGGTGACTGTTCTCCATCATCACTGGCATTTTGCCTGTACCCTCCACGTGTCCTTGGATGTCATGTTTCCCGTACAACTTTACTCTTAGAGCCATGACTCCTACCCTTATTGTTTATGAGATTCAGATAGTCATAAAGAACTCAGGAAATGTCTTTCCGGGAACCCCCAAATATTTTTACAGGCCTGTTTGTTTGTTTTTTTTAACTTTTCTTATTCATAATTTTTTTTTTGCTTTGATTTTTCCAAATAAGGTTTGCTTTCCTCTATTGTCTCTAGTATGTCACATTTCTCAAATCAAAGCTGCAAATACTTTAATAATAGGCAGAGGGGTTGTCTGCCCTCGCTTCTGTTAGGAGAATATCTCTGTTGCAATAATTTTAACAAGAAGTGCATTGAATTTATTGAACTTATTCAAAAAGTGTGTTTATGAGCATTATAGTGCCTGCTCTGCAGGCTCTCACTCCTCAGAGATGGAAACACATTACTGTTGTTAAGAACTGTGTACAATGATTGCTCCTTCCACATTTTGTGGCTAACAGGAAATATGTTTAAACTGCAGCATGAGAAATAGACAGCTCAGAAGAGGAATTGGAGCAGAAAAGCCTGTTGCATAAATGGTACAATTTTATAGTATTGAGTAAATGTTTATAATCTGCAGTAGTGAGTTTAGAATTCATGACAAAACTGCAAGCATATGATTTTTATTTTTTTCTTGAGGACAAGGATTAATAGTTGAAATCCTATTTGTACTGGCAAGAGATTCATGTTTGCAATTGACATCCAGAGGTTCTGGTAGGTGCTGGACTTGTGGCTCATTGGTTAGACAATATTGAACACAATTCTAACCTTTCCAGGCATGCACAACCTCAGATCACAATCACATTAAGAACCAAGGAAAGGGATGATTTGATGTCTTTAAAAGTCAGTTCAGTATCCTGAGCTTTAGTTTGTCAATAAATCTCACGAACTCTGCATGTAAGCTGGGAACGGTGAAAAATGTTTCTGAGCTTTCAGATTCAAGAGTGCAGCACGGCTGCATCCCAGCTCTGTTAGTGTTCCTGGATCCTGCTCTGGACTGTGCTTTTGCTGTGCACATTGCTGGGTCATGTTGGGCTTCTAATCCAACAACACCCCCAAGTCCTCTCCTCTGGGCTTCTCTCAAGCCATTCATCCCTCAGCTTGTCCTTGGGATTGCCCTGACCCACGTGCAGAACCTTACACAGGAACGTGTTGAACTCCAGGAGGTTCCCATGTGCCTGTCCAGGTCCCTCTGGATGGCATCCCTTCCCTCCAGCCTGTCTGCACCACACAGCTCCCTGTCAAACCTGCTGAGGTTGACATGCCCACTGTCCATGTCACCAGCACAGATGTTTTAAACACCGCTGGTCCCAGCAGAGGCCTCTGAGGAACAACACCCACCACTATTATACAGTGAATACAGTGAAACACTGCTATACCTTAAGGATGTGGACAATATTAGCAAGAGCATACTTTTTCTACATTAGGTCAGTATATCATTTCAATATAATATATTTTCTCTATTAGTTCTTGGGATTCATAAGAGTTTGTTTTTCTCTCTGACTATTGCTTCTGTGGCCCTGTTAGGATCACTTTTAAAATGAGTTAGGCAAATGAAGACCACTTTCTCAAATACTTTCTCTGACTAGAGCTTCTGTGTCTTTAGTTTTGAGGAGAACTTGTGTCCTACGCAGCCCATTTCCTTTTTCAGTTCTACAAAATTTCTGCACAGTTTCTTTATTTCCCTTATTTTATGTGATGCAGTACATATTGAAGAGAAAAAAATACCAGAATATGATTTAATAGGTCTCTCTGTGTATGTGTGATATTTGTATTCCACCTAAAGCTTGTGTCTTTCATAGAGAATTCATTCTGCATGCCCAAAATGAGTTTTCAGAATCTTTCCATTTTAGAACTTGAGACCATTAAAATGCATTACGGCAGCATCCCAAGTGTATACAACTGAAAAAATATTTTGTTCTTATGAAAATGCAACCTGTATTATCTTCCTAGGTTTACAAATCATGAATATTGTTAGTGGGTACTATGCCTTACAACAAGTTAAAATAATATTCTGCCCCAGAAAAAAGAAAAAAAAAAAAAAAAAAAAGGAAAAAAAAAAAAAAAAAAAAAAAAAAAGAAAAAAGGCCACTAATCTGAAAAACTCAGAACGCTTTCTCCACCCCCAGCTCTTGGGTCAGCCTGGCCTGACGTGAGGCTGGGAGGTGCACACAGTAACAAGCATGTTACAGTTTATCTGTTCCTGTCAACTGCTGCTCCTGGCTGAGTGTGCTAAATCAGAGCTCTGGAGGCTCTATTTCAGTAAGAAATATAACATCAGGGCTGAAACTTGTCAGTTCCTAGATTAAGGCTTCACATATAATGGAGGCCCATTAAAACATGAGTACTTTTGAGAACACATGCGAATGGAGGATTTGTAATCATAAAACTGACACGGTGCCCATGGAAGATGGCAATATATTTGTGCCTGTTGAATATAATGCAGAGAAAGCTGACTCCAAGCATTCATATATTAAATGTGAGGTCCCAGAAAAGTACAACATTGGCTTCAAAGTAGTGAAATGTAGATAATAAACAAGTTCCTTTTATTATCCTTCAAGTGTTAAAGCACTGAGGTTTTATGTTTCAAGTCTGTCTGAGCAAATATGAGATACACAAAAAAATTACATATCTGTATGTAAGTCAGTATTCAGATATAAAATGGTGTTCCCATTTGTTTTTTCAGACACTTGCAACAGTGTACCATGAGACTAGATATGGGATAGGAAGAACTTTGCACTAGAGCTGAAATTATTTTCATATTGTGTTCTATGGTTATACAGTTGGAAAAAGAAACATGGTTTCTCAAATTTAGTTTTAAGTTATGAATAGATAGCGAGGCTTTGTCCAGCACTTCAGGACATTAAAATCACCTAGTTCATAACGGTGCTCGAGTGGGACAGCTGACTGAAAACTAAACTGTGATAGCAGCTAAACCCTGGAAGAGTTTGATTGAAATACCTTTCTTAAATAATGTGCCACAGTACTTTGAAAATGTTAGCGTCTGATTGTCAGTGTATTTAATAGGTATAACACTGGCATTACTTAAGCTTCTGCAATTTGAAATCACAGAAGCACACCCTGTGGTTTAGTAGTTTTTGGCAGATGGTGGAACAAGGTAGCTATTTTTTACTGCTGGAAGATAAAAATGCTATTTGACAGAGCACAGAAAACCACGTTGCTTTAACAGCAAAATATGAAATCTTCAGTTTTCATGGGCTGGAATTATAAAATGTTGCTTTTGTCACAAGGAAGATAACAGTGAAATGATGTAGGGTGCTGAGGCTTTTCAGGATGTATTTCATTTTATGCTGAATTGTAAATTCATATACACTGGCTTTTCAAATAAGTTTAATTTTTTACACATTTAAAAAAGTAGTGTGTTTTGATGTCAAAGAAGAATGCTTGAGGCCTCACTGTATTCTTGCAGTGCCTGTTGCGGGAAATTGTCCAGAGTTTTATTTTTAATACTAAAATTAGGCTCTGGGCACAGTGTGGAGGCAATAGATAAACACTGTTGCTACAGAGCTTTTAAGTTACCCCATGAACTCTTTTTTTGGCTGCTCCCTGCCCAAGATAAAAAGCTGGCATTAGTACTTATATGTTATTTATATGTTTGTATGGGATATTTGAGTCATTGTAATGTGGAGCATAACGCTTCCTTGGCATTTTGAAAATACAAAACTGACAACAGACCAGGAAAATATTCAGAAGATGATGAAATCCTGTTCCAGGAGCGCTGCAGCTGGTGGCATGTTTACTCTCTATCGTTAGAGAGAGAATTTGAATTTGGCTTGCAGAGTTAGTTTCTTTTTGTGCAACCTTTATGCAATTGTGAACTGTGCTAAAAGGTACCTGAGTCAAAAATGGGTAACAGCAGTGTAGCATTTGAAGGAAAACTGTTTTTTCTCTTTCCACATAGTTGTGTGAACTTATATGTAATGCAAAAGATACACACTACAAGTAACAGTGCAGAAGTGCAGAAGGAAAGAAACTGTTCTGGGCTAGGCTGGATGCCAGGTATTAAGAGAATTTTTCTTTCACGCTGATTTTAGGAGAAGCAGCATAACATCATGTGCCATTTATAAGTACTTGATGAAAGATCATGTAATAGGCCGTTACAACAAGGCACATATTTGCTTCAGCTGTAATGCCTGTGTGAAGTAGTTTTACTTTAACTGTAACAGTGACATCAGTCATGTTAATTGTCATGGAAAGTTACCGGTCCAGACACAAATCTCCTCACTCGTCCTCGTTCTCATGATGATAATGTGGCTGGTTATACTTTACTCACCCATGTGGGAGAATTCTTGCCTGGGGGGGTTGAATTTTGTACAGGCAGCAAATTTCAGAGAGTTAAATGCACAAGAGGTGTCCAGATGCCTTGCATTAAACAGAGTGGTTGTTCCTAACCATAAATGTTTAACTACACTCCCTCAGCAAATCACTTTCAAAATAGATATTTATTTTCAAACAAAACCAGTTGCCTTGTGAAACTGTTGGTTGGTTAGGGGAAAAAAAATGACCTAATGCTTCTGAATAAAATATCTGATCTCCTGTTGCCAAGGCTGAGTCACTTCCTGTTACAATAACAAGACTGTCATCAGCAAACTTCTCTAGCCACACAGTGCAGCTTGCCAGTGTGTGCATGGCTTTATTTGTCCTTGTTGTTAGAAAGTTACCGTTGAAAAACACACTGTACTAAATTTGGAGGCACCAGCTTTGTATTCAAGTGCATTAGTGTCGGATCTTGGTTGCATTTACTCCTGATAGCATAATCTCTTATTTCTTTGTGCAACATAATAATATCCACCCAGCTGTGTACAGTAATGTTGTAATTCTATCAAGGGATTCTAGACACAACATAATGCATTAATATCATCAGCGCTTTCTCAACTGGAATTTGCAGGATCACAGTCAGCTGTTTCTTATTTACAGGAACCAGATTTGAAAAGTACCTGGTAGTTCATTCCACTTGTCACCTAACAGATAACCTCTAGTGCTTTCTAGGCTGTGGTGGGTTTTAAAGACACATTTAAGTTATCTTTAAAAACATTAAGCACGCAGTGGTTTCGATCACGTCTGAGCAGCACGGGCACTCGCCTGGTTTGCAGGCAGAGGGGGTCTGCTCCTGCTGCACTGCTGAGTCAGCAGAGCAGGAATTCATTAGGGCTTTTACATCACAGCTTGGAACTCATTTCCTGGGCAAAATCAGTTGGCAAAAGCCCTTTCTGCCGTTAAAGCAGCTAGAAAATAAAAGCTCAATCCAGTGTTCAGCTTCAGTACTATTATTACCCCCTCGATGCCCTGTGTTTCAAACGTTATTTGGGAGCAGTGTCTGGCAGGCTGTATTCTGGATGATCTGTCAGATCTGTATGTGAATCACAGTCACTGACTCATTCTGTGCAACACAAATGACTTTTCTGAGCCTGTTAATAAGGGATGGGGAGGAGAACATGTTATCTTGCACATACTTTGGCGCTTTCATCTTGTTTTTCTGTCGGAAAAATCAAGCCTCATATCAGGCCCTCAAACTTAAGGACCAATGGAAAAAGTTAACCTGCACTTCTTTGTGCCTCAGTTTCCCCCCTTTGGGAAAGAGAAGTTATAAACTTTTAAATTGATTTGCCATTCATGGACGAGCAGAACTGGACACAAAGAAAGCTCTGGTCCTTTCAAAAGCAAACTAAATAGTCTCTCCAGGTTCTGGTTTTGTTTTACTGTGTTTGCTGTATTTAATATTTGTCCTGCAGAATCATTTATGCTGTTTCTTCCTGAGAGTCATGTGATGGATAGTCCTACATGGCCTGTGTCTGTTGTGCCAGAGTTCCCCAGCCAAATCCAGAGGTCTGAAACTGAATTAATGTACTTGTGAAGTGCTACTTACAAAAGGAAGGTCATCACACTCATGGGAAATGTGTCAATGAACATACTTTTCATCCCCCCATTTTTACAATCAAATTGTAATAAACATGGCACAGAACAAGGATCCTGTTAATAGCTAGCCAAGCTCAATCTGAGTTTTCGTGCTTCCACATTTGTACAAAAGAAAAAAAATCCACTTTTTTTTTTCTTCCTTTCTCTTTCATTTAAAAAAGAAAACAGAAAATGTAAGTTGATATCTTTTAGTTGACTATGATGAATCTGGGATAAGTTACTATGCTCTGTTCTCTGATAAACAGAGATGTTATTGTGCAGTCCTGGATAAAGTAACTGATTATGCTGTTTGGGCCATGAATGCAAAATGTGTTGCAAGGATTTGGATGTCTGTAATTAACCAGTTGTAAATGCTGTGGTTGGTGGCTAAGCAGCTGTTCAGATCACTGTCAGAATTTCACCACTGTAAAGGAGCGAGCATGTGTTATTCCATTGTTTCAGGATGGAAAAGAACAGTTTGTATAAGTTTCTTTTTTCCCTAAAACAGAACAAATGTTGGCTCTAAACTGCCCTTACAGTGTTCCAGACGATATCAGTGGAAGGGAATTGTATTTGCCTGAGACTGTCTTTGTTCCCAGTGTAACGTATCAGACACCAAAGAGTATCACTGTGACCCAAAGGTTCATTTTTCAGGAGGCTTTGCTGCTGCATACCTTGGACATTCATTCTGCTGTGGGCAGCTCTCCCTGTCCATGCACTGCCTCACTGCCAGAATACATCTGTGGATATAACAGAGCCCTAAGTTTGGATATTAAGAATCTCATATTTTTGGTTAAGATCACATCTCATCCTAGATTCAAGCCTCCTAGGGCAGTCTTAAAATAAACCTTGCAGTTTGACATGGGTAACTCTTTAGTGTTGATGTCTAGACAGTAAAAAACTTTGCCACCAGCAGATTGTTTCAGGTGCAGCAGGTCAGCCACTGATTGCCTGAAAATCCTAATACTTGTAGGTGAAACTATGGTGTAAGACCTTTGGCACTCAAACCTCCCGACTATCTAGTTCAGGGAACGGTGAGTTCTCAGTTACAGGGAGTGGGAAGATGATGTCATTGAAAAGCTATTGCCCTGCTTTGATATTGGTAAATGTGTTCAAAGTTCTCTAGGGGCCTCCAAGGACTGAAAACCTCTCCCTGCTGTGGGATAGAGGTGTTTCTCTCTCTCTCAACATTTCTTTACTGTTTTTTTTTTTTTTGGTTTTTTTTTTTTTTTTGGTTGTTGTTGTTGTTTTTTTTTTTAAACTAGAATGCCAGTGAAAGACTTTTAGGAAAATAAGTCTGTCTCTGTACTGTTTAACAATTGTGTTGAAAATGAGGCTGAATCCATTCTTGTATCATTAATGAAAACAACGATAGGAGTAGAAAAATCCCAGAAGTGTGAGTGGGGAAGAGGGGGAGGGGGAGACAGGATGAAGTCCTTTGCGAAACAAAATAGCAGGTGCCAATGTTGATGTCTTTTAAGGCATGCCTTTCACTAGGCACCATGGATAACTTATTAGCAATCAAAACCTGAGGGGCTGGATTCCTACTTTTTCTTTTCTGCATGCACAGCATAAAAAAGAATAGAGTGAAGGGTCCTGGCAAGTTGCCAGTCCTCCTCCTCCTCCTCGGATAAGGGGGTGAGTGATACAACACCATGACTCTGTTTCCTTCTCCCATCTTGCCTATCACCTGGGGAAGTGAGTGATTGCTGAGCTTTTTCATGCGTGTGAGCTGGACTGGGTTTTTCCTCCTTGTTCTGCTGACAGACAGCTTTACAGCACTTGTGGCTGGGGCCCAACCCAGCTTTAGAGAATCTGAAATTTTAAATATATCTGGACCTGGGTTCTGCTACTGTCTTACGCCTTTATAGCTGGACCATCACGTATGCTAGAGCCACGAACCCAGGATATATGCTAAAATGTCAGTAGCAAGCAGAAATCTCTTAAGTTGCCTCAAACTTCTCCCACACTAATTGATGAATTTAGCTTTTTGAGCTGTAGGGTCTCTGTATTGTGAGTTTTCTTCCCAGAAGTGAAGCCAGACTTTGGTTTTTATTTAATCACGGAATACTGGATTCTCTAATATTTTCCGTGCTGCAGCGAGGCTTTAGAAGGACAACAAGTATCACAAGACTCCTGATAAAATCACAGGAGTTAGCAAGGCTAGCACTTGGAGGAGCTTTGTAGATTCAGCCTTTTCTACAAACAGCATTCCAGTGAAACAGAGATAAACTGAATGTCTGAAACAATCTTGCAGAATATTTTACTTCGTGGGTTTTTTCCTTTGCATAAAGACCCTCTTCAGCCCATCTGAATAGGATGTCAGTTGTCACACGCTGCCTCCCATGTCACTGTCAGTGACATGACTCGGCAGGGGGAGGGAGGAGATGGGAGAAATGGAAGATTTAGCCCTTTTTGCAAAAGTTAGAAAATGTGGTGAAGACTCTCACTGTTACCCAACAGTATTGCAGTGCAATTTGTAGCATCACTGAAACGAGTAACATTTAATAATAGCCAGCAGCGTGCTCGGCGTCCTCGCTGATGTCACTGGTGACACGTCTGATACCTGTCCCCTGCTCGGCCGCAGCCGGGGGCGGCAGCCTGGGAACGTGGGAGCTTGGGATCTGGCAGGATTCCAGGGCCCTGAGTCAAAGGTGAAATGCCAGCACCAGGGAGTGATTGCTGGTTTCGCTGGCTGAAATACCACTCGCATTACGCATTTATTATACTTACACGGAGAGAATGTGAAGATAGGGCAAAGGGGTAAACAGCAGGAGAAGTGCTGTGATGGGGAGAGGCAGTGTTCAAACATGATAAAAGTGCAGCTGTGATAAAAAAGCAATAGTGTTGGCTGGCACGTATTGTTGCTGATACAGCATTGGACATTTATAAGGGTATTTTTGTTTCCTGAAATGGGGGGAAACACATGTTTTTCTGTGTGTGTGTTCACCACATCTCCCGTGCAATTCTGAAAACCCGCAGCTGTTCTGATTCATAGTAGCAGAACCAAAGCAATATTTCTGACAGGCACATGGGCAGTTCTTGCTGAAATTTAGGTCCCAGGCATGCAGCTAAGCCCATGGACCTGAAACACACACTGGACCCCAGTTCTTATACTAAGAGTCAGGCACATACTTCAGTGACTGCAACAGAATTACTTTGCTTTGATTGACTTCTCCCATTTCCCAAGACAGAAATGTATAATTAATATTGGATTATATTTAGATAATTGCTCTTGGAAGTTCAGGAGACTTTGTTACTTGTGCCTTTTTTTTTTTTTTGTTTTTTTTTTTTTTTTTTTTTTTTTTTTTTTTTTTTTTTTTTTTCTAAAAACCTAAACTAGCTCTGGAAATAGAAAAATATTATATATTACCTGTTTTTAATTTTTTAGTCTTCTGTTATTTTGTGGGGTTGTTTCAGTTTTTAGAACCAGCCCAGGACAATCTCCACTGGTACACTTCATCCTCTTTTAATTTTTTTTTTAATATGATCGGTCTTGAAAAGGTACTGGAGAAAGACTGAATTTGGTTGTACTCTAGGAATAATTGTCTTGAAGTTTTATATTATTGAGGGAAGAAGCTTCAACACATTTAAAAATAAAACCAGGTACTTTACAAGGTAGTGGTACCAGTAAATCAAAGAGTTAAGTGATAGAAAAATTTTACAGTTTTTTGCCACAGACCATGATGTAAGAAGAATTTCTGTGCATTAACCTAACTTACCATAATAGTTATTGAATCCTCATTCTTAATGTAAATATTCTAATTTCCAGTGGGGGAAGTAGAGAAGCTTAATTAAGAAAAAGAGCCCAACAAGTTGGAAAAAAAAAAGAAAAGATTCTGTTATGGTTTATTATTGATGCCAAGATGAACGTAATAGCTGTCTCTTGATGAAATTTAAGAAGTGACAGATGTGGTTATGGGGTGTCCTCTGAGCAGACCTACACATATGACCTCTCTTTAAGAACATTGAATATCCCAATTCCAGGAGCACTTGGTGCTGGGCTTGGCTTTATGCACGTGAGGAGCCACTTTGATTCAAATTACACAAACGCTTCATGTTTGCAACCTTACTCTTCCAGGACATCTTCCAGCAAATTCAACACTCCTTTCATTTCTTCCAAATGCGAGCTCGGTTACATACTTTCCTCCCTCCCAGTCACTGAGAAAAATATGATCTGTTAAGTCAGTGGCAGAACTCCCACTGACTTCTGTAATGCTGGGAGTTAAGCTCTCTGCTTATGAGACTTACATATTTCTTTTTAGAAAACTTTCCAACATTACAAAAGGGTCATTTCAGTCCTGCAGCTCTCCAAAATGCTCAGTGAGAGTCTTACACTTTTTCCCTTTATTAATATAATTTATTATCAGCATTTATCATACTATTCTTTGTGGTTTTTTGGAGGAGATGCTAAGGATTGGTGACATGTCTGCTTATCTCAACATTTAAAACTCTCATGATAGTATTTATAAGAATTTTTGGGCTTTATTTCTCAACCCTGCCCTCCTTTCCAAGATGCTGGATGTAAGATTTTTGCTCTATGTGCACCAGAATTTTATTCCATCCTCTGATTCAATTTTTGTAAAAGATCTTAGTGGGAGTTCTGTCATTCAGAGACAGTGGCCAAGATATGGAAGGTGCTGAAGAGTTCTATCAAGGTTCATTTGCAAAGAAATATGGAATGAGTTTATATTTATTCTCAGTCATGCCAAATTTGTCGATATCTTTTTTCTCACCCTTGAAACAGAGGCATGCTGGAAAGATATTTGTGTTCTTCATGTATCCTCCTCTAGCTTTGGCACTGCTAAGAGGTAAAAGAACATGTTTCAGAAGAAATAAAATGAAGCTGTGAAGAACTGTGGAGTTGTTACAAATGGATTTACTATGTTCAGTTGCTTCACCACGCTGGTTCCAAATGTACTGTCAAATACAGGGCAGAATATGGCCCTCAAAGCAGCAGAGCTTTGAGCACATCTCAAAGTCAGAGGTTGATGGCTACTGGAATCAAACACTGGTTCTGCAGAACACAGATCAATAGGTAAGATGGGTCCTACCTTTTGGTTCAGATGTAGGCTCGTTAGTATTTTCATTTTCTCTTAAATTAATCTGAGTTGAAAGGGCTCTGAAGTAACAGTGCATCGTGCAGAATTAAACTTCAAACCCTTCCTGAGCACACTGAAGTAACCCTCTAGCATAACTACACACCGTTCACCTCCATATTCCTCATGAAACAAAAGTATTCCCACTTTGAAAGTCAGGCTTTATGGAGTTTTTCTGCAAGTGGAGGTCGGACACTAATGAGACAGTTTGGCCAGCCAGTGCCTTGACATGTTTCATTTACAGCTTGATTAGACCCTGATTTAATGAGATACTGTACTACATGGAAGCACATCATCTTCAGTCATTTAACACTGAGTGGAGTCTGAATGTTTCATTTTGGCAGTTTCTCTGCACTTTTGAGACTAAAAAAAAAACCCACAGAATGAAGTATAATTTAAGTAGAATGTTTCATTCCAACTGCAGTAGGCAATTACAAAGAAAACCATTTTGACTCTGCCCACTTCTTTGCTCCCCTTTTCGGTCCTATAGGCTATACATTATTCCTTCTGAGGTTCTATTATACTGTATAGAATGTGTTTTGAATTTAAGATTTGTAAGGGGAAAGCAGACAAAAGGTCAGTCTCATGTTTCCATCCACGTTCCCTCTGTGTTATTCCGAGGACCCAAAAGGTTGATACATTGTCTAGATTTTGTTACTGGTGAATTTCTTTGTTACAGTGTGTTTTAAGATGTCAAAAAAAAATTTTGACATTCTATTTCCCATGGCTTCCAGTGGAGGGGCAGCTCCAGAGTTCTGCAACGCTCCAGTGGATTTTCTCTGTTGGATGACATCTAAGCATCCAAAAGCTTCTCTAAATTATACTGTAGAATGGGCAGTCCTGGAGTTGTACAAGATCTGAAGAGCTGCTGCTGCGTTTTAGACTCACCTCCCTTTGCAGTGGTTTTGCACCAAATGGGTTTCAGTTGAACCCAGTGACACAAAAATTGCCACGCTACCCTCACTGTGAGAGGGGGGCTTGGGAATATACAGCACTCATATACATCCTTCCCTGGGAGCAAGGCATGGTGCCACGTGGAATGGCTCACATCTATTTTTTGCCTCTGGGTTAATTGTGTTAACTTACACAAGAATCTTCAGGAAAAAAAAAAAAGGTATTTATTAAGAATACATTATGTCACGCTGGGATGACGTTAATTGTTTAACATCTGGCAAAAGCAGATGGATTCTCAGTTAACACAGTGGAATCCATTCAGTCAGCACCTTAATAAGCACCATGACTCTTTCACTGTCTCAGATGCCTTCCTGCAGTACCTGTGTATGTGCTTTCCAGTTGCTCTGAAGACCATCAGGACACTTTAAAACCATTGTCTGCCATCCCCTGCAAGGCTTTGGTAATTTGCAAGTGTGAATGATGTGGCTGGCAGGCAGCCTCTTACTGCCTGGCCCCCCTGCCCAGCAATTTGATGCTTTGCTGAGCAGGTTTGGTGCTGTACGTCAATATCCTGGGATGGACGTTCTCAAAGCTGTATTTAATTGGGATGTGGCCACTGCATTCTGCTGGTGCCTATTAAAGAATTGCATTGGAGTTATTTGGGAGAATATGATTCAACACAGAGACCACATGTGATGTTCTTGGTGGCCTCACACTGGAAAGACAGTTTAAGATTTGCTGGCATGGGATGTGGTCTTCCATGAAGGAATGCACAATAAGTTGTATCTATGTGACAACAGAGTTTAAATATATTTAATTAATCATGAGACATCTTGGACTCAACGAGGACCATCTTGATCTTTCAAGAGGAATGCCCTGTGGTCCCTCATAAAGGTAATCCTCAAAGAAGCCTCTTCAAATTATAATAATTATTCATATTCGTGTCCCTCCCCTGGGTCCTGGGCAGAATATATGTGCAGGATTTCCCATGGCCTTCAGTTTTTCAGCAGCCTCTTATTAAGTGCCATTTGAGTGGGTAAGAACCTTGTAAGACTATTTCTGTACTAGCAGAAAAAGCTTCAGCCCTGCTCTTTTTTGCATTCATAAAAGAAAAAAAAGCCACAGAAATCAGAATACCACATATATTAAAACTTTCTGTGAGCAAAGAACCAAGAAAAAATATACCTGAACGACAAAAAAGTCAGTGGGAACTTTTTGATGCCTCTCCCTTCAGATCCTGCACACCCCCTGGACCTTCTGGAAGTGCAAGGCTATACTGCCAGTGCTGTCATGCCATGTATGGATCCAAATGTAGGAGAAATACTTCTTCTAGTACCTCATATTTGTAATCCACTGGATTAAAGTCCCTGGTATTGCTGTTTCAAAGTGCTGGTGTTCCACAGCACCTGGAGATTGGTGCACGAAAGTGCAAGTGTTGGTCATGATGCTCAGAAAGTGCTTCTCCTCTCTTTTTGAAAGGTGTAAATCAGGGTTTGGTCCACTGCGAGCAGCAGAATTTCTGCAGTTGGTGTGAAATAACCATCCAATTCCACAATGTAATGTCTCCGAGTCTGGAGATCCTCGGCCTCGCTGCTTCCGATGCTTTTCAAGGCACGACTTGTGTGTTTCCAACTTAGCAAGTGCTTGCACAACTGATGGCCAAACATTCTTTCTGGGGCATTTACCATTTCCAAATATATTTATCTTTCAAGTCGATCAATTTTGTGTTAATTAGTGACAGCTCTCTGCTAAAATATTCCCTTCATTCTTTTATCACCCTGTGGCAGAGTTCTGCATGCCCTGCCAGCTGTCCTTCACAGCAGGTCTGAAGGGTTTAGAGCCTTATTTGGTGTCTGCAGTGACCTTTTAAATTCCAGAGTAGAGTTGGGGCTGCACAACTCACAAATATAACACTTGTTAATAAAATGTCAGCTTTGTAGCAGTCAGACTTGCATGGAGCTTTCAAACTGCATTTTCCGTCAGGCTAATAGCTCAGGATTGTGTACATGTGCTGGCACAGCTGCAAGAAGGGTAAAACCTTCAAAAAGAGCTCCCTTCTGGTCCCACCACGTAATCAGGTCACAACTCTACCCCCTGGGGAAAAAATCATTTTGCCAGTTACAATCCAGCAAACAGTTGTTAGTTCCTTCATTGCTTAGGTGACCTCAGTGAAACCCAGAAATGCCAGGTTTTAAAGACTAAAAGATTGCCTAAACCCTCAACCCCTGAAACAAGAAATGCCTAAATGTAAGAAATAATAGAAGCAGGGAAAAGAAAGTGTATGGGGGAGGGGAAGCAGAAGCAGCAAAATGGCGAGCAGATGTTTCCTAAAGAAGGTATAAACATGGAAAGTGAGCAGTCAGATTTTCCTTTAACTTTATAGTGCAGTTTACAAGTTCATTAAACAGAACTTCTGAGCAGGGCAGCCCTTGATGAAGGATTGTTTAAGTTGAAACATTCTTGATTTCCTGCTTAACTGACTCACTTGGTAAGATGCTCCAGAGTGATATCATCAGCCATGGAATGGTTACAAACACCTGTAGTTTAGATAGTTCTTGACTTTTTCTGTGTAGGTAATGTTCACTTACAGATTTGCAAGTATGCTGAAAGCTCTCTGTAATGTGCTCAAGAAAAATAACATTGATATTGTTCAAAACTGTCACTTATTCTTTTAGTACATTTATGATAGCAGATTAGATTTTAATGATCTGTCTGTATAGTTACCTAAAGTATTTCCTTTTCCATCTATTTACTGAAACTAAAGAAGGAATTCACATGATGTTTTAAAGATTTATTCAAGGTTACATATTGCCTGTGTTCATTCTAGTAAGCACCTCCTGGCCTTACAGTGATGTTTAGCTCTCGTTGCACTGTGGCAAGAACTTTTGGTTAGCCCACAATAGAACTTATTTTTCTCTTCAATAAAATATTTTCAGCTGCAGACCTCTTGTTATCAATGAAAATTTGTCAATGGACATCAATGGATTTCTACTTGGCTCAGTAATGCACTTTCATTACTGGACTAATACTAGACAGCTGGAAGTTGCCTAGTACACATGCAATTCTCATTTAACCAGTAATATGGAATAATCAGAATACTTTGAAATAATCACAAACAGTATGTGGCAAATTGACAATTGGCCTGTTCTGAGTGGGGAAAAAACATCAAACCCTTGATAATCTATGTCATTGCATGAAACAATACAAAGCATTTCCAAATTTTCTCTTCCAGTTGCAGACTTGAGGATGTCTGTGCATAGCCCTAATCATCTGAGATCACCTATATTTTCATCACAAAATAAGAATGTTTGCTCTACTGTTACAGTTAAAATAAAGATATTCCAGTCTTTTTCCGTGCCAAATAGAAGAAATGTTAAAATCAACTCAAATTACCACCTCATATTGAATATGAGACTTTTGTTAAGTGGTGCATTGCAAACAGTATCTGTGTCGAAATATAGTCATGACTGATTTTGATTGTATGTTTTAAAATACTCTGAATTAATATTCCATGGCTGATAAGGAATTAGATTTTTGAAGAAACGGTTAAGAAATGCTCTAAGGAGTACAGGACAGGATATTTCTTTCTGTCTTTGTATTCTTCTTAAGCTGTGGTGTTCCCATGATGGAAATTGGTTTGGAATCTCTGTAAATCCAACAGCAACATTTTGTGTACAGTTTGTAAACTCATTTGTTGTGTTTGTAAATCCTTTTAAGTGCTCCTGATGATCTTAACAGACATAATTTCTCCCTTTCAGTATGAATACTTCTATGTTGTTGGCAGTCATGGCTTTTTTAAAAAAACAGCATTGAAGTCTTGTAAGGAATTGAGCTACGGCTCTATTAAAAAAGCAGGCTCCAGAAAGTTCAAAAATTAGCAAACACTGCAAACTATTTCAAGTTTGAAAAACAAAATAAGTGTGATCTGACAATGCTATTGAATCCCATAATTTATATTTTGTTAAATATTATAACTCTCTTTTTAGCTGAAGTGAAGGCTACAGTCTATGTGTGTGTGCTGGTTTTGACACGGTGTGTTATCAAAAAACCATTTTCCTTCCAAGGTCAGGATCAGCTAAGGTCTGTCCTTTGTGGTCATTCCCTCTTTTCCCGACTTAAGATAAGGTAGTAGCTTCTAGGCTTGTCGGAAACAATTTTTTAATAGAGTATTTACTTGTTTACTCTACTTTTTTTGGTGAATTGTCCTGTCTAGCTGGAAATATTCCAGAGCCAGTAATATCTGAATGACAGATTTACTTGATAAAATAATTTCTAGTGGCATCAACATCATCTCCAGGCCTAAGTATAGAGAGACAGGTACACAGAGATCGTGTACAGATCGTGCACAGATCTCTCTGACAAATGTGCTCACTGAATTTGTGTTAGGTGACATCCTCCATAGGATTAAGTGGTGTAGGATGTCAGCTGTGAATACAGCAAGTAGTAAGATTATGTAACATGGTCTAAGAAAGATGATTCTTAGAAATTCATCACTCTCTGCTGGTGTCCTCATAACTGCATAGTGAATTAGTGCTCACTCTCACTTCTGTCTATCAGCAAAAGCTGCACAAATAAAATGAGCTGTCACATTTTTGGTTCTTTCCAGTGTGAAACCAAAAACATTTCTCAAGCTAATAAACTGGAGTCTAGGACTGCTGGTATGTGCTTGACTTTCTCAAACTGTATACTTCAAAGTGCAGAAGCTAGATAAGCTAACAGCTCGTTCAGTGAAGTTATTGTGCAGGAGGCAGCATGTCTATCAAATGCTTGCTTTACAAATTTGAATAGATGTCATTGTTCTCAGCAATGTCACCCCCTCTGTGGCTGGAGGCATTGTTTGAACAGAGGGAATGTGAAGCAAATTTTTTTATTTTTATTTTATCCAGGGAGAGTTCGCAGGAAAGTCAGCCATTCTGTCTCTGGATCCTCTTTATCAAAACGATGCAAGAACAGCTAGGGAGGCAGAGTATACTGCTGGCCAAAGTACTGAAGGTCAAGCTGATGGTTTAGCTGCATGGTCTTCAGAGTAGATGAATCCAAGTGTAAGAAGAGGAAGTTGCCATGGCAATTAAATGTTGCCTCACATTTTCAGGGAAACTGGGTCGGAAGGCAGTGTTAACAGGAAGTACTAAGGAATACATCTCTGGTTTTGTTGTTTACCAAGTGTAAGGACAGATGACACAGTGGCTGATTTCCATCTCCATGGTGTGCTAGGTCAGTGTGTTACAGACATCTGCACATCGCTGCAATCTGGTTGTGAGATGAACACCAACAGCCCAAACACATTCCCCTTCTCAGTAACACCAATACAATCTGGCCCCTTGTGTTTATTTCAGCACTGACTGAATTCTTTTGGTTATTTATAGATCCTTCTGAGATTGTGTCAGTGGGGTGAGAGTGAAGCTGCATGAGCAGCCAGAGTACTCCAGAGAGGTCTGCTGGCTGGCACTGGTCCACTGGCTGTGTAAAAGTCACAGAGGCAGAGATGTGGCCTTGCATATTTGCTACCACAGAGCAAATGCTCTGTGGACTTTGTGCCAGTGGTGAGAGACCTCAGCCATGGAAGAAGAACTGGAGAAGACTCATACTTCTGTGTTTTCTGCCCCGACTCTCCAGGAAGGAAGTAATCTATTTGTCCAATATCTATGATTCAGAGGTGGCATTTTTTTTTGCCTGGTGCTCTTGAGAAAGGCGTTGAGAGGGAAACAGCAAATCGTATGTAATGGGCAGGACTTCCTTTTATCCAGTGAAAGTCAAAGTACAAGACAGTTGTTGCTTTACACAGCTGCAAAGTCTATTATTGCTCCCTTATCTGACCTGCCCAAAAAACACATAGCTCTGGGCTGCTTCATGTGTCTGTGTTGGCAAGAACCTCTAACAGACTGTACCAGGTCTCTGTCAATGCCTTTGGTCCTCCATAGCTCCATCACAGTTCCTCAGGGACTCTCAGGAACCCAAGGAAATTGGGTGGACAGAAACTGAGTGGAAGCTTTCTAGGGAATGAAAGGATAGAAAAGTAATCCTGTAGGTTGGCTGAGGTCTTGATGAGATGTTTAATGTTGCTGTGATGTATTTCTGTTGCTAATGATGCATAAGAGTGGTCGAGCATTTTGGTAAGAGGCTCTTGGTTATTATTTAAATTGAAGGAAATAAAACACAATAGGTTTCATTAGAGATCTCTTTATTTTGGAGAGGTTCAGTAGCACTTTGCATGTATCTACTAAAAGACATCGGTCCCTATTCTTACTTTCATTAATACATTTTTACAGAGTTTGGTCAGATAAAGGACTCCTGATGTTGTCATAAATTATTTATATTCTTCCTTTCTGCTCCTGACAGGGCTTTGCCCAGGCATAGTGCTGTAGTGTGCTGCTTTTGAGCGTGCCACAGCTGTGCTTGCACTTGGGGGACTAGCTCAGGGCATGCAAGTTTGTGTGCCTTGGCCCACAGAGAAATGAAACCAGACCTATCATCTCTACCATGTAAATATTTTGGTATGTATCTTGCTTGGACCATCTTGTCTTTGTTAGAGAGACTGCTGTGGTTTTTAGGCTATCAATTATTAATTAATGAAGGTCCAAGCAGCAAAGATGAGTACTCAGAAAGGGAAACAGAGAGCAACCATAATATTTGTTAAGGATATGCCATTCTGCTGCACATTAACTATACTCACTGAGTGAAGGTGCTTAATCCTTTAATTCCTGTAACAGAAAATGATCTCCTAGAATTTTCCTCTTCAGATTACCTGTTGTAATTGCTGTTATTCTATGTAAGAACAGATTCTTACATACAAAGACAAACCCTTATGTGAGGTCAAAAACTTACTGAGAATAAATTATTTTGCATAGACATGGAGGGAGTTCTTTTTGTGGTTTTCACTGTGGTTTCAGTAATTGCTTCTCTTCTCTTGCTTTGTTTTACATTTTACCTTCCTTGTATCTGTAAGATTTTTTTGCCTTCCTGAGACATCTCTCGGCTGCTCCATCACTACAACTTTTTCAAAGGAGATTGTAGTAGTGTCTGAAAGATGTTGTTCTACTGATCTCTTAACACATGTTTTTGTCCTCTCCAAGGAAGGTAATTTCAGCATGACAACTCACTCCTTGTTTATTTTGATTGCACACAGATGACCCTTACACGGTTTTCTCACTACAGAACTGAACAATCTCATTAGCTCCTGTTGCAGCATCACAAGAGTGTATCAAATCCATCGCTGAGGTAATGCTGCCTGGGTGGGGAGCCCCAAAGACAAAAGAAACTTCAGTCACAAAGCTGGAGTGGTGAATGCATGTTAAACTGCACAAAGGAAAAAAAGTACTGCTGCAACTTGCTTTAACTTCATCTTGAGTTAAAAGTTTGTCAGGACTAAGTACTGCTGGAATATTACTGGACTACTGGAATGATTGCTATCTCAGTACTACTATAAATAACAACATATTACTTCTGCATATTGCTTAACTATTTTCACTGTAGTGAGATGACCACCACTATTCATACTGGTTTGGGCATGGGAATGAACTTTTCCAAGAAAAGACATGAAGTAAAATGTTTATTCATGTTTCCTTTTATTTTGGGAAGGGAAATCATTTCTATTTTTTAAAAAAAAATATGTGCTTTAAAGCTAAAGACATTCTCTACATTGGTTTCTCCATTTAGCATTTTGCCTGATTTAAGACCTTTTTTTCTTTTAGGATCCAAAGCAGAGAGGTGGCCTGAGAAATCTGAAGGGCTTTCAGCCACAAAAATCACTGTATGCTTATCAAAGTCAACAATTTTTTTCACAGAAGATTCCTGAAAGACATAGGACTCATTCTAATAGTGCTTATATTTAATTGCCTCAAGGGACACCAGCAATAGAAAATACTCATTACATCTGACAATTAAAGGTAATTATTACCAATTAAATAAAAGCTTCCCTCTCAAATAAATAGAAAAAAAAAATAGAGCCAGTCTTCAGTACAGTAGTTTCAGTTTCTGTTATTTTTTTTCTTTATTTCACTCCAGTTGCTATGTCAGCATAACAGTATTATGTTGATAAAAGGATATGGTGTAGAAACTTGGAACATTCTTATTTATAGCAGATTTGTGGCTTTGGACTAGTTTGCTCATTTTTGTTTAGACGATAACAAGAAACTGCTTCATAGGAAGCTCTATCATTGATAAATATTTTTAATCACAGAAACATTTCCTGTATCTTTGCATCTGATGTTACAAACAGCTTTATACTGCTTTCCTGGGAAGATTTTTTCCCAACCTAAAGCTTCAGGTGGGGAGCTTTATAATTTATTATTTTCTTTGTGATATTAACTCTTTTCATTGCTGAAAACTTCTGACAGAAACAAGGATGAGGTCATCAAGAGAGAATATACATCATTTGATTTAGAAGTCCACAGTATAAATGTCTGCAGCTGGGTAGGTGGGTGAGTTCCCTTTGTAGTTAATGGGGAGGCAGAGGCATTTTTTGTGTGTACCAACTAATATATTTTAGATGTTTACTTGAGGAGAAGAGGTGTGGCATCCCATGCCCCCACTTTCCTAGGATTGTGTTTCCTAAGTATCTATTGATTCCATTAAGCCTGGGAAACTGGACTCTGCATCCCTGAATTGTGAAAGTCTAATGAGTAATACAGAGAAAAGTGCATGCAAATCACAGAGGTGATGACAGCAATCTGCAGGGATATTATATGATAATAATTTGCAAATTTCTTAGGCTCAGGATTAAGCCATTTGGCTGTTCCAGTTTGATAGCCAGTGAGGAAGGAATGACAATACATACTTTGTCCAGGCGGAGCAAAATGCTTATGTGAATGCTGGGATGGTGAAGAGAAATCCGATGAAAATTATGTAAGTCATGATGCAGATAATTCTCCATCACAGGAAAGCTTTTTGAGACCTCTGTGTTATGCGAGATGATAAGCAGGTATCTGCTGGCAGAAGAATACTGGATTAGGGACTCATAAAAAAAAAAAAATATTTGGAGAACAGAAAATATGAGCTGAAATAATGAAATTAAAAACAATTAAAAAGCTGACATGCAGACAAAAATACTCTGAAAATAAGATAAAGTAAACTAAGAGATGTTGTTGCCCTTGGAAAATCCAGATGAAATTGTGTTCCCACCAGACCAGACATTAAACGAGCCTAATATGTGAGATCTCTCAAAGAGTTTGAAAACTAATTATTTTGCTCAGTTTTCAAAAGAACTTTTTCATGTTAAAAATTACAGGTTAATTGACTGGACTCAACACCATGACAATATTCTGTTGGGATTATTAAGTAGATAATCTTGATAGTAAATTGTTATTTCTCTTTCCCTTGGTTTGCTTTTTTGTTGCTGTTCATTTTTATTTTTGTTGGTTTGTTGGTTTGGTCTTGGTTTGTTTTCCCATCCTTGTTATTATTTTATTTTGTTTTTGCCTTCAGCTACCTGTCTGTAATTACAGCAAAAATTATTTAGGAACATGTTTGTTCAAAGTAAACACAGGAATATCACCACAGCTCAACAGTGACAGCTTGATCCATAAATCAGTGACTGTGAAAAAGGACATCTCAGCCATTCATTCATGAGTGAGACATCCACTGAGTTGCTTTCTGGTACAGTACTGCTATAAAAAAATGCTAGTTTCTGTCACAGTGCATTGTATCAAGAGGATTAAATAACTGCAGGAGGTCTGGAGCATCCCTTTTTGAGATCAGTCACCCTGTATAGCTCAGACCTGTTTCTTTACTATGAAAGGAACCTATATAATTACAACTGATCCCAAGTAATAATAAGAAAAATATAGGGACTAATTTTCAGAGTGTAGAATTGTAGTTCTCTAAGAATGCAGTAGGAATCAATAAAATGCAAAGTTGCAAGGCAGCTTTTGTATCTGACAAATTATTCAATAGATAAACAAAAACTGGGCCCCATTAGCAGTGTTTAAACATATAGATCACAACATTTCTATGCAAACAGGTTTTAATTACATGAAATCTACCAGTGCATGTGTTGGTATGTAAATGTGTTCCAAATCACATGGCTTCAATGGGAAAGTTTTGTTTAAAGAAATTAAAATTTAATCAAATTCACATTTAAGTGACTCAGATATCTAATTTTCATGCACCTTCCTAAGGTTTTGATAGACACCCATTGAAGTCAATGGTAATGTCCCATTAAACCCTATGGGAAAGCAAATGGTAGTAACTGAATTATTTAGTTTTCCTGTAAGCAGATATCTATCTATAAAGTTGAGATTTATCTGCCCCTAGATAAAACATAGAAGTACATGCAAATAGTTATTAAAAAGACTTAATAATAGGCTTAATATAAAATATGTGCACATTTTGCAGTAGAAGAATGAACCTCAGTATGTAGTTACATACTGTGATGCATTAATTCCTTCCAGACTGGCAGTGCATTAAAATGCCAATTATGGCATGTAACAGGCAAGGAACAGATATATTCTATATAAGGTTATAAGTAACACTTTCTAATACTGTTTATAGAAAGAAGTTTAACTGCAAAAATGAACTGAATTAATTGATGTAGCAAGCAGTAATTCTTAACACAACACATAACATAAAATTCTTATATTGTGGCCAGGTTCAGAGGATACTGGTGAGAAGTGCATTTGTTTATCTTTATAATAAATCTTTCCTTTTGATCTCCAGCCTGCCAGTATCAGTCTTTCCTGATCCAAGGAACCCTCATATGTTTTAATCAGAGCTTAAATGAAGATGGTGGAATTCAATAGCAGTAATGATACTGGAAATCAATAGGAATCTGGAAACAATTACAGTTGCTGTTTAATGTACATATGTATGCACAAAAATGTCAAATAAAGAAATACTGTTAATAGCACTAATTTGATCAATGGATTTGTGAATTTCAAAGAGTCTTGCACAGCCTTTTCTTTGGAACAGTTTTTTGAAGGTACTTTTGCTACTGGATAAATGGAAGGGCTGTTACGGGGGGCCAGGACTGAACCCAAGGTAATGAACAACATTTCCATTTACTTCCTTGGATAGTAAATCCTCAAAATCTTTACCCATGTATTCAGGTTGAGCTGACGTGATTTTTCTCCTGCTATACTTTTCTTTTCTCTTTTATTTCCAGGCTGCTCACTTTCTTAGATTGAATTTTGTCCACCACAACAGAGTTTTCAACTTCAATATGAAACATATTAGAGGAATAAACCATAAACGACTCTGCAGTTTACAACAGGGTGTCCATAAGATGCCCTCACATAAAAGTGTAGAACAAGAAAATAAGTGCAGTAAAATAATAAAATCTCTATCTCACTGCTCTCTCACTCATACAGTAAAACCAAAAGTAATGCCTGGCTTTAGCTGACACACCATGTCCTGTAAATAGCTGAAAGGATGGGAGCTGGTAGCAATGATTAGTTTCTTTAGTGGTAGAAGGGACATTTCAAGGGAATTAACATTTAGCCTATTAGTCCTTTTTTACATCCCTTGACACCCACTTCCCTGGAGATTGCAGGTGAGTTTTTTGCTTCCTTGGGAAGCTGTTAATGCCAGGAGTTTTACCTTCAGCTGTTGCTTTCCTGACTCTCAAAAATTCAGTTCATATGGGAAGAACTTGCTGCGCTGGGTTCCAGCCCAGTAAATCTCCCCACCCTTGATGCCTGAATTAGAGATATACCACAAATAAGCAGTAAAAGACCCCAAACAGCCGTGCCTTGTTTAGGGCCATAAATGGAGTTATTGCCATTTAAAACTATTGAAGAAAGGCAAACGTGTAGCGAAGGTGCTTCTTCACAAACACCACTGATGCACCTGCCCCTTACACTGCATAACTAACAGATAATTTTCTACTGTTTCTTCCTGGCTTTTCTTGGAACCAAGTGGTAGAATGAAGAGCTCTTTTAACTTAATTCTTCAGGCTTTTCTTAGAATTTGGTCAGTCTCTTGAATGACCTCTATGAGCTAGGATATGGAATGGACTTGGTGTTTGGATCACTGGGAAGGGCAAGAGCAGCACCATTTGTGTCTATTACTGACAGCCTGTGCAAACCCATGGTTAGTCTCACAGCCCAGCTAAGAATGCCCCAAAAGTTCCTCTCAGGTTTGTCTCTCACATCCACGAGAACCTGTAGTTTTAACCTCCATATCATCAATTCCTTCCTGTTTCCCCATCTCAACCGTCTTTCCTTTAAAACTGCTACAGTCTTGAATTAGGCCATTATTTCATCCTTTAAAATCAGTTCCCATTTACCCAGTTCACCACTTTCTGAAACCACAGTAACTCATGATTGCTGGGGCCAGAGGGGAATTGCCTGAGAGATGTGTAATGCGCTGAGCTAACATGTAAGGCTAAAGTATAAAATTTAAGTTATAAATGAAAGTGACAAGCAAAATTTTTCTCCACTTAGCTTTATTAATGATGCAATATTTTATTGCCTGTGGCTAAAAATATTTATTGTCATTGTGCTTAGCTGTAATTTGGTTTCATAATTCAGTTTTCTTTTTAGTTTTTTTTCTTTTCATTTCATTTTTTCCCCAGCATCACTTTTGTTTCCATGCAGATTGTTGTCATTGTGTCTTCAGATAGTACTAAGTGTGTGGTCTTCTGGGAGCAAACACATGTGGATTGGCATTAATCTGAAGAAGCAAAAGCTTAACTGAAGGCCTATTTTTACGCATATGAATGCGTTGTGGAAATCAATAGCTACATAGATTGTCCTTCCAGGGTGACTAATAAAACTGCATGTGGTTTTTTGGTTGTAGGCACAAACATGTATTTGGCAACATCCAGCAGCAATGTCTTCAACATTTATTAAATTACACAAAAAGTCCCACTGAGAGCAGAGGGAATATTTGTATGCTTTAAATTAAGTATCTGGTGAGTGACAAGCAGTGTTAAGGATCTTGCAGCAACAAGTCTTGAATTTGCATGTCATATATTAGTGTGGTCAGAGGAAGATAATGGCCGTGAACAAAAAGAACTTTAAGGAGGAGAGTTTCAAAAAATTAAATGATTTTATTTAGAAAGTAGAGGAATTGAGCAAACATATCTAAAGTACGTGAAATGGTGACTGCTATTGAAATGAAAGAATGAGAATATCCCTTTTCTCTGATAAATAGTATAACAACAAGAAAAAAGAAAGTTGAAGTAGGAAACCATTATAAGGAAACACTTTTTTTTCTGCAGTGTGTAATTAGGTAATAGAGTTCATTCTCAGAGGATGTGAGGCCAATGAAGATTCCTAGTGAGATTCAATAATCCCCCCGCTGACAGTGGTACCTGGAGTTACACGAGCAATGAAATTAAACTCATTGAAATGGCCATCAAATCTTGTGCTCCAGGGCTCAATGACACAAGTGCTGCCAGACACAATCAGCTGATACCTGACAGAAGGGACAAGTTATATCCACAGGTTTGCTGGAAGGATCTTCTGCCATCTTCTCAGTCATCTGGTGACAACCAGTCTCAAACCCAGTATTAACGCTTGGATAGAGCCATAGTCTTTTCTTCTGTAGATCCAACCTAACATGATCATTTCAGTTCCTCTGTGTATCTGTCTAATATTCTTTGAGAGGGATAGATGGACCATTCAATGTGTTTTCTCTTGGTAGCTTTGTGTGGTATATTACTAGTACAATAGACTGTCCCTTCAGAGATTTCTTCAGTGTGTATTAAAAGGAAAAATGAGATAGAAGACCCATTGGAATTTTTTTTTGTCTGGCTGGTTGGTTGTTTTGTTTGGGTTTTTTTAAATTAGCTGGACTAACCCTGCTTGACAATTAGGTGTTTTAATTACAGCAATTTTAGCATCAAATTCAGCCAATCATCATATATGATTCTGTTCTTTCACCCATTTTATTGATTTTAAATTCTTTTATTAAGATGAAAATTTTTATCGTACTTTCGAATCAAAGATATTCATAGAGGGGTTCCTGCCCTTTTTGGCTACCTTTCATCTTCATTACCATCACTCTAAAGAGGATTTAGAAGGATGATGCTCTTGATGAAGTCCATAATGGCCATGACAGAGCAGAAGCAGCATCATCAACCTGTGCCATAGGTGCATGAATAGCATAAATAGCAGTGTGGTCTGACAATAATGACTTTTGCTGACAATCCTAGCCTCAAAATCAAGTTGGTTTTTTTCAAGCTGATTCAAGGTGAACACCTAAAACTCCCACATTGTCAGCAATGCCAATTACGTGCACTTCTTTGCTTTGTTGTGCAGATTCAAGTGTGGTTTGGAGAACTGAACATCTTCTTGGTAGGCACTGGCATGTTCATAGCAAATTGGTTCTGTTTCACTTCTCACTCCTGTTGTAACACACATCTTAACTGTTTAATGTAATATTTCTACTTAATTACAGGAAATCTCTCTTACAATACTGATGGTAAAATGAACATGTGCAATGCAAATGACATTGTACATATTTACAGTGAGAGAAAAAATGATTAATTATTATATGGAATAAATTAACTCATGCATCAAATGCTTTCAAGAGGTGTTAGAGACAGGAGTTTTTTCCAGTTTAGTCCCTTCTGTGGAGGAAATTAGGGTCAAATTATATTAGACACTAAAGAGCAGAAATGGTGTCCATGGCCTAGGAGAGGGTATAATGATACCTAACATTTATAGACACACAACCTATCAATCTTGCAGCTTATACACTGTCAGGATCCCTTCAATTATCACTTCACATACATTGTAACACCACAGCACTCTCCCTCACAAATTTTATTATAAAGCATGAATTCAGTCATGGTGAGTATAAACCAGCTGGAGTACGCTTGCAGGAGAGGGCACATGCATTAGAGGAATCACAAGTAATATTATGAAGTGGGAACTACAAATTGATTACTTTAGGTCAGCCTTGGGAAAATCTCTGAAAACTTGTTCTTAACTAGTAAGGAGGCTGTGAGTCTGTAAATTATTTCTGTTCATTGTTCAGAGATTTAAACTATGGCAATCCCAACTGGGGATGGACACTATTCATCCAGTAATAAGGTCAGATTTCTCTAGAAGTGTACACTTTAACCTAGGGTTTTTTGTGGTTTTTTTTTTTTTTTTTTTTGCTTCAATTATTAAATGTTTGATGCTTCCTATCAAGTTGAAGTCTCTATTCTAAGGTTTTTACAAATCGAACAGGAAACTTTTTAAGGAGCAGTGTTTTAAGAGGGGAAGAAATGTATTATTTGCCTGAAGAAGTGTACTTTTTTTCACAAACCCTTGATGCTGTACAAAGCTAACGCCGGCCATCTCCAAGAGTTCACAATAAACAGTCTGACAAAACCTTTCAGCATTTCCTTCTCAAATTAAGTGCAGCTATTCCTCAGGCTGAAGGACCAAGAAAAGAGAAAAGCCATCATTTTTCCCACAAAGGTAGGAAAAAAGGATAAAGGAAGGGGAGTTCACTCAGCAGAGAATCAAAGTTTTGAGCCCGGCAGAAACGGAATGGCCAACTGGTAGAAAGAGATGCAGAGACGATCAAAAGATCTTCTTACTTTTGGTGAACTTTTTTAATGGAAATCATATACATTCTGACACAGAGTGTAAAGAGATTTTAAACCTCTCTGTTTGCCACAAGGGAGATTTTGTTTTTCCAGACAGCCATACTGCCAACCAACATTGCACAGACATTCCCCAGTCCTTCCTCTGCTCCATCCCTCATGGCAGTTCCTTCCCTTCCCTTCCCCATTCCTACTGGGTGTATACACCTAGAGGATTCAGCCTGCTGCTAACTCTCCTGGCATCACAAAGCCAGTGGAAATAAGCATAAGTCACTAATAAATGTTACATCCCAAAGCTACAGCATGAAGAAAGATGGCCTTTTTCCCAGAAGCTGTGCACTGAATATTTAAATTTGTTTGCAAACCAGCACTGAAGGCGGTGTTGTCAGCCTGGGCACGTAGCTAAGTGCAAGTGGTGCAGCCTGCAGTTAATTAGTAAGTTTGCTTTGCTAGGCTGTGACTGCAGCAACTTTCTTCTCAAAAATGCCTTTCATGGACGTAGCTGGAAACAAAACGTTCCACACAGAAGTTCTGTCCACGTGTTTAACTCTCCTCTAGGGTGTCGCCAATTCACAATCTTCTGAATAAAAACAAATCAATGTTACTGTGAACCTGCAAGGGGGTTTGAATGTTCTTATTGCATCTCACTATTATCTAAAGATTTTCTATTGAGTGTGCATTTTCTCTGGTATTCTTAGTGCTTTCTTCTTGTCCAAAATCTGTTTCACATGTACTTGTACATACGTTAAGAGTTTCATGTGGCTGCTGTAATAATGTATAAATTATTTATCAATTTTCCATTATATAGACAATTTGAGAATTAAAAAAGAAAAATTGATGGAGTTAAAATAATAGGAAAAAGCTAATTTTTCATACCATTTGTCAAATAAGTCTATTCTTTGAATATAAGTGCTAAAATATATTTCTGTTATTTGAATTATTCAATTATTAAAAAAAAAAAAAGGTAAGACAATAGAACAAGAGTGTGGAAGGGTAGAAGATGGGGACAATGCCTGATGTATTATGATGTTTCTACTCATTCATGAGGATTTGCTTTGAAACCAAACTTACTCAGGATTTTGGAAGGCTCTTTTTGCCTGGGTTTTAGATCCCTTGGTCCTAATTTGCTTTTCTCACGTATTCCAGAATAAATGGTATTCATCTTCTTTGAAGTCAGTGAAACTGCACAGAGGTAAAAACCGATAGAAGAAAATCAAAGCTTTTAAAGGACACTCACTGCAGTACCTTCGTAAAGGTGAAATTAGTTAGTTTAGTCTGTTAATCACTTGTCAAAGTCTGACATTATATAAAGCATTAGCAGCTGCAGTCTATTGTCCAGACAAGGATAATCAGCAAATCCAAGTTTATAAATTGTTGACTGGAAACAATGGTGTAGAGATAACCCTGGAGAGGTTGTGAAAGACTTCACTGGAGTTTATTTGCATTGCAATTCTGCTGGAAGTCACAGACGCTTGGCTTCCTACCTACTTACTGCCATTTATTTTTGATATGCCCCAAAGCATCCATGACACTTATTAAAATAGAACGGTGTCTAGGCAGCCAGCAACGCTACTGTATCTTGTTTCAGCAGTCGCTCTATTTTAAGAAGTTCCAAAGAGGTTCAGTGTACATCTTCAAACCTACTACATCTGTTGATTCATGTAGCTCCTGGAACCTTTGACCTAGATCAAAAAATTCCAGCACTTAACAAGGGCATCTGTGCAGCTTCCTGTGTCCATTTAGTGTTGTGGGCTAGCAAGGTGTTCTTATTGATGTAGTTTTCTTTATATTTTTTGTACAATTTATAAACTATATTTGCTTGTAATAAAAAATAAATCCACCTCACTAATCCATATTCTGAACCTTTATTTTTCTGTGTAGTGCCTTGATATACATTTGCTCAAAATATGCCTTGTTGTTTTATTTTTCTTAATAGTATCATTAATACTGTATATATATGAGAATTTCCCTTTTTTTCTCACTTTTGTGTCAAATTCTTTCTGCAATTTCTGGATGCGAGCCAGACATGTTAGAGTGAAAATTGCAGCTATTCTCTCTGCAAGCCTGCCAATGTTCTTGCAACAGGGAATATTAGTTTATAAATTACCCCAGGGAGAAATGCCAGTCACAGAAAACTCAGGAGTTCCACAGGAGCCAAATCACACCTTTCTCATATTTCATTTCTGTGAGTGTTCATATTCAAATGTAAACAATGTTTACATTTAGAACTGCTTTTGGCATTATAAAAGACTTCTCTGCCTCATACATCTTGGTGAAATGGTTCTGTCTGAAATGCCTGTTTCTTACAGACTGCTTTCTATTTCTATTTTATTGGGGGGAAAAAAAGCTGATGCGAAATAAACCAAACTGTCTAATTATACCTGACATATTACCTATCAAAATATAACCACCAGGAGAGGAGCAAAAGGCCAGCTTCTCTTATCAAGTTTGTTCTCATTGCTGGCAATTCAGTTTGCTTCTCACCAAGAAGCAGAGTTTTGATGAGCATTTTGAGATGATGGGTGTCTGTCTCAGGAACTGATGGTACAATAATGCCATGACACAGAGGATACAAGTCAGATAAAATAGGCTGTAATGAGGTACATAAAAGGACAGAAAAATATCCCCTCAAAAGTGGAGGCCATCATACTGGAAGGATACATTTCCAGGTCATTTCAGTCAGTATCACTGCAGGAATCACTGCAGTTACACCAGCTGAGAATGTTCCCTGCAAGAACAAGTTGTTGACAATTGTGTCACCCATTCCTGAATCCTATTTAATAACTCCTATTTCCCATCTGCAATGATGCTTTTGGATGTTGCATGATTATATTGTTTATGGCCCTGCCTTCTTCTCAGTGAATATGCTGGAAAAGCATTTTTTCACTTGAAAGGTTCAGGCACAATATCTATTGCAGTTGTACTGAATGTTTCACAGTGAAAAGATATTACACAAATTGTGACCCATGGCCTGTAGATGTAATTAGGTTTCTAATTAGAGGATCGGATATAAACTCATACATTTGCATTAAATTTGTTTGACAGAGGTTCCCCAAGTGTTTAGTACCTTCTGGCCTAGAATACCTTAAAGTGAATATAAAATTTAATTCAGTAAAACTTCGCTTATTCATGCCTACATAGTTTTTCATTCTGAATTCATTTGGATACAGAATGCAACTGAAAAGAGGAGCAGCTGAGGACACTTGTCTTGTTCAGCATGGAGAAGATGAGACTGAGGGGAGACCTCACTGCAGTCTTCAACATCATCACAAGAGAAAGCAGAAGGGCAGGCACTGATCTCTCCTCTGTGCTGACCAGTGACAGGAGCCAATGAAACGGTCTGAAGTTGTGTTGGGAAAGGTTTAGGTTGGATACCAGGAAAAGGTTCTTCACCCACAGGGTGGCTGGGCACTGAACAGGCTCCCAGGGAAGTTGTCACAGCACCAAGCCTGGCAGAGTTCAAGAAGCATTTGGACAACATTCTCAAGCACATGGTGGGATTCCTGGGGTGTCCTGCACAGGGCCAGGAGTTGGATTGGATGATCCTTATGGGTCCCTTCCAACTCAGCATAATCTATGATTCTGTGAGATGTAATTGTCCTTGGAGAGGAATCCCACCAGCTAAAATTCACATAACCCTTCTTGTATCTTGCAGGACACACAACAGGGAATAGCATCATTTAAACCTCAGTGGGGAACAGACATAAAAACAATTGTCCTGTCAGTAGCAGGGAGTTGAACTTGGTGATGCTTATGGGTCCTTTCTCCTTGACATAACCTCTGAATTCTGAGAGCAGTGGACCAAAGCAGGTTTGTCATCCTCTGCAGAATGAAAACTTCTGATAGCCAGTAAAAGACAACATAAGAAACAAGGTTTGTCAAGTAGAAAGGCAAAGAATTAGGTGGCGAGTTGAAGGTAAAGACAGGGAGAGTTAAAGTTGACTGGAGGAAAGGTTTAAGGGTGGAGAGGGTATTATCAGACATCTGAGTAAGGGTGAGGTTCTTAGGCCAGACTTCAAAAACACTTTGCCGTTTACCTTTGTGGAGGTGAAGAGTTAACTTCATCAGTTTACTCACCTCTCCTTCTGTCCTTGGATACCCTGCCCACCAGCTCCAAACCCTAGTGCGACTATCCCTCTAGCAGCCCTTTGTTCTCCCCCTCATGCCCTGAGTCTATGGGACTGCTGGGGAGGATGGGCAGCACCCTGGGGCTCCCACTGCTCAGAGGGGATGGATTGCCTGCCCCCCGTTCTTGTCTCAGCCCCAGACACCTCCTGCCACGTGCCTCAGGAGGTGCAGTAGCCCTGGGTACCTTGCACTCCCTCCCTTCAGCCCTGAGATGTGCTTTCCCTCCATCTGACACCGGCTGCAGGGTGGACCTTTGCAGGAGCTGCAGCACAGCCCCAGGGACTTGGGGCGCCTGAAGGAACCGCTTCTCTAGAGAAGGACATTTTCCATGTTCCCTAGGGACAGCTTTGGTTTATTTATGTTCAGATACAAATCTCTTCAATTGTTTGGGAATGATAGGTTTCTCCCCTTGGAACCGAAAAACACAACCTTTGTGAGACAGAGGTAGAGCAGAGCAACTGGCATTCATGAGCTGCTGCTTGGCACGGACAAAGGATGTTGAGATAAGCCAGTGTAAAAGAGAGGTTTCTGTTCGCCCTGATTATGCACAGATGCAGTACAGGCATGGGGGAGGCTGGGGAGAGGGAAGGGGCTGTGAAGTGCCAGAATCACAGATACATCACACACTGTGGGAATTTATCCACCAGCTTTTTTTTGACACCTTAGCAAACCAAGCTGGAGTAGTATTTCCTATTTTTGGTTTTCTGGCTAACTGCACAGTCAGAAATATTTTATATTAAAGCAGGTCAAACACAAAGAGAGAGAGAGGAATAGAAAAGTGTACAAATATTGGACACAGTTGTTATGCCTTTTTCAGCTTTGCAGAATCCTGGAAAACAAGATTTTATCAAAATCTTAAAGGTCCCAATTGTTTGAGCAGCTCCTTAGGCAGATTAGAAAATGAAAGCAAAGGTTGTAGATGATAGTTTTCCTGCTTTTGTTTTTAATTTTTTATTGCATATATCTGGCATTTCAGTGAGATCAGGTCTGTTTATATTTCTTTCCATACTACAATAACTTCATAGGGAAAAAAACCCCAGCAACTTAAAATAGTTATTACAAGCAGAAACCTTGGCCAGGCCCCTGAACTGGGTCTATTTCTTGTTTGATAGAAGTCAATGGAAAACTCATATCAATGTCAATGCTTTGGGGAGTTTTTGCTGCGTTTATCATGCCCAGATAGACAGGTGATAGATAGAGTGCTACACATGCCTGGAATATTTTTTCCATGAAAAATGTGACAGATACCACCAGACACTACTGCAGTAACATAATGCTTCAGCACTGATTTCCAGAATTCCGTGATGGACTTTTTAAATCATGAACACACAACCTGTAATAATAATTCATACTATAAACATAATTAGAATAATAATTAGGGGTTTTAAAAATTTCTTTCAGAGTTGAAATGACTAGAGCAGGTTGATGGAATCTAGAAAAGCATCCATACAACGAAAAAAAATCAGTCTCACATTTGGTGTTAAACTAATATAAATAAGATTACAAGTCATTTAAGACTATCCACTTGAGACAAACAGTAAAAAAATCCTCCATAAGTAGACTAATTATCTGGCTTAGTCAAATAGGGACTTAAAACCATTCGGTGTGGGATCCATAAATGAGTCTATTTTCTAAAGGTTGCTTTAAACTGTATCTGTATTTCCCTGATGGAAATACCCTTGCTATCTTATGAACCATGTCAATCAAGACAGCAGCAGAGTCTCTTCATGGCTGAATACAGAAATCCAAAACCTGCCTCTGGTTTATGGTGTGGCAATCCCCCCTGAAGACAGCATGTCCCATCAGTGCCTGGGTGCTGGTGTCCCCTACACTGCTGGTGCACCAGCTGCTCTAGGACCTGGTAGAGTCTTTCTGAGCACCCACAGTAAAGGTTGATCCCAGCAGCCACCAGAGTTTAGTGAAACAATCGGGAAAATCAGGTAGTAGGAGGTCACACAGGTTTCCTGGAAACTTTGGAAGCTTGCCTGAGTGAGGAGGCTTTGCAGTGTCACCCAGCCCGACCCTGAATGCCAAGTTCAAAAGCCAGCGACTGCTGTCTTCACAGCCAGCCAGCTGAGCAGAAGGCAGAGCTGTGCTCCATGGCCAAAATACATAATGCACCAGATCCTCATCCTGTGTAAACAGGGAAATGACTGTAGCACAGCTATGCCAATTGACTCTAATCAAGGCTGTGGGCCAAGAACTCAAAGGGCATGCCTACAGGGCTCAAACCAGGGGCGTGTTACAGATCTCTGAGCTGGCTTCAAGTATTTTCTTATATGGCACAGTGCAGTTCCATATTGTGATGTGAACTTGGGCCCTAGAATTCGCTCAGATTGCCAGATAACTTGGCTACAACACATGGTCACAGGTATATACAGACTGGTAGGTATGGATGGTGTCAAGGAGATCTCTGTGTCCTGCCATGCACAGTATTGTCCCCAAAGTCACACGGATTGACCTGGTGACACCAACGCTTAAGATTTGTATACAACCAAATCACCTGGGTTTTTTTTTCTTTTTTTCTTTCTAGTTATGCTTGAATAAACAAGACAACAGATTTGCCATGTTATTGTGGTCACGCTCCTGGTGGGAGATGAATTCCCTGCTTTTATCTTCATTACACTGCCTACATGTAGTCCTTGAGTATCCGAGATGCTGGAAGGTTTGAAATCTTTCTCAGTGAGTCCAGTGACTAAAAATTACCATCTACCTCCCTGAAATGATCCAGATCCTTTCCCTGTGAACTGCTGAATCAGATGGATGTGCACAGTCCAGCTGCCAATGGCAAAGGAAAGACCACAGATGGAATGAGCTGGCCACTGACATCCCACTCCATCTTCTCGTACAGCAAAACCAGCTGTGGCAAATGCCAGATCAGTGGGGAAAATTATGTTATGAGCATCTTATAAGCAGTAGTTTTAAATTTCCATGGTTTTCAGAAAAGCTCCTTTCACAAGTAACTTGAGATGAAGAGAGACTGTCCCAACGTACCTACCAATTGGATGTGCAGAGGGTTCCAATAAATCAGTGCTGGAGAAAGGCCCCTTTAACGTTTGTCTTTTGGTCTCTTGAGAGAGAGCAATCCAGTGGGTTTGTTTTATCATTCTCACTGCTGCTTAAAAGAAGACAAAATGCGGCAAGCAGCTCATTAAGAGAGAGAAAGATTGGATCTGTGTTAATATGCAAATGTTAATCCATTAGGACCCTGCTCATACACCAATCAATCAATTAACTCGTCTGTCTCTGTATTGTTCATTATTTGAAAAATGCTTTTAATCATTTTGCTATGCATTAATTAATAGCATGCCTAGTTGAAAAGGAAAAAAAGAATTTTAGCATTCCTTGGGGCTTACATGTACAAATATTTAAATATTTAGTATTCAGCCGTGATTCCATGATTAAGACATACCATATAGTCAACGATAGCACGGGGATTTATGGGAGCAGAGATGCAGGGCAATTTGATTTCATATCAACTATTTTATATATATATATATGTATATAAGCACTTGACAGAGCAAGTAGTAGTTTTACAAAATAAATACAGAGTTTCAGAAAAAGAAATCAAGGGTATGTTTTTCCTTTTTCTGTCATTATGAAACATTTAAGAATTCCACATTTAACCACATGGGACAAAATAGTAGCAAATGGACACAGTTCCACCGACTTCGAAACAGATACTACAGCAGATATGAATTTGGCTCCAAAATTCAATGAGGGAGCAATAAACAGAAAAGCTATTCTGGGTAGCACTGAATTTTCTAAACAATAGTGACTTTCCATTAAAAAATTTATTGAGGAAGGAAATGGGTCACAATATGGGAATGAAAATTCTAAACTGGGCAATAGGTGTGCAGCGGGACAGGCAATTTGAAATTGATACAGAGGTATGTAGAATTATTTGAGAGTAGGATGAGCTGAGCTTCCTGAATATTGTAGAAGTCAGACAGCATTATTTTACAAATGCTGTGTACTGGAGTTTGTGGATGTTCTAGAAAAAGGAAGAGCAGCAGTCAAGGTGAGGGGAGAGTGATATACATGAGAATTTAAACAAAGGTGACAGTCACAGGGAGTGTCTGAAGCAGATTAATAGATGCAGGAAAAATAGGAGCTGAGAAAAGTTCGGGATCAAGGATGAAATGAGGGTGACAAAGAGGTAAAGCAAAACGTGAAGCATGGTTTTGAAAGAGTCAGGAATGGTTGTATGGAGCAAAAGGATGTTGCTCTGCTGTATGCAGAGCTTTATTTCTCTCCTTCAGATGAATGTGGCTTTTTTGCAGGTGAGTAATCCTATTAATTTAATTTTTTTTCATACCAGCTGTTGACTTCAAAGAAACTGTGTATCTGACTAGGGTTCACAGAAGCAGTGATTTGCAGGCTCACTGTTCAGCCTGACCTAACAGTCAATTTCAAGCTGCCCCAGGGCTCATCCTTGTCCCTGTGTCAGGGAGGCTTCGGACCCCTGTTCGCACCGTCATGTGCGAATGGCTCCTCTCTTTCACTGCAGCCTTCTCCATGAGTGAGCCATCACCAGAGCGACCTCTGTGTCCTGGGACAAAGAGAAATGCAGTGCTCTGCACCTCTTTGCATTTTCTGCCTGCTCTGCCTTAAGCAATTTAGTCAGAGACAAGGAAAACCCATGCATTATGGACTGCTAATTCTCGGCACACATCTGCCTTGTTAAGTATGACTCACAAAGCTCAAATTGCAGAGTGTTTATCCATTTGAAATCCTGAGGCTTTTACTGTTACAGAAGGAAAGTGACTGATCCCCTCACTTAGAGGGTTGTTTTCCAAAATATTACTATACTAAGGATTTCTAGGAACATCACTATTGCCATAAAGCATTAAGTTAGATTTTATTAGTGAGTATATGCTGAGCACTGTGCATAGAGAGTTGAAAATGCTATCTATAGTTGTGAATTAACCCTTATTTTTATATTGTATGAGCCTATATTTTTTTTTCTTTCTGAGTTTTGTGAGTTGTGTTTATATGTTCTATTTTGAGAGGATATTTGAGAATCTCTTCAAAAGCAGCACAGAGTAGTAAAATAAGCAGAGGGCAGGACCTTGCAATTTATAACTTAGGTCATGCCACTTATTTGCTATTTATTACTCATATTATTTTCCCTTAATGGTATGAATATACTTTTTTGCTTCACTGTGGTAGTTTTCTTAAACTCAAAAATCAGATTGTCTCTTTTATTGGATAATGCTTGCTCCAAAGCTCCTGAAAACAGAAAAAAAGGAACTGGTGGTAAAATATGGACAAATGAAGGTGATTATTCAAGGTCACCCTCCAAGCAAGTAGCAGACCTGGGAAAAGATAAATACTGAGTTGGCAAGTGAGCACTGTGAAAATGCCAAGGGCCAAAGCATATGTTTCATTTTTAGGGGAACTTCAGGGTGTGTAAAATGGAGCTACTTGAATGAATTAACCCATGATCTAACCTACTGTATGCCCTGTAATACGTACAATATACCAGGCTTTGGGGCTGTTATGGAAGAGATGACAGCCTCTGAGCAGGAGCTTGTTAGGAAAAGAATGGTTAGAATACCTGTAAGTGTGAAAGACTTGGACTTAAAGCCTTTAGCTGATTTGGGCTTGGAAAGTTTTCAGTTCTTTCAGAGGGTAAAAGATGAAAAGATTTCTTCAACTTTTTCATGGAAAGAACTGAAATTGAATTCCTGCAAGAAATAGCAATTATAAGAACAGAGAGCATCTTTATTAAAAAAAACAAAACAAAGCAAACAAAACAAACAAACAAACAAAAAAACCCCAAAAACACCCAAGCAAACACCTGAAAAATTTTGACCAGCTCTAATTTTGAACATGAGACAAACACGGTGCCTATCCCTGTTGTAGGAGGTGGAGTTTGGTAGCAGCTGCTGTGGGGATGGTGAGTAACTCCTCTGGAAAACCACCGTGCTAATGTGACGGGGAGTGGCCGTGAGATGCAGGAGTCATTTTATTTATTAAAAGCCATCACTCACACGCTGACAGGAAGGACAAATAAGTTACTGTGGCTCTGGCCCAAGATGTGAACCCCTGACACTTATTCCATACTCTACCTCTGTGCTCTGAGCTTCAGATTAAAACTTCTCAGACGTATTAAGTGCCGAGATGTTTTTATTTCACTTTGCCATCCATAAACCGGGAGTTTAACATTTCCCTGCTTCACATGGAGTATTGGGTGGAAAAGAGCACGTGATGTCTGTGGAGCTGTGTGGCTACAAAAGCCAGCAAGATATCCAAGGTTCTGTTGCTAAGGAATATTAAACAGGAATTCGGGGGGCAAAGGAGATATTGTATCCAGCAGTATCCCAAATTCTGGTGGACACAAAGGAAATGAATAAACTTGGACTCATTCATCTCAGCACCATTTAAAAGATTTGGACAATGAGTTCTCACTGGGAAAGGACAAAAATCAGTAATGGAATTGTTTTTTTTTCAAGGCATTAAACAGGAAATTCCAAACAATGGAAAGCTTAAAACATTAAATCTAGCACCAAGACTATGAATGTACTTCCTTTCATAGGTATTTGTTTAGATATGAAAAGAGTGAAAAATATTTATTGCCTTTTCTTCAGAGGCAAAGACAACATTTTTTTTAAAGTCACAGGCATGTGATCATGGGGTATGTTTATACACAGCTGAAGCCAGATAGGCTGCGGATTTTATGGTTTGGGTATGGAGAGGCAGAAATTGCACAGCTCTCTGTGCTGATCTCCCCTGCATTCCTGGGAAGAGGGAACTGCAGAACTCAGCACTTCTGACACTTGAAGAATTCACCAAGAGACACTCGCCTAACCCTGCGATTACTTCTATCTGTGCCCATAAACATACTGTAAATCATTATGGTTTGGGAAGTTGTCTCCTTGCATTGATTGCAGATAACAGATGACATTTTAAACAAGAGAAAAATGAAGTCCTCCCGCTCCTGACATTTCCACCGCTTCTTTTCTTTACTAATTTTCAATGTCAGAGGCAGTTTGTGCCAAAGTGCTAAAGTGTTGCTTCCATAGATTTGCAAAGTGAATTAAGCTCTCCATCAATCTCCTCTGAAGAGTGTATTGATATGCTCCTCTCTGTGTGTGAGGCATAAGAGAAACAGCTTTTCAGAGGTGCAGAACTGGGGATTATATTTAAGAATTACCAGTAAGGCCACAGGTTTTCAAAAGAGTTGTGTCCTGTCTTAGAGTTTAGCCTTCTGTCTCTGAGAACTCTGTGAGTAACTGTTCAAAACCAAGACATGCCTCCATCAGTGCAGTGCCTCGGGCCCCAGCCCCCTCCCTGCCCCCCTGCTTTGTCTCTCAGAGCTGCTTGCTGGGTTTGTTACCAGAGATAGACACGGAAATCTGGACGCAGGCTAGTGAAAGCCCTGCACCTTTCAGTCACCCCTTTCAGTCACCATAAACATCTTTTCCCCAGGAAATCTCTTCCCAGCATGCTTTTATCTACCAGATCCATAATTCTCCATGAGTCTCCCACTAGACATATGAAAACCAGAGCAAAAAACTCCTCTCTGGATCGAAACAGTCACTACTCCTAAGTCATCAAAAATGATAAGCAAGATTTCCTGAAACAGGAAGCCTTCTAAAAAGTATACAAATAAGCAAAAGTGCAAATGTACTGGAATCCTTTAATTAATCCCTATTTTCAAGACTCCTAAGTTCACATTTTCCTAGTTCTATTTGATAAACTAGGGCTAGAATTGTATTTTTTTTAAAATTTTATATAAATTACATTCTTTTCCCATACTTCCAGTAAGTGGAATTTTAAAAAGGCTTTCCCAACACCTCCAAATCTTGCAATATCTTTACAGATAAATTCCAGTCACAACCACTGCCTTCAATGCTTTGCTTAAAAAATGTAATGTATGCCACTATGTTTGGGAGTGGCTTTGCATAAGGAAATGGTTTTAAGTAGACACAGGTGCTTCTAGAGTTATTAAAACTTGTTTGTGTCTAAAGCAATTTTGGGTGGGGAACAAAAAATATTTGAACATGACAAGAGTGAAACAATGTCAATGATCTATCCTGAACTCCACCAGTTCTCTATCAGTGCCACATTTATGTGTTCAGACCCTAAAAATCACCAGAGACGGAACACGGATGAGCAGAGGGAACGGTTTGGGAACCCACACAGCTGATCACTGGCCTGGGACTGTGCAGGCTCGTGTCTGAGTCCTTGTCTGACCTCAGGAGAGATCTTGCCCCCTCTGTCCCTCTTATGCCTTATTTATCCTGTTTGTAAGATGAGGTTAATGATTTTGACTTCTCTTGTAGAGCACGTTGAGATCTGCCAATGAAAACTGTGACAGGAAGAAGGCTGAGGACTGTTACAATGACTGTAGTGGTCATTCCCAGGGCTTTTGAAATAATGACGATAGTAACAACCCAGAAATAGATCCTTTCACTAGACGGGCACTCGGTGAAAAATATTAATTACATCAAATGCCAATTACAACTCTTAGGCAGCAAATATGTTTCTCTCTTTATTTGGAGGTTAGCATCTTTGCAATTTCTATAGGTTCCCTCTTGGCAGCCTCTGCCTGGCCAAGGAAAATACCTGAACGTGGTGATATGCATTGCTGAATCACACCTTTCAAGATTATTTGCCGGGACTTAACATTTTGTCTAATTCCTTCATGGAGCTACTGGATCCTACTGCTGCGTTTGCTCTTCCCTGCTGAGCTCAATTTGTTGAGCCATCTAAATCACATCCCTAATTTTTCTGGTGTGGTTTAGCCCTTCAGGTCTGAATCTTATCCCTTTCCCTTATCTCTAAAAGCCACAGTAATGCCGTTTTGGTTTAGCACTTAATTTGGTTTTCTTTTTTTTTTTAGCAAATTTCACCCCTGAGAATTTTGTGTGTTGGAGCCACACCACTATGAAGTGATGAAATCCATGTGGTTGCTTTGCCTCTAGAGATACCTTGAACAAATATGGCCTTGAACCCAATTCCCATTCACTTTATTGGCAGGTCTCTCTGTGCCACCAGCACAGATATTAATGTGTCTTCCTGGACAATTCTCCAGGATTTGTCCCCAGTGTGACATCAGAAATGTTTTGCCAGGGATTTTAAAAAACAGGCAAGCCAAGATTTTAGCACAAATATGAAACAAGTAGTAGGAAAAGATCATGGGATCAATACATATTTTTGGCCAAAAATCTCATTCTTAAAAAAAAAATCTTAGAGGCAATTACATGGCTTAAATTAAACCCCTTAAAATTAGAGCAAGGACTGCAATGAATCAGGAAGAAGTCCGAGGGTTTTGTTAGCAGGCTGTAGCCCCTAGCGACGGACAGACTGATTAATACTGAAACTGCCTCCAGCAAAGGGATCCTGTGTCAGGAGATGAGACCTGTGCATTACTCAGAGAGGTCTCCTGGAGAGGCCAAGAGCACTTTCAGCCTTCCAGTTTCAGTTTGACATTGGGTCAGAATGTACAAGCTTGGAAATGAACAGGAAAGGGTTTCACCTGCTTTGGGAAATTTAAGATATTAATATGCATAACACAATTTAATTCACTTCCATAGATGCCATCCTGTTAGCTTACAGCAGGATCTAAATGCTATCCTTTTAGAAAAGGTTGTATTGTTGTGTTTTGTTTTTTAAATAAATTTTCCCTCTACTCTCCTGCCCCCTTTCCCTCTTCTCCCCTTTCGTAAATCTTTTGTAATCAAGATACTTTTCTCATTACAGTTTCTGTGTCTGACATGAAAAAATGTTTTAAAAGTCATAGCACATTGCTTGATGTTAAACTTTGCTCAGTAATAGACCATTAGTTTACTTGATGCATGACTCTCTGAATACTTTGTACCAGTAAATATAACAAACTCATGATAATTACTGCGTGTAACATGTTTGCATTCAAACATGACCTTGAACTTACTTTTCAAACATTTCAGAAATGTCAGCTATGATGGTGACCTTTGTTCATTACTGAAAGGAGTTTCTGGGTCTGAATTGTGTAACACACATTTATATCTATTAAAAATGACACAGTAGAGCTATTTTTATTGTTTCAAACTTCTAAAATACTTTTAAATCTAAGTAGCCCTCTGAGTCATGCGATCCTGTGACCATCTCGGCACTTTTCCAATCCAAAAGACTATTAAAAGGTTTGACAAAAGAAACCTTAATTTATTTCAGAAGCAGTGACAAGGCCAACATGCACACTTATTAACACCCTGCTAAAAATGTCATAGGCATATAGCAGCACATTTTGCTGAGAGGTATGTAGTCCTACTGTGAAAAGCAAGTCGTATTATTTTGTGTAAAAATGGACATTGTAGCGTGTTCATCAACACTGGAAAACAACTGCAGCAAGGGAAGGTGATACCGTGATACAGCCCCTGCTTTTGTAATCACCTAAACTTGATGTGCATCCATCATTTCCAGCAGGATCAGCCTCTCTGCAGGGAATGTGATTGTCCTGTGATGTGCTCCCCTGCCCTGGGCTCGGGCTTTAGGCAGCGAGCTAAGCAGGCTGCAGCTCACCAAATGGTTCAGGAAAGCTGCCTTGGGAGAGAAAGCATCCCGCCAGGATACACCGTGGTGTGGAAAACACAGAGCTGCTGGGCCACTGCCCTCTGGTAGGTGACAATGACCTTTAACTTACAGCTGAGAAGTGACCCTCACCTACACTGCGTTCTGCAGTTACTGAAGAGCTTTGCTCCCAGTGGAAAAAAGAAAATAAAATCTCATAAGGAAGAAATGGTCTATTGTCTAGGAATGGGTGAGGAGAAACGTGACTGCTTCCAAACCAGAACATGACACCATCTCAGCTGGAGCTGCCTGTGTTCAGAGAATGGGGAGATTCTTCCCTGCTTCATAAGTCTAATTGCTCAAATGCTACATTCATGAAGAGTTAAAATTAGGGGGTCTCTGTCCTTGTGCTAAAAGCAGCAGCCAGTTCCACTTCTCTGAATCCTGTTTGCTTTCAAACTATTGAGGCTGCTTTTAATAACAAAGTGAAAGTGACACTGGTCATTTATATTCCCTTTTGCACATTTACATGCAGCTACTCCCAAGTCTTTTCTAATTTAGGTACTGTCCACATTAGAATTCAAGCCATTCCAGCCACAGTTATGTTTAAATGTGGTTGATACTAGTCCAATCCCAGCATACCATTTCTGACCACAGGGAAAACAGGAGTTTTGAATGCTGTTGCTCTTTCCCTTCCTTCCCAAAGCAGTGCGAGCTGTGCTGTTGATGGCAGCTCAGGCCTCCACTCGATATATATTGTGTGATTTTGGTAGAGCTTTACGTATTTTGACCTGTCTAGGCTCTGCTTCTGCTTCTCTGGGTAGACCATATGGACTGTGATTTGGTACCCACTGTTCTGGCAGGCAGAAAACAGAGTTCACTTTTGGAGGATGCTCAGGCCTTTGGGAGAAAGAAACACAATGACATAGAAAGAAAATCCTCTGGGACCAAAGCATTGCATCAGTTAATAAGGAATAACAGGAATAACAGCAAAACCACTCCTCATAGCACCTCAGTAGCAAGGCTATTCCTTCCTCTTCAGAGGTTAAATGATGGAGTTATGGCTAAAACTGAGCCATTTTGAGCAAGAATTCTTTCTTCAAAAAGGTGGTTTGGATTCTGCTTTTTTTATGCTATGGTCAGAAAATTGAGATTTTGGATATCATTGTGATTTGACTTGTATCTCCCAATGAAGCAATGCACTAGTGTAAAATTTTACTAGTGTAAAATGGACCCATGTAGGCTGATTAAGGCTGTGGGGAGTCCAACCCTCTGGACTTCTGTTTGAATAGCCATTAAATACAGGGTTTATATGATGGTGGACAAGTAAATGCCCCACAGTTCACTAAGCAGCAATGCAACAACTTCATTTTCAAACTCACTGATACAATCTGGTCCTAAACCTGATGTCTCAGAGCAGGGATTGGGGATAAAATTCATGAAACAAACTGTATTTAATCCACCAGTTTGCCTATTGCTATTCATCAAATGATAGAATCCTCATGCAGAAGTCAGATTTAAATCCTTGCCTGTGCCTTAGCTCCTATGGTGGAAAACTTGGCTGTGGTTCACATTCAAACTCTTCTGTATACCTGTATAGAATAGATAGAGAATACATTTTCAATTCCTCAAGATGAGAGCAAGATTGAACTTAAAACAGAAAGTTGCAATTTTTTTTTCTATGTCATCAGGAAATGCAATCCAGGGATTGTTACAAAAACACTCTGACAGGGCAGACAACACAGTTTTTCAGATAGGAAAAAACTAGTGTATACATTCTTAATACCGTTTCTCAAAAAAAAAGTCTTAGAAGCTTTTAAGGGAAAATATCTCAAGTTTCAACTATCTTGAAAGACCTGGTATTTGGCTCTTTTACCCAGGCCTTGAGTGAGAAATAGCACCTCTGATTCACCTATTAAGAATCTCTTACTTTTAGTTTTTTAAGATTGAAAATTAAAAGTAGTAAAATAATTGATTTTTAAGTAAAAAATAAAAAGTAAAAAAAGTAAAAAGTTATTACTTTGTAAGTCTCGTGGGAGGAAAGCCTTTAATAGAAAAATATCTCAAGCTTCAATTAGGATACTATCTCAAAAATGTCTCAAGATCATAAATTAGAATAATCTAATTGGACTTACCTCATTTTTATACCAGCTAAGAATGTGACCCTCTACATCTATCTGCAGAAATCTTCAGTCAGAAATTATTCTTTATAAAGTGTTTCAAAGCCTTTGACAAGCTGTTGAACGGCAAAATTCAGTGCTTTAGGCCACCTCCTTTAACTTAGCGGAATATTTGTGCAATTAAAGATATAACATGTTTTTGGTGTCGTTACAGTTGAGTATTGCTAGTTCTGTCTCTCTAAAGAAGAAAAAGCTTTGTTTAGTGGAAATGACCCAAAGCAGTAGGTGGATTAATTTGTGTTTGGGGTACATGAAGGAATTTTTCTTTTTCAAACAGAAACATATTCTTTTGATTAATGGACTTTCAGTCTTCAAAATGCCTTTGCTATGTCCCTTTTTGGATGAAAAGCATGTGTTCACCTTCTAATAAACTGTTAGACTACTGCTGGCACAACTTCTTACCACAGGTTTGCCACAGGAACCATGATTCACACTATCATGTGTTCTTAACTATTTCAAATTATAGTTATTAAGCATTTCTGAGAAGGCAAAGCTCTTAAAAATCAGCACATCCTGCAAGGCCCCAGCTGTTTTGCAAGCATGTCAGGTATCTCATGCCTGCCACCCACCCCACTACGAATACAGACATGCATTTGTATTGGGTCAGGTCCAGAGTTATACTCTGCAACAATCTCTTTTGACCTTTTCATTCTTTGAAAATGCTCTAATTTTTTTCTTCCTTTTGTTTTCTATTTTTCCATTATGTCCAACTTTTTACTGCTACTTACCAGTTCGTGCTTTCACTTCCCTGACAGAGTTTCAGAGTGTTACTAACTCTCTTTCCTCTTGAACTTCTCACCAACCCTTATTTCACTTCACCCTTCCCGCTTCACCACAACCAGTGTGCACCCAAATGACAGACCTGGGTCCTGCTATGGCATTAAACCAACATGCAACAGAGACATATTTGGGTTTCCTTCATTGTTGGTCTTGCCAGTGTATTGTGTACTGCAATTTTTTGGCTACTTTTGGAAGAAGAATTTGGCTAAGGGGAGAAAAGTTAGAAATTCCTATTGCAAAGGGCAGGTTTTTTTTTTTTTTTTTTTTTTTTTTTTTTTTTTTTTTTTTGTGGTTTTTTCTGTCCCTGGGGCCCACAGCTTAAAATAAATAAACCCCTGGGATGACTGTGCTGGCTAATTTGCAAGATAAGCCTTTTATGTTGGGATTTTGTCTGGACAAAGTGGACAGGCTGGAGAGCTGAACACACAGGCGAAGCACTCACCGTGCCTCTTGCATCACACTCGGGCATAGCTGATACCTTAATCACCAATGCTCAAACACAGCCGCCAGATACGATGCCAGAAATAACTTCTGACCCTGTTACTTTTGTTGACCTACCATATTTCTTCACTTTGGGCTCTTGTTTCTGACCCTCACTCACTTTTGGTTTTGAAATCGGTTTCATAAGTGCGTTCCTCCCGCAGCTTTGCCCGTGCGTGGAGCATCCCCCGGCAGGGCCATCAGGTTTCCCCGATGGCGCTGCGGGCACAGACCGAGCCACCGCTCCAGGCAGCGTTTGGTCAATTCTGTCCCCGTCATTTGAGCTAATTCGGTCAAGTGATACCGTGTCACAGGACTTACTGTAAGGCCAGGGGATTTCTCCCGCTGCCCGAGCTGCTCAGCTGTCAGCAGTCACCGTGTCACCGTGCGCTCGCTGCCGGGGCCCGGCTGTGACACCCCGGCAGTGCCAGCACCCCCTGCCCTCACTGAGGGACACCCTGGCACTGCCAGCACCCCCTGCCCTCGCTGTGACACCCCGGCAGTGCCAGCACCCCCTGCCCTCACTGAGGGACACCCCGGCAGTGCCAGCACCCCCTGCCCTC
>VZRO01002607.1:171287-206016 GCA_013397915.1 Daphoenositta chrysoptera
GTGACACCCCGGCAGTGCCAGCACCCCCTGCCCTCACTGCAGGGACACCCGGCACTGCCAGCACCCCCTGCCCTCACTGCAGTGACACCCCGGCAGTGCCAGCACCCCCTGCCCTCACTGCAGGGACACCCGGCACTGCCAGCACCCCCTGCCCTCACTGCAGTGACACCCCGGCAGTGCCAGCACCCCCTGCCCTCACTGCAGGGACACCCGGCACTGCCAGCACCCCCTGCCCTCACTGCAGTGACACCCCGGCAGTGCCAGCACCCCCTGCCCTCACTGCAGGGACACCCGGCACTGCCAGCACCCCCTGCCCTCACTGCAGTGACACCCCGGCAGTGCCAGCACCCCCTGCCCTCACTGCAGGGACACCCGGCACTGCCAGCACCCCCTGCCCTCACTGCAGTGACACCCCGGCAGTGCCAGCACCCCCTGCCCTCACTGCAGGGACACCCGGCACTGCCAGCACCCCCTGCCCTCACTGCAGTGACACCCCGGCAGTGCCAGCACCCCCTGCCCTCACTGCAGGCAGCTACCAACAAGGCAAGAGGAAATGGCCTCAAGCTGCAACCGGGGAGGTTTAGATTGGAAATTAGGAAACATTTCTTCCCCAGGAGGGTTGTTGAGCACTGGAACAGGTTGCCCAGGGAAGTGGTGGATTCACCAGCCCTGGAGGTATTTAAAAGACCTGCAGAAGAGTCACTCAGGGACATGGTTTAGTGGTGGGCTTGCGTTCTGCGTTCACATTTAGGCTCAATGATCTTAGAAGTCCTTTCCAACCTAAACAATTCGATGATTTTTTTTTTTTCTAAGCTTCACTTTGGTACCCAAGGGGATCACGTGTTTGATTTTCCAGTGCCTTTTCCCATGTGCAATTCCTTGGTTTGCTGTGGGATTAGTCCCATTTGACACTGGGATAAATGACAGTAGCATTTACTCCTGTCTTGTAATAAAGCATTGCATTTAAATGGGCACGTTTTACTTGGATTGCAAAGTACTTTGCTGATGTAAATTAAGTAAACCTCCTGTCAGCCCTTGGAGATAAACACAGAACATTATATCCTTTTTAGAGGTAGATAATCTGAGGCACAAAGGACTTGAGACAAGAAGCTTGGCTGCCTAAAATTAAACACCTTAGCCCAAATGAATAGATTGCAAATCCATTTCTCACGTTAGAAAACAGCTCTTCCCCTCCAACAATGTCAGGAAGACAGCAGCGTGTGAAGTCTTTGAACGGCACTTCACAGCCATGCATGGTAAAACCTTTGGGGATATTTAGACACTGAGTTCCCAAAATTAAGCCTAAGAAAAAAATTTTTGCTGAGATTATTTTCAAAAGAAAATGTGACCATTAATCAAATTAATTGTTTTGGACTGTAAAGAACACAGTCTTTAATCAAAAATTGCCTTCAAATAAGAAAAAAATCTGTTTTCTTTTGAAAAGTGATTAATTTATCAGTCAAATACTACAATAGAGAAATTATGAGAGCAGAACAATAGTGAGGGTGCACTCTGAAGTATAGTCTAGAGACATCTTTCAGATACCTTGGTTCTGGATAAGGATGAACCCCAGGAAAGCTTCTTGTGCCTGTTCCAGAAACAGGGACTGGGATTCTGCTGGGGCTTTCCAGTCATTTCACTAAAATTCTTCCATCATTTGTCTGCACCCAAACTACGAGAAGTGAGAGTCCCTTACTGACAGAGAGCTAATGGGGTGTGGGATAATCATGGCTCAGGGCAGGACCTGTGCAAGGTCTTTGAAATCCTCTCCAAGCCCCAGAAGAAAGGATCTTCTGAAGGAGACCAGGAGGGAGAAGTGCCAGTGGTGGGCTGAAGGCTGACAGGCTGCTCTGGAATAACCTTTCTCTCAGAGAGCCAGAGCCCAGAGGGACTGACTTTTTGCCCCTGCAGATGCTGCACTTTCTTTGGAAGTCAAGTGGTGACTCCCACCAGCTCTTCAAACCACTGACTTGCAGAGCATTTTTAATTTACTGAAACAACCTTAATTCAATCAGGTTGTTTTTTTTCCTCCCTAGGTACCAGGAACTGATGTATTTCCTTTATAGTAGAACTGACAGTAAAATGCATGACAGTAAAATGGTAAGAAAAGTATCCCTTCTTCCTATTTTATTTCTGTTTTTAAAACCTTGCTACAAAGTAATGTTTAGTTTTATGCTTTGTTCAAATATCATATATGATTAATGTTTGGCAAGTCCATATATAAAAAGTGTAGCTTTACCAGGTAAGATTTTCTTATTTAATTCCTTAAACTGACTTCATACTGCAGTGACATCCCTATAATATAAAGAGGTCTGGTTTTTCAATGTAAAGCACCTGTACAAAAGCTCAGAACAACACAACATTGATTTAGATGCTACACAGGGACCATTTGCACATTACTATTTTCAGAAGTCTTTATTAGATCTTCGTACTGAAATTTAAGATGCATGCAGAGTATAAGTGCTGGGTGATCTCTTACTTTCCTTTTTGGCTACAAATTGCCTTTGTGCCAGTAGGCACAGGGGCACAGCAGTGCTGCTGCAGACTTCATTCTGCAAGGATGGATAACCAAAGGAGGAGAAGTTCCAGCCTCACACCAATAAAATTTGTTTTTCATGGAGAGGCATTTATAGAAAAATGCAAAACACTCGTCTGTTGAAGCATTTCATTAATAGCTGGAATATTTATTGCATTTTTCTGAATGAGATGACCCAACTGACATTCTGATTTGCTTAGCATCTGCTATGATAGTGGAGGAAGAAACCCTCATTGAGCCACAGAAATTGCAGAATAGAAACGTGGGTGGGAGGGGATCTCTGAATCACTCCAGTCTCCTGCTTGAGGCAGACCTGTCACCAGCATTAAATCACGTCAACAATGGCTTTGTCTATCCTAAATCGTTAAAATGTCCTTGGATGGAGACTCCACAGCCCCCTGGGCAGCCTTTTCTAGCATTTCTTCATCCTTCCAATGAAAAGAAATTATCTCTTTCACCAAATGAAACCTTCTAAGATGCAGTTTGTGGCTGCTCCATTTTCTGTTACAGCTGAGAATAGTTTGGGCCTCTCATCTTTGTAGTTACTCTTCAAGCAGCTGTGGGAAGCCCTGCGGTAAATAAATCCATGTTACCATACTTATTGATACTTTTGAAAACTTACATTTTAAAAGATACCAGCCCGGGTGCAGGCTTCACTCAGATGAGCCATTCTGCATCCCCCAGCTGGGATTTCTCCTGCAGAGGTGAGGAGCTCCCGTTAGGGACAGTCCTGCAGCCCCATCCAGGACCAGTGAAAAGACTTCGGGTTGCCAGTACCAGGTTCCAGAGGTGCCTGACTCTCATCACTGCTGCTGTTGCTTAACTCAGCAGCTGGGGACAGCTGCCTGAAAGCAGCTAGGATTGGTTGTTTTACAAGTTCTCTACTGTGTCCCCCATGCTGCGTGTGATTTTTTTTTTCTGTGTAGAAGAGGAGGGTAGAACTTGTCCTGCCAAAAGTGTTAAAATGGCAAAACCCAACCCGAATGTCTTCTTATCACTTCAAGAAAAAAAGATACAATTTTCCCTTCCTGTTTCTTGGTATTTTTTATCTTCCTTAAAACTTACATCAGGTTTTATTTCTTTCTAAAATGAGAATAAGATCATCAGAAACTAATTAGACCTGGTTCTAGTGTAAAACCACAGTGGAAACTTTTCTGAAATGTCAAAGCTGCTGTAGTTATTACTTGTCCTGGGCTCTAAGGGAGTCAGAGTAGTTTCCAGGCTTTGTGTGGTTTCTTTTCTTACCATTTATTCTTTTTCGCTGTTTTTATTTATTTTTTTGTTATGTTTTGGTTGGTTGGTTAGTTAATTGGTTGTTGTTGTTGCCTGGTTGACACAACAATTGTAAAATACAATGAAAATTACTGTTGTGTATCCCCAAATCATGCATAGCACTCTTTTTTTTTTTCCTAATTCCCCTAACACTGACTGTAGTTTTGACTGTAAGAGCGGGAGCTTTGAGTAAAAGGAATCTAATGATCACATCTGTGTTTTTATCTCACTCCAAGATATATGAATAAGTAACTATGTACCCAGACTATCACAATTAGATGTGATTCTAGATTAATATTTCTATGGTGTCTCCAGCCAGTTCAGATTACTTGGTTAAGGGTTTTTTTTCTTTGTCTGGAAAATGATGACTTGGAACAAAAGAAGCTTCTGGGAATTGACTAGTTTTGATACTTTTTCCCCCCTTTTTTTAGGTTTTATTGCCTTTCTCATATCCTTGATGAAATTTTGGTCAAAGTGGGAGTGGAAGGATGAGAAATGTCTTGTTATGTGCTAATAGTGAGGCACAAATTAAAGTCCCCTCTGGTTCTCAGCAGGAACCTGAGCTATGTCTTGGTTTAGCATCATAACCACCAGGAGCTAGAGAGGAGTGATGGCGGTGTCTCTGTCCCAGAATTCCTGCACAGGCATTGGAGTGGGGATTAAAAGCTAGACTGCATCCCAAAGAGGGGCTCTAACCACCTACCTACAGATTCCTAAAGCCTCAGGGTTTGAAAAGACCTCAGGAAATTATCTAGTTCTGCCTTCTCCCTTTAGACAGCCAAGCTATGTGAAGCTGTTACTCACAGATATTATTCCAATCTGTTATTAAAAGCATTCATTTTGGAGAGTCCACACCTCTGGGGGTTTCTGTTTAAAACTTTAAACATTTCTAAACTAGAATAAGTATCATCGTTTCTAATTTGGTGGTCTTTTAGTTTTTACGGGAATTAAGAACCAATATTCTCACCTGCTAGATGGGAAATTGAATTACAGGTAACTCTGGGCTGATTCTGATGATGCAGACAACCCCATCTTCCCATAAACCAGCTATTCTACACAGTGGATATACCCTTTAATTCTATCTTGATGGACATAGCAACAGTTCAAAAGGGATTGACGTTTTCTGTTTAATTAACCTCTAATGTAGCATGTTACCTCAAAGACAATAGGGCATTGTTTCCTGTGCATGTCCTACACGGGGTTCTCTCCACACAGGCACCTGTTTTTCAAAGTTAACCAAATGGTTGCTTGCTTGTTTACTGAGATTCATTATAAAATCTTGCAAAAGGTTTATCACAAAACAAGAGAGAAGTAGCAAATAACTATAAGGGATTTAGAATGTAAACAAAAAATAAAGGATCAGAAAGGGCTGTAGATGTTCATCTCATTATTTGAATTTGCATTAGATTTCAAGGGGAAAAAAGTCAGGACAGGTTAAAAATTGAGGTAAATTTCAGTGTCAGCAGCTTTAATGATTTTATTGCAAATCTTGCCATATTAAGTATTTGCTTTGAGCTCAGACCCTCTGAATGCATGCAATTCTTGGATTTTGTAAGCAAAAACACAAAAGCCAAAACAAACAATCAAACAAAAAAAAGCCACAGGAAACCACAACAAACTCGAGTGTCTAGTGAAAAATTGTGGTGTAAGTTGAGAAACGAGGTACTTCAACTTTCCAGGACCATGGAAATAATCAGAATGTATGTTTGGTGTGAAAAAAAATAAGGTAATTGCTACCTCATATTTGTTCAGAGGGACTGTGTAAAACAGTGTTGACAGCAGCTGTAGATTTGCCCCCAGGCCTATAATAACAAGGAATTTACAAGACCTGCAAAAGCCAAAGAGTAAATTAACTTAAAGAGTGAAATCTTCTTGCCACTGTACCACTGGTATTAGCAACATGAGCAAATTGGAAGTTGGCGTTCTAGACTGACTTCCGTCTGAATGGTTTTCTAGGATAAATAGGCTGGCACCTGTTCTAGTGAATTTTTGCTGTTTAGATAAAACCAAAAAACTTTGAAAAAAAATTTTTTTCATTTGCTTTACAAGAAATTAGGCTTGCTACTGAGGGCAAAATTTTTACCTTCATTGATTGATATTTCTCTCACTTTCTGTCCATGTCTCCCCTAAGGAGAGTTAACATACTTGCCATGGGAGCTTCCTGGTCAGCAAATTCACTGCCTCTCACCATACTCTCACATCAGAAAAATCACTTCTGTAAATATGTCAGTTGCCCTGTAATTGATATTTTTTTTTTCTTTTCCCTACCCACCTCTCCTAATGGAAGATTGTTCCTGAGCTTGCATGAAGTGACTGTTTGAAAATTTAATTTCCAGGCTATGTTATTTCCTAGTCAATTGCTTTTGTGTGGTAGCTGTCTTCTATCTTCATTGTGTATTACTACTTATCCTGACAATATACATTTCTATCTGTACTGCAGTGCTAAGATTGACTGAGATTCTTATATCTGACTTTGTCAAAAGTATGAGGTAATTTTGATTATTATAGTTTTACTCAGTAAAGGGCAAGTTTCCGTGACTTCCGCAGAATGCTTGATTGCTAGGAACTAATTGCCTCAATTATTCTATTTTAAACCTCTTTCTCTAACCTGCAAGAACACAGAAGAATGAGGTGGTTTCTGTAATCACCTGTTTGAGTTGTATGTTTTTTGGGCTGTGATGTTATGCAAAATTCCAAGATGTTCCAAGGGGAACATCTTTGGCTGAATTCAGGAAATTACCATTATCTTTAGTTACTCAAGCTTATAGCAGAACCCAGTAGAAACATGTCTTCTGTCCAGATGAATTTACACTTTTTCACAATAAAATACAACCAGTATTTTCAGCTTCCTCATCTGGAGTGTAATATTTTACTTCTCTTTTATGTAAATAATTTGCAATGGAAGGGGAAAAAAAACCAGCTAGTAATGAATCAGATCTTGCAATTACTTTCTAGAAAAACCCTAATACAAATATTTTATAACCCAGCTATGATATCTATTTGTTTATCCTGAATTCTGCTTTATAGACAGCCTTGCTATTGTATCTTCCTTCTACTCATGCTTGTTTTTCTCCTGGGGAACACCTTTGGTAGGTTTATTATTAGGTTAACTATTCAAAACCATCCTATAGGTTTAACTGCTGAATTGCCTTCTTGATAATTCTACTGTGATTCCCTAATATATTATATTTTCATTCAAAACACAGTGAAACAAACATTTTCGGGGCTGCCATAGGTAACACAGACCACAGCAAGGAGTCTTTGTCACCAAACAGGAAGCAAAAGGGTATTTTTGAAAATATCTTTTTCATAATAACCTGAAACAGGTATTTTTGCACAGAAAAATAGCACTTATTTTTACTGTTGCTAGGACTTTACAAGTATAAGGAATACAAATATTTAATTTTTTTGTCTCCTGTATTGATTATTTAGATATACTTTGGAAAACTATTCTTCTAGCCTGGCCCCATTTAACTGTTAAGGGCAAATGAATGCAGGCAAGAATAATTTTGTTCTGACTTCTGCAGACATGATTATTTATAACAATTGCAAGTGAGCAGGCTGTGGCCGCTCAGAGTTCCTATTTAGAAGCTAAAACATGCCAGCTGGTTGTGTGAAGTGCTCCAAACATTTTGCAATCAGTGACTAAAATAGTGCTGGAAGCAAGGAGCTGTGTTGGGGCAGCAGCACAAACCCACTCACACTCCCTGCCCGGGCTCAGGGGAGGGAGGCTCCTGAAGCTGCTGTTTGGCCACGTCCAACGTGAATGGATAGATGAAAACAGGCATGGTCCAGTAAAAAATGAGTTAGCTTTAAAATCACAGATCCAACCAGGCACTATAAAATTGTGTGGTTTGGGATTTAGTAACAGAAATGGTCAGAGACATCCCCTCTCCCCCTTTTCTCATCCACAAACCTCTACATAAATAAGTGATTGTTCATTAAAATGCCTTAGTTGCTTTGTCTGGTTTTGTCATTTTTTTGTGTAGTGTTTTTTCTTTTTTTTTTTTTCCTTTATTTTCCTTCTTTTTAGCTCTCCAGTTATGATTTTCCTATAATATAATCAAAAGCACTATTTTCATGATTCCTACNTTTTATAAACATTCACTCTTCTGGTTATCCTGTGAAGCAGGTAATTAAAATAAAGAAATAAATAAGAATAACAAAGCTGTCCCCTTCCTCCAATAACAATTATCACAATTTTTCAGACGTCTTTAAGACTCTGTGACCTGGGTGAACAACTGTGAATAACAAAGATCGAGTGATGAATAGCTGGAATGATTAGTTTGCAAACAAATCATCAGCTGAGTATCACTTGTCCAAACTATTCACCAAATATTTATAGAGTAAGAAAGTAGCATTGCTTCATGAACAGTGTGATTAGATGTGACGTGTGGGATGAGTCAAGGGGATGGGATAGAGATGGTAAGGCAGATTTAGTGTGATATCCAGAAATGGAGACAAGACGTGCTTTCCCTGGGGCCTTTCTGCCACTGATGTAGCAACCAACCCAAATATCCATAGGATGAAATCATCCAACTTTCATGGACCCAAATTCATGTAGAAGAGGACAGTCTTTCATAATGCAACACAAAAACCAGCAAGGTTTTAGAATTGGCACCTTGATTTAGAAAGTCTTTTATGATTTATTTTTCCATTACCAATCCCAAGTAACTCTGGCCTTGCTATCCTCTGCATATATGCCTCTTACTTGAAATTGTGTTCTGGAACACTTTTTCCTTTTACAATACTCCTGGAATTTTGGAAATATGTCGCAATATAATACAACTTTCAACTTTAACTGGTATGTTCTTTTAGATCATTAATGAAGATACTGTGAAAATGGAATATAAGACATAGCTCCAGTGTGTTCATAAGAAACTTCCAAGAGGTTGCAGTAACTTATATTGCTATTCTGATAGCAGTGCTTGAATGATGTAAAGTACTTTTTAGTGCTAATTTAAGACCTAATCTGAATTGTTCAGAGTAGCACAGCTGCCATAATCTTTGTAGTTAAAAAAGGCAAAAAATAATCAAAAGTAAATTTCTGCATACCATTGAAAAGCTCAATTTTTAATTGCAAAATTGAAAGACGATATGTTTTTCAGTGAAATCTTAACTATTTTGATTAAAACATTTTGCCACTGGGTTTCTAGGGAATCCTAGCTTTGATGGGAAAAAAAGAGATGGTATTTCTAAGGATTTCAGATTTTGCAGTACATTTTGCCAAACCATTAACAGAAATATTAACATCTGGTTGTGAGTATTTACTTTGTTTCCCCAGGTTTCCACCAGCACAGGGATTTTGAATTCAGTAATGTCAGAGTGGTATGATGGCACAGGAGAAAAATGTGGTATAGTCTACCCGCTCCTGACCACAATATTTAAGTTAAGCACAATTTTGCTTTCTCTTGCACGTCACTTCCTTTATGATATAGAAAAGGAATTATGCAACTGCTGTGTAAGACTTCTGAGTAATTGCTTTAGGGAAGGCCACGTGTGCTCCACCCAGTTAAAATCCAAGTTTGTTCTCCACCAGGTGTAGATGGGTCAAATGTGCACTGAGGCACAATCTCGTTTGGGAAGAACGGGCAAGAGTCCATAAAGTTTATGGGGCTACAGGAATATATACAAGGTTCTCCTTGGAGTTTCCTGTTAAAAACCTTCTGCTCCTTTGGAAGGATTCTGCATTTAACAAAGGTGACTTCAGAGACAGGACTTTTGCACCTACTACTTTTTGTCCAGTAAATTGTTTCCAGATTCACTGCTAGTATTAAGACTGGGAAAAATTCTTGTTGAAGAAGAAGGATTTAGGCAGGAAATCTGAAAACACAGGATCATATCCTTGATGNAGCTCTCCAGTTATGATTTTCCTATAATATAATCAAAAGCACTATTTTCATGATTCCTACAGTGGAAATTCTTCCCCTTCAAGATGTATTAGTAGATCTTTTTCCAATGACATCTGAGTGTGTAAAATTCCTATTCCACCCATTAGTTTGCTCTTAATCTTTTTGTTTATTTATCAGAGGTCAGAAGAGTATATTATATTTTATTATTAAAAATTATATCTTATTATATAAATAAAAATATTATTTATATTATAATAATAATTTATAATANGGACCAAAGTTCATGTAGGGCATTTTCACCTCTATGAGCCAATGCTACAGGAAATAATACAAACTTCGAGTAATGACATTCGCTGACAGAATGGCAAACCCAAGTTGCATGATTTCTTCTAATACATGTATTTTTGTCAGTTGTGACCAACTATATTTCCAAATCTATGTGTATATTTATTTACACACAAAGTTTTGACCTCTTTAATTTCCTTCTGTGATCAGTTTTCCAGTAAGAGCTTGTAATCAGGGTGCATCTATAGCAAAATTCAAAATAATAAAATGCCTTGAATTTTTGAATTCCAACAATTCCTGAAGTAGTTTTAATGAATGAATGTTCTGGTTTTTAATTTAAGATGAAATGCACACAATTTGTGTTTAAATGGTGTACTTGTTTAGAATGTTTGAAGGATGGTATTTATAAAGGCTATTTTGAGCATTTAACTATTGTGAAATTCAGTTTACCAAAGCCTACAAACTTGAGTCCTCCCTGTCGTTAATGGAGAGAGATCAATATCTCCAGATGGTGACTCTTAACAACTTTGGAAAATATTAGCATAGGATTATGTGGATATCTTCTACTGTGGCAAAGCTCTGTTTGCTTTTTAATTGGCATAAATAATTCTGGTGAATGAGTAAAATACAGAAAAAAACCCCACCCAGTAATTTTGTGTATTTTTTATATAATGTAGGAAAAAGCCAGCCCTTTGCAGGATGTTTTTGTGGGCTGATGAGCGTAAACTGTGCCGATGACTTGAACGAAACGCAGCCCCTGAGGTAAGAAACACTGCTCACCCCACACAGACCCTGTGCACAACAGCAGCAGAGCTGCATCTTTCAGTATCCGGGACCCTCCAGCAGACCCGAGACAGAAGCAGCGATTTATCACAATCGCCCAGTGGATTGTAACAGATTTTTGTTACAGGAAGTATTCCATTTTGACAAGTTCTTCTTAGAATTAGTAACTTGAGCTTACTGACTTCCTCTTTTTGGTTTCACAGTTTACACCACTGTGCCTGTTACCATAGATACAGTGTGGTTGTTTCCATGGGAACACGTGGTGTGCCATAAACAAACAAACTACAGAGCCAGAACTTCAGCTCAGTGTCATTATTCTATGCTACCCTTAGCAAAGTGTAAATATTAATTGAAAGACAACATTTTATATTTACATACACATTTTAATGAAAATCCAGCAAGGCAAAGCCATCAAGTCTTTACAAAAGTATGAGATAATTGTTTAAAAAAGCTTAAAATCCCAGTTCTAGCTCCTCTTTTTCTCTGATCATGTAACTTTACCTCTGGATCTCAGATTTCACCTGTATGAAAAAAGAATAACAATATTTACTCGCTTTTAGAAGTCAGATGAAATAGTTATGGTTCTATAATTCATATTTACATGAGTATAATTCAAGGAATTATTTAAAGTAGTTGCTGTTTAATATTATTATTGTTATTTTTATTATTGAAACGAATTATTTGAATGACAAGGCATAATCCAGAATATATTCCTCATAACAGAAGATCTGTTAATTGAAATAAATGTCACATGAAACCGCACCTTGCTTAAAAGACAAGTTGTATATGACCCTGAGCTTCTGATATCCATAAAAATCAGTCTCAACATTTTGAATTATTAAAATATTGCAATTATAGAAAACAACTTTTTTTTTAATCTCAGCTATGCAAGCCCAAAGTGTATCTGATTCCTACCACAGTCCATTTAATGTCACCCAAAATTGTTCATGTCTTTGAATTTCAAATTAGAAGAATCTATTTTTAAGATGGTCTAAGTATTGGTGTCCAATTCTGTATGTGCACATGGGCTGAGAAAGAGAAAATCAGGTTTATTTTCTGTGTCTGACTTGACAAAGCATGATGAAAAATAAGGTGTAAACCTATGTGGTTATTGAGGCTGCATAAATGTCACACATGTTAGTCATATGAGACGATTTACATTTAAAGAGTACATTTTTAGAATGGAAACAGAAGTAGAGTTACAAGAACATTTATCTTTCAGTGCTTGTAGGAATATGTAGTTAAACCCCACCTAGGTAAATAAAAGAAGTGTGATTTTAGAATTAAGCTCCACTGAACATCCCTTAAACCATCACCAGACAGTTCAGAGTGTGAAAACTCATGTCAGCTTGGAAGTCCAACTCCGGGAACGTCTGAGATCCTATCAACCAGAATCAAAATCACCCTCCCCAGCAGCTGCTCTCTGTTCAAATCAGACAGGAACTGCTGAGCGAGGATGTTGGGAACTACCAGGGGATGTGTAAAATTTACATATTTGAGCCAGCCGTGGCTATGGAGAGAATGACAGACCTTTTCCTTCAACTCCTGTATGATTTTACTAATGCAGCATCAGATGATTCTCTCTATCGCCATGGACGAAAGGCTGGAGACCTGATCATGTCTCTGCTTGAGGGCTGAGGGAAGGCAGGCTCAGAAACTTAATTCCTGTCCATTACCCTAAATATGATGGAGATATTGCTCAGCCTACCTCTGCTCAGAAACACAGGGACAGGATATTAGCCACAAGCTGTCTCCCAAGCAACCTCCAGAAACAGCTCTTCCAGTGGGCACTGCCCAAGACACTTCCCTTTCCAGTGTGGTTCCCTTTCCGAAACTCCAGGGACCTGCCTCTCTCAGAGTTGCTCTGTGAGGCACAGCAGTTACTGTTCACTGCAGTTTAACTGCTCGAGTGAAGGCTGCAGAAGTGCGTGGTTGCAGTTCATTAAAGGAAAGTGCATTTTCACCCCGTTTCCTGGAGGTTGTGTTCTCACGTGGGTACACTGACACATGCCTCTGGGTGGAACCCAAGTCAGCAATCCAGGAAATGTCACTTACAGAGACTGCTCGGTGAAAAACACACTAAAGCAAAGTCTCCTATGTCACTCTTTTACTTAGCTGACCCAAATGATTGACTTTCTGGTTTTTTTTGGTTTTTTTTTGTTTTTTGGTTTGTTTTGGTTTTTTGTTTTTTTTTTTTTCTAATTTTGCGTGGTGTCTGTGGAGATAAAGATACTCAAAACTTTGGAGCAGAGCTGTGCCACGCATGTTGCACTACTCTTGCCCACGAAAAGATACATTGGAGCAGAGCTGTGCAGGGCACATTGCACTGTTCTTGCCTGGAGAAAGATAATCCTGGTAGCTACTGCAGCCTGCTTGGCAATTACAGAAAGCCTGATGTGACTGTATCTTATTCTGCTTTGTCCACACAAATGTCCTAGAAGTCTTAATATCTGAGGTGGCTGGGTGCCTGCTTTGCTTCTTTATTTGTGCACTACAAGGAAGAAGAAGAGAGGAATAGGACAGTAGAATGATTTAACCCATGTTCCACTTTCAATTCCTTCACTGCTATGACATTTCAAACTTCCTTTGTCACAGCTGAGCCCCATTTCCCAAAGCTGTTGTATCACAATAGCTGGTGGCTGATTTAAAATTACCTGTATGCAATCTATTGCATTAGCCTAAGCTTTGTTAAATACTAAAGAGTAAAATTCACATAGATTTTGTTACTGAAAATTTCAGGCAAGTGAATGCTGTGAAGCTAAAATGCTGAGAAAGCAGAAAGAAATCCCAAAAGTTCTCAAAGTGTACTTTAAATCTCATGAGTCAGTGTGGGGAGTCTTGGCTTCCCTGAGCACTGACCAGTAAAGCAACCTTCAGGTCTTCCTTCTGTATTGCACCTCATAAGATAGCCTTGTAAAAAATAGAGGGGCTGAAAATGGACTTTCCTAATCGCAACAAGCAGGGAAAAGAAAAAAAAAAAGAAAAGCCATATATATTTGTATTAAAATACATACAATTTCTAGAAGAAAATACAAAGGTTTCTCTTTCCTTAAAAGCTCTGAAAATCCACTAGATAAATGTGTAACTCATACCAGGGCTTGGTAACACCATGATATGCTTTATATTAGAATCCCATGGAGAGCAGCCCCCCATGATGAGATCAGCCCCCAAGAAGACAGAACCACAGTCACAGAGGGCTGAAATAGGGCTCAGGCCTCAGCCCTCTGTCCTGCCAGCTACAGAAGGGAACTGGAAGGTGACACAGAGTTAACCCTCAGCATCCCTGTCACCTCTCACTCATAAAACGTTACAAACTCAAGTGGCACATTTGGATACCTCCCCACCTCGCTCTTTCCCTTCTCCCCCACAGCTGAGCCCTGATCCCTCAGAAGTGTGGGAAAACACAGAATTGTCCCTTTCCACTGCCCAGCCTGCGTCTGACACAAAAAGCAACCTTCAAAGGGGCTGTGGGACTTTTACCTGGCACTTGGAGCCAGCTGTGTCCCAAGCTCACAGGGGCACTGTGTGCACCTTGCCAAGCCGAGAATGCCAAACCCTCTCCCCCCGTGTCCCAGCACAGGCTGGTGGAGGCCAGCTCGGGGTGACCCCACTCCCGGCAGGAGGGCAGGCACTGGGGACGGTGCCCTCAGGGGCACTGTGATCCCAGCCAGTGCTGTCTGCATGTTTGCCAGCTGGAATACACGGGGGCTGAAGTCATAGCTTCAGAACAGGCACTGACATGCTTTTACTGTCATGTACAATCCCCAAAGCAGTGCCAGTTGCCCCTAAAATGGATTTTACAGTTGTGTATTAGTCAGTAAAAGGAACCTCACTCAAGACGTTAGCTTTGAGATTGAAATGAAAAATTGAAGAGGTGGTAGTGCTGAATAAAAGATGATATTAGCCATAAGGCATTTTAAAGAGATAAGAACACAAGGCTGGGATGTCAGGCTTTGGTGTATTCTGTATCTTGGGATCTCCTGCTTATTTGGATAAAACACCTTTGCACAGCAGATGGAATCTGATGTAATCCTGTCATCTGACTGAATGTGCTTGTTTTTCTCTGCTGCTGAGAACAGCAATGTGAATTGCCCCAGTCAGGATCTACTTGTCCTAATCTGCATAGGGGGATCAAGGTTCCTTTGCTCAAGGATCCTGGATGTTTCTTGCATGACTCACACACTTATACGCAGCTAAAGGTAAAGACCTTCTAAAAGACAGAGACTGCCCCTCTTCAGTGAAAAGCTGACCGGGAAAAACTTAGGTGAAGGTATCCAGGTGTTTTAAAAAATACATATACACAGGAGGAAATTGTTCAGTTCTTTTGCCTTGAAGAGCACTGGAGTGGCAACTCATTCTTCAGTTTGGGCTGCTCTTTAGCATGAGAAAAACCCTTGTCTTGAGAAGAGGAGAGGACTAGAAAGGATTAGTGTGCAGCTGTTTAGGTGCACTTGGGCTTAGTCAGAGTTTGTACTGCAGTGTGTGCACTGACACCCAGCTCCTGCAGCTGGAGCACAATGGAGTTCTGACTTCAGAGGGTGCTGGGTCAGACTGAGCAGGGGAGTAAACAGCAAATCAACATTGACTGAGGTCACCTATACTTTGAGTAATTATACAGCAGTGTAAACGGCAGGCTAAAACAAACACTGGAAACACAGCAGTTAAAAACGGCTCGAGGAAAGAGGAACTGTTCATTCAAACGAATGCTGTAACTGTTAGACATAGTTTTCAAATAAGCTGTCCCTCTTGAATTTGGCAGACAAGATCTTTTGGTTTCACAGGAAGGAGCAATTCTCATCGGAGCAGCTGTAGCCCAAGCTGCAGCAGTGATGAGACAGCTTGACAAATCAGGCCCTTTTAAGGTTACTGCCATTAAATTAGTCACTTGAAAACACTAAATATCAGCTTGTAAGATGATCTTTTTAGGAGGCAAAGGCCTTTTAATTTTTATTAGAGCAATTAGTCCTTTTATAAGTCTCAAAATAAAATTAATCATTGTGGTAATACAGCATGAAATAACTCCCCTAGTTTCAGTCAGGCACAGGAATTTCAAGGAGGGTTTTTTTGTTGTTGTTCATTTGCTTTGAGGGGGTGGTGTCTTTTTCCTCTCCATTTACAGCAAGCTTTACATGTAAGCATAGGCTTGGAGACACAGGTCTCTGAAGGCAGTGCTGTGCTCAGGAGGGAAGCTCGCCAAAAAGGGAATTCCTTTGCTTTTCTCAATCACATCTTCTCCTTTCATCTGAATACACACACAGCCCCGGTGCAGTCTCCCATGAAACAGAGAAATGACACATCCGTATAAAAAAAAAGAGATGTTAGAAAGGTATAATTATAACCCAGTCCCTTCACTGTCTCTTTTTCTCCTCCAAGACTAGTTCTACTTGGATAAATAACATCGTTTTCCTTCATTTGCATTTTTAATGTCTTGTTTACCTTTTCCAAGCCATCAGGGTACAGAGCAGTTTTTGAATACTTTCTCAACGTATTTTTAACCATTGCAGCATAAAATATTTTTGTTTTGATGTTATCTTTGCTTTTTTTTAAATCAATCCCCTCATTTGTGTATTAAAAAATGCATACTTTTATTAATGGACACAATCACTTGCGCAGTACTCCTTGTGTAAGTACAAAGCATCGAAGTCAAGCTACCAAATAAAAATTCCCTAATAGCTAAGGCATTGATTTTAGTTTACTTAACTGCAGAAGTTGAAGATGTTATTTAACCACAACTCTTTGTTCTGTGTTTCTGCTTGACCTCAGTAAGTGGCTGCAATCCTCTTGCTCAGCCACTTCACAGCAAGTTGGCATTTCAGCTCAGCCTTCAGGTGTCTGTCAGCTTAATAACCATACTTTTCCCCAAAATTTCGGTGGAATAAGGGCACAATTTCCCCAGATCTCCAGTGGGGATGGTGAGCCTACAAAAAATCCCAGTGAATGCTGCTGGGCCCAGGAACAGTAAACCAGTGCAGTGAGGTTCTTCAGTGTTCAGCTGTCAGAAGTCATGGCCTCTGATCTCACAAATCCCGAAATGTGTTCTAAGTTCTCCACAAGTGAGATATTGAATAGGATTAATCAAATCCATACACATAAGTATGTGGATGGGCTTCCAAATGTATGACATAATAATGTTGTCAGCATGATACAATGGAATTATCCATCTATTTCCAGAAGACCTCACTATTTGGGAGTTAAAATCCAGCAGTCAATCATCTCCATTTTAAGGATTCTTTGAGAGCACATGAAACAACCAAACAAAAATAACAGTCAAAAGCAAAGCATCATACTGTGAATGCAGTAATGATATTTCCATTTCAATATTTAAGTCATCATTTAAATATTGCAACAACTTGAAGTATTTATGCACATGCACACACAACATTTAATAATTGCATCACTGAGACATCAGTATGGGGTTAATTTTATTTAACTACAGAAATCTACAGCTCAGCTAGTCCTCAGTTTGCTTTGTGATTAGTGGAGAGAAGTAGCCCTTAGAAAACCTTTAGTGAATATACTGTCATAACAAAGGAGGAATTTGACGTCTTCCCAGGCATCTCCAGTGTAGTTATCCACATCTTGTCAAATGAGTCCTGCCCTTATTGAATAGATGTCCTTGTCTGTATCTCTACCTTCCTGAAAATAGTTGATATCTTCTAGTCTTTAGCAAATAAAATCTTAATTAGATTTTTGTTAATGCTGATATATACTGCAGGGGAATATTGACTTTAACATTACTTTCCTGTTTTTCTGCCACATTTCAGCTTGAAACATCCCCTTTTTAGCTGATTGTTCCAGTTTTACCTTATAGCATTTTGAAGTCTTCCATTTTGATAAACAGAAACAACCTTTTTTTTTTTTTTGACATTTCCAAAATAGATGCCTGAATCCTCTTTCCTCACTTTATGTCTGTGGTACTTTGACTCATTGTGTCGGTCTCCTGCTAGACACAAATTCCATATTCTGGCTTGCCTCAGTACCAAAGGTGATCTCACAATTTACTTCAAATATCAGAGCAGTTGAAAGGTCTCAGAATGGCCTTCCTAAATGAATCTAGGAGGCTAAACCCTTCTTTTTTTATTTGTAAAGTGGAGCTTTATAAATTTACTTAAAATTCTGTCTGATGTGGTTGCTTTCAATGGCAGGGAGCTGTGAGAGAGAACCTGGTAACTGAGTACCCCATTTCCGTGTGCCGTGCTCCATCTCCGGGTGCCAGGTTCCTATGTCCCTCAGTGACAATGACATCATGGATAAGCATGTGATGTGTTAGGGAGGTAACTGTATTTCAATGTGATCAAGAGGATTTGATAATTTTTATCACATACCCAGAACCTGTTCCAAGAATAGAGAACAAGAACTATTAGAAAAATATGAATAAAGCTATTTTCTTTTCTTTTTTTTTTTTTCTTTCTGTATGCTGGTCACATGATCAAAAGGAAGTGCTTGTCAGTATTTGCTGATCAGCAGGAATATTCCAGTTCTCTGTGCACTTCTCTATAGCTTTGGGGAAGAAAAGGATTTTTGCTCTCCTTTCTTTAAACAGTCTCCTGTTCTTTAAACTGTCACGGAACAAGAGATTTCACATCGTTTCCTACCACTGGTTGGATTGCACGTCTCAATTATGTGGCTTTGAATTAACCATACAAATGATAATTACAATTATAACTATAAGAAACTATAACTTATTAACAAGCTGTATTTTATAAAGAAAAGCTGTGAGTTCTAGAACAACCTTTCCTGAACCACACACTGGGGCCATTTGCAAAATAACTTACGTGTTACAATTCTGTGCTGGTTTGGTAATTCAGTGAAAGAAGCTGTCCTCTGGTGGGAAAACATTGATCAGTTCTGTGATGATTCCATGATCTACTCAATCAGCAATGTAAAGTGAGAAATCAGCCCCCAGGTCCATGTCATGTCAGCTGCCTAATGCCATTGATTTACAAGCCCCTGGTTCTCATTCTAATGAATATTGCTGCTCACATCAATATAATAGGATCACATATTGTTGAAGATGCAGTGTTAAATAAAAATAATGTTTAAAAATGTTGGAAGAAGTTATTAAGATTTGTGTGAAGGAATCATGTTTGTCTGAGTGAGGCAAAGGCAAGAGCATGTGTGGTATAAAGGGGTTGAATGTCTGGAGCTGCACTGTTTATTCTTGTTACAATGTGTTGGATGTATTCTAGTAATCAGTGTTGTCTCATGTGTGAAAACAACATTGTGATGCAGATTGTAGCTGTCAGATGACTCTCAATTGTAAAACAGTCTTTGGAGACCGAGAAATGGAACCATGCAGAAAATGACACAATTTATTAATCAAATTTATCATCTTACTGTGCTTTTCCTGAAACTGAGGAGTTACTTGTGAATTCGCTGCACTCATTGCTCCTGATTATAATCACATGTGAAGAAGCTGGCTTCTGGACACCAGCTGATGCTACTCGTGTTTTACTGAATCATGTAAGACACATGACCCTCCTTGTGCAGGCATCAGATCAGGGCATTTGTGCTCTTGTGACTGAATGCAATTAATCTGGTGGTTCTTCTGAGTCAGTGGAGTTTCAGTGACTTTGCATCTCTCAAAAACCTCAAGTAGATTAAATCAAGAATTTGATTTGATCGTAAAGGAAAAAATCTTTCCTCCTGGTGTTAGAAGGGTCTACGATTTCCATTAATTGCACCCGAACTCCTGTTAATTCAAGGCAAGGCTCTGAAATGGAATGACTCAGTGAGATTAACTGATGTAAATAGACATGAATTTTAAAGAAACTGTGTAAATCATTCAGGAAGTCAGCAAATTCTAACTACATAAGGTTTTTGCTTACCATTGTAGAAAATTAGTGATCGTGTGCTCAAACTTTACCAAATGCTCTATAAACTGACAATTTAGACAATGGTATTTCTCAAGAGGGAATTTTCTACCACGCATGACATTGGAAAGTTTAGAAATTTCTTCTCTGCCTGATTTTATGTAAAGAAATACCTTCTGGTATAGATGAAAAGACTTACTGACATGAGGAGATTCATTCACAAACTTATCTATGTCTTTATTCACTTTTACTGAATAGCTACTGAAAATTATTTTTCCTTTCTACTTGTCTAGTTAACCTAATCAAAGAGTTCAGTCTTCCTACAGTGGAGTAAGTGTTTCTGCATGCATAGTGATTATTTTATTGGGATAAATCCATTCCCCACACACTCCAGAATAAGACCTCTTCAAGAGTCATGGGATAAGGCAGTCATTAGATGTATGGGCTTAGTTGACCACAGCTCATAGGCCAATAAATCCTCAGAGTTCTGAAGACTTTCATTTTATAATTTAGTAGAGAATCGTATATTTCATGGAGAGAATTTTGCCATCCCTCAGTGAATCTTTTGTAGGATATTTGCCAGGATTGTCATCTAGCATCTGAAAGTAGAGGAAATGCCTTAATTTCAGTGGCATTACTCATTATCTGTGGCAGTTCAAGGGATGTTAAATTTAACCCCTCTTTAGCTAAAAATCTTTCAGCAAATGGCAGAAGAGCTAAAAGTTGCCTAATATCATTGAAACCCAATCTATTTTTTCCTGCATTGCGGAAAAGAGGGAAAATGATGCTAATGACCAATTATTTTAGCTCATTTTGATCTCCTGATATCATGTATAAGACTAAGTTGTAGATACTGAAAATTTAGAGAACTTCATTTAAAACACAGGTTAAATAGAACGTAAACCCCACCCTAAATCTAACTTGTAAAAACCTATTAGAAATAATGTAATTTGATTAATTAGTCAAACTGAGGTCTGAAACAAGAAATATATTTATGCACTTAAACACGACCCTCAAAATAGTCCCAGCGAATCCTAACAGAGGGGCTTAGGATCTGGGGGCAAAATAACTTGAAGCTCGGGTAGCAAAGTATTAACATTTTCGATTCTGTTAATTTAAGATTTTAAAGTTCTCAGTGTTTTCCCTGTGTCTTTTTGCTAGAAATAAGACAGCCAAGCAATACATCTATTGAGACCTCATCTTTTCAGTTCACACCTCAACACTGGATTTTATACTACAGTACTGGACCATGAATTTTGGTGACTGAAGTATGTAAAAATCCATATTTTTACCTTTTGGCAAAAAAGGTTGGGAATACAGTACAGATATTAATACCTTTACTTCCATTAAATCAGAGCCCTTACTAGAAGGTGCAGCCTTGAAAAAGCACAAGTTTTCATAGAAGTAGATGAGGGAAGGAATCTATTATAAATTGCAATGTAGTTACTGAGGACTCATCAGAGACATATTTTTCTATGTTATTTCTAAGCATGAGTCTCTCTTTTGCCTTTAAGAGGCATTTTCATTACAGGATGTTTCCACAAAATGATTTGGCACTTCAATTCATTATTTATCCTTCTAAAATGAAGCTGACCTAAAATCTCCATGCTGCAGAGTGTTTCTGTAGGAATATTAATATTAATGCTGTTTTTTTAACTCCCACACTGGTGGGTTTAGGTAAAAGGGATAATTGAAAATTCTTAAAAACATTATGCTGTCTTTTATCTTTTGAATTTTTGGTCACAGCAGTCACCTTAAACCGTGCAGCATTAGGTGCTTCTACCTGAGGTTTTATTCTGGCCTGTGTGTTGTTTTTGATATGGGACCATAGCTAAATTTTAGTACAACTAAAAGGAAGGGCTCCCCTCTAGAAGTGAACTGGTATCTTCAGAGAGAGGGAAAAAAAGAAATGTAGACCCATTTAAAGCCCTCTGTTCTCAGTACATCTGAGAAGCGACTTCAATTTCTGAATTCTGCTTATTCCTTATGATGAACTGTTGGCTTCGTGAGAGAAAGCTTCTGTTGAATGTTGTGCATGCTCTTGAATTCCTGTGGATATCAGTAGAACTGAAGTGCAAGATTAAATTCTAGAATATGCTTTTCTTACTGGAGCTGACTAAGCCAAATCAAAATAATGTTACCAACTTCTTTTTGGATTAATTTTTCTGCTTGTTTAGTAAGTTAAATCAGCTCACCGAGTACTAGATTGGAATTAAAGCAGAAACATCAGTTTCAGATTGGTGGCAAGGGGAAAGGATTTGGACTGTCCCTTCTGATATTATCAAGCCATTCCATTATCTGAATTATGCAAGAATTTCAGCGCTTGTCCTTGGCTTGTGAGTTAAGAGTTACCTACTGAGTCCTAAGGAAAGTGATTCAACTGGAGCGTTTTTAAATGCTTATTGATATCCTTAGTAATCCATTTAAATATTTTTAAATTAATTTGTCCTTTCCTGACTACTCAATAGCATTGAATTAGTATGACTACGGGGAGGAAGAAAGAGAGTCGCACTTGTTCATGGCATAGGGTCAAAGAAATTCTGTAAGAAATAATCTATCCCAAACAGACCAAACAATTCAGTTCCTAACCATATAAAAGGATTGTGTGTTACTTCTCACATGCATGTAATGTAACTTCATTTTTCTATTTTCTATAATCTCAGTATTTCTTTTGTATATAATTTTTTCCCCTCTTGTGGCCAGCTGTAAAAAAATGAAGACCAAGCTTAAACCTATGAATCAAGAACCAATATCAACGTTTGGGCTTTGGGTTTGGACCCGTGCTTTGGGATTGCCCTTCTCATTCTTTCTTTCCCCATCACCAGTTTCCCTGTGGGGGGAATGATGCCCCAGGACTCAGAGGCACACATCATCAGCAGTGGAGTACATTCTTCACAGGGCAACGTGGGGCTTTATGCACTTCTTTCCCTGCAATGAAGTGATGCAAGTGCTGCAAACTCTTCTTTGCTTTTAGAATCAGGAGGGTGACAGAAATGTAAGCAAACCCCTAAGCTGAGTGATCCAGTGTTGTTTCAGATCCAGGTTCATACAGATATTAATTCTTGCTGCCCACTATCCATGTCTGTCTGTCAAAGAAACCCCAAAATTTTATGTACAGGATAAAAATATGTGTCCTCTATGGTTTTCACTCCATGCGACAGGAACACTACAATAGCCTTATGAAATATAATAACTTCTAGTTATCATATAATATGGCTCAAGGTGCATGTAAAGCAGAGAATTATACTGACATTATGAAGCACCCATATCCATGGAGAGCAAAGAAAAATGATATCCCATTTTCATGCAAGGTTTAGACTTTAAATTCTTTCTTGAGATAAAGACATTAATATTTTGATAGTAAAAGGTCATTTTTCAGTAGCACTCACAGATTGCCAGTAAAAGATAATACTTCCCTAGTGGACAAGGTTTTTTACAATATGTCTTCCACATGCTAATGAAATCCCCAGAAAGCAATGGCTGGTTCTGTAGTTTGCTAGATAAAGAAAAAAGGGGAAAAAAAAGAGGACTTGGGAGAGTACTTTGTGCTGAATAATATATCTGATTTATTTCACTCCTTTTTCTGCTTGTAGAATATCTAAAAATCCATTTATATTTCAGATCTTTATGGATTTGTTTGCTATTCAGTAATGCTCAGTAAGCTCTTACTTCATTTTTGTATTCTTATTGAAATGCCACAAGGTAATCCAATGGTGACCTAAGTAATACACTGTTATTTTGTTTTCCTGATTGGAAAACTTAAGTACTACACCTAGGAAGAAAGTAACATGTGTCTGAAAATCTTTTAAAAACATATAATTGTATGAGTGTTATCTCCAGTTCCAGAACCACAATTAGTGGCTACCTTAGGGCTCTTCTTTCTCCCCTGAGAAATGCCTTTAAAAGTTCCCAGGAGATACAACATTTTTCATTGATATGGAGAACTTTGAATCTTCACCCAGCAGTGCTGAGGGAGCTAATTTAATGAGAAATAAGAGCAGAAATATTTGAGAATTTTCTAATGATGGAATTTCACTCCTTGGGAAATTCCACTTTATTGTAAGGGGAACTTCCCACAGTAACATAACAGTTTTGATGAAATTAAGGGCTTGGGAAGGGTTAGGGAAGAGCAAGGCAGAAAAATAAAACTCACCCATACCTTGAGAGCCTGGTGATTTGTCTGCTCTGTGAGAAATGGGAAAGACACCTTAGAGTGAGTTTGTGCTTTGTTCAGTACAAACTTTGTCTCCTGCTGGGAATCCCAAATAATGACTTAAGGTCACCATAGATTGGCAGGGTGTGTCTTCTGTTGGATAAATCTTGCTTTGCATATTTAACTGTTTATTCAGCATATTATTTTCTTGAAACTCAATAATCTGTATCCTGGAGGAATAATAAAATATCCAGACAGATTTTAATTCTGAAAAGTATCTTCTTCAGTTGTTCGTATTGGAGCTGAAGATCAAAAATTGCAGCATTTTGTATAAGTCACTACAGACATCTCTGGACTACAGGGAATCACTCCCCCTTCCCTCTCCCCAGGTTAGAATTTGAGTGTATATTACATAAATTAAATCCATGTATTCAAAGCAAACATTTTGATCAGACAGTTAAAAAAAAAAAAAAAAATTGAAGAACTTGAGATAGCCAGCACATGCCAGGTATTGAACTATTCATCCATTATCTTTTGCGAGAGATTACTCTTTGTTCAGGTTCCGTAGAATATTAATTTTAAATAACATTTGATTATGTACCTCACTAAACCACTATTTGATATGAACAATTACAGAAAGCTACAGAGCCAAATAAATATAGAGAAAACAAATAATAATAATAGTTAATAGTAATAGTTAATAGCAGCAACAAAAATAGCAACAACTGAAATGAGTCTTGGTAGTTGTAGATGAAAATATTTCATTAGAATTCAATACTACAGTATTTTACTTGAAGATAAAGCCAGGATGGCTGTGAGTTAATACTGAACAGGGAGGGTACTATTATTTAGGATGTGGTGTTTTACACATTTACACATTTGCCATGTGGATTTTTATGATGATGGCTATTTACGATTATATTGAGTCACTCTAAAGCTTCTAGTTTTGATTACTCAATGTAAAAGGAGAGGGATTCTCTTAAAGGAGATTCAGGTTCTTTCAAATAGCTCTAAATTGGGTTTCATACTGCTGCTTCTGTTTGAAATCATGGCCTGTCCAAGACAACAGTAGCTGTGCTGTTAAGTTCAGCATGTCCAGCATTTTGTCTCACATTCTTGGTGCTGTTGACTGCATTTATCAAAGGCAGAGAGAAAATTAGAGGTCCCTTCACAGACTCATCACTTCCTTCCTTGTACCCTTTCCCTGTCCTGCTGACACCATTCATTGTCCCACCCTTTTTATCAGCTTTCCAAAATCCCAGCAGTGACCTTGAAGCCTCAGCCCCCGTATTCGAACATCTTGTCTTGTGCAATTCTGCCACAGCTGTTTTGTTTGTTTGTTTTGTTTGCTATTCCAAAATAATGTCACTTTACTGTAAAACCAAACAAAACCTTCCTACTCCCACAGCTGTGAGGCTTATTTTCTCACAGAATGGTTTGGGTTGGAAAGTACCTTTAAAGATTACCTAGTCCAACCTCACTGCCATGGGCAAGGACATCTTTCACAACTGCTCTCAGTGATATGTTACACTCTAAAATGATATGTTTCCCTCTGGTGCCCTATGGCACCTCTTTGTCTGGAGAACAATTGGTGCTGGAATACAATGCCATTAAGCAGAAGGATTTGGAGGTTGATTCGGTAATGTTTTACACCATGTGTATTCAGCTGTCTGTGTGATAAATGGGTGCAAAGTGCCTTTGTTCTAACTTGGTAGCACGGTGGGGCCGCTGTGCAGAGCCGTAAGTGACAGCAGCAGGGACAGAGCCAGGGGTGGTTGCCTTCTGACCCACATAAACCAAGATAACATCAACAAGTATGACAATAGAAACAAAGTCAGGCAATCACTGGGGTTCTTTATCTGTTCCTCTAATGTAGAGTATATCTTCAGGTAGAAAAAACAACTGTCACCCAAAAAAAGAGCTGAAGGGGCTGAAAATGTAAGTTCCTTCATGCTCACTAGAATAAAAAACCTTACAAGACAGAATCTCACCCAACAAAAGCTACTTTCCCGTGCTATCCTCCTCCTCTCCATCACTCAGCAGAGGACCTAGAGCACTGCATTTTTGGTTTAAAAGGATTGTAAATTGAAAAAGAATATTCCAAAAAGAAATCACTAGTACTGCTACTACTTCTTTCAGGTCAAGATGATATAACTCTGTAACAGAAATGCAAATTTAATTTTAAGTTTCAGGTCAAATGGAAAACATTTTAAAATCCAGGATGAAATAGGATTTTCAATTATGAATTACTTAATGTTTTCTGAATCCTCTTTTCTTTGTATTTCCTGCCTTTAAAATATTGTAGGGTTTAAGAAGAAACCTATTTCTTGTGATTATGACAAAAATAATAACCTGAAATAGAATTTCAATATTTCAGGATAAATTTAAACTTTTAAAAATCTTGAATATTAAACATTGTGTGCATGTGTTTCAGAGTGTGTATTTTGTTTTCTTTCTTCCTTCCCCTGACTGTAATAATTAGCTCAATACTATTGTAACTTCACTGTTAATTCTTGGTTTCCTCCACAGACATCCCCCTTTGAGAATTCTCACTCTTCAGAGAATCCAAAACCAAAGTTAAGGAGTTTTACTTAACAGCCCCAGGATTTAATTTTTGTTCTCAAGTCAAGAGGCTCTGAGGCATCTGTTTAAATTTAAACAGTTAACCCTTGTGTCCCTATTGACTTCAGTGGGAATAGTGGCAATCTGAAAGGTAATATGAATAAGTGCTTTTGTTGGTTCAGGACACTGCTGCCATTCTCACTGGAGTTCAGCAATGAATGTATGCAACAGAAAATATGTGTGGCACTTGAACCAGAGGGGGGTTTAAAACACTGCACAGCCAGACCCGTATGCTGTGAAAATAATTCACAATGCTGTATTTTTGATGCCTTCCTCTTGAAGTCAGATAAGCGTTGCAGAGTGGGAAAGGTTGCACAGCTGCACACAGGCACATGCCAAGAGCTCTTATCTTCTTGTTACCTTACCACACACTGAGCTGATGGGTTTGTAAAATTAAGGATTAGTTTAACAGCACCTTTGAAGAGAAGGGTTATAGGTGTTGTAGAGCAGTTGCTGGTAGAAAAAAAAAAAAAAAAGCCGACTCTAGTGAAGTTTAAGACAAACCAAATGCTGAAAAAGGTCAGGAGATCTTCAGAGCCCATACAGGGGGTTATTTCTAAAGAGCAGTGATAGCACCGCTGCCATGAAGCTCAGACTACTGCTGCAGTTCAGTAGGAGCAGACTACTTTTCCAGCTTCCTGTTACCTTGAGAGAGGATAATTAACTCATCCTGAACGAGTATGAATTATTTTTTTGACTGTAGGTAGTTCTCACAAAATCAGCAGTTCAGCCAGCACAACTCCCTGCCCACATTCCCGTCATTGGAGGACATGAGTAAGAACGGGGTGGCTCAGAGGAAAGTAGAATTAAACTCACTATACTGGGGTTGACCAGAGATTTGTACAGCTTCATAAACCACTGTAAATCTGTCAGTAGCAGAAGATTACAGAAAAAAATAATGATTAAACAACTATGCTTATATGATGAGATCAAGAAGCTGACTTGGCTGACATCACTTAGTTTTCAATTGAAACACTTTGCTGGGCCAGCTGGATAAAGGAATGAGGCTGGAATTACATGCCCAGGGCAGGAGGAAGTGCAGCACTTACATCATCTTGAGCTGCTGTGAAACTGCAGTCTAAGAATGAGGGCAAGTACAGCACAGTCTCTCAGAGTCACACTGCCCGTCTTTGCCTGATCAGCAATGTAGGGATCCTGTGAGGCAAAGGTTGGATTTGGAGTGTAATGGTTGATTGCCAGTAAAAAGACCATCCTCTATGAATTTGATTCGAATCATAGCATTGTAGAACCCATTGGCTTGGGTTGCAAGGGACCTTAAAAATCATCTAGATCCATGGGCAGGGATACCTTCCACTAGACTAGGGTTCAAAGCTCAGTCTAACCTGGCCTTGAACATTCCAGGGATGGGGCATCCACAACTTCTCTGGGCAACCTGTTCCAGTGCCTCACCACCCTCACAGTGGAGAATTTCTTCATTATATCCAACCTAGGTCCATCGTCTTTCCTTTGAAAGCCATTGTCCCTTGTCCCAATCTCTCTTTCAACCTGTTTGTGCATTTGACATCCCCAGAATTCTACAGCAGCTGGTTCTACAGCCTGTGTTCCTAAACAAAGTACGTCGCTTTGAATAGGAAAAAGGATGTATATCCTTGCTCCTCTACCCAGTCACGTAATGCAATCAGAACTGAACCCCAGATCTGGTCACTCAGCTGTTCTAAAAACAAACCTAAAAAGAAAATATTTGAAATAAGACTGAAAACTTCTTATGTAAACCAGTCTTTTATCCTCAGTCTCTCATTTTCTCAAGAAAGAAATTTTTTCAGGATTTTTCTCAATGCTGAAAGAAAAGTATTATGCTTTAAACTACATTTCAAGAACATTGTGGAATGGGACTGTTCATTCCATTCTTAGTTTAACAGACAGAAGATATGAAGGCTGTGCCACTGTTTGCCCTTTAGCAGCAGAAGAAAATTATTACATCTTTGCACACCTCAAAAGTATGTCCTGACCCTATATTTAATAAGCTCTCTTCCTTGTATCCACAAAGAACACATAGGAGGACTTCAATTCATAGAACAAAGAAATCTGTAACCAAATATGCTGTCCCAAGAATCAAAGTCCGTCTCATCACATATGTCAAAGATCCCCTCTTATGAAAATTTTTGCATGGCTGATATGGCTAAGGAGGGAAAAGTTAATTTTTCAAGAAATCACAAGTTCAATGCTCTTATTGAAAAGTCTGGATTGCTGCTATATTTGCTGCAGAGATTTGACAAAAGAAAATATAATTTCTTTTTAAGGCAAATGGAGATCATACTTATAATCTTTTTGTATCTATGAAATATAAACATTTTAAAGTCTCTGCACTGGAATTTTATCATCTCAGTTACTCAGCTGCAGTTACTGTAAAAACAAGGATAAGCTTTGCATTATTAACTAATGTGTTCTTTTCCAGACTTAAACAAAACTGTTTCTTTTGGCATCTTGTCACTTTGGTTAATCTTAAACAAGGGAAAACCCTGAAAGTAGGCTTACTGTTCTAACAGACTTGGTTTTGATTTAAGGTCAGGGCTCTCCTCTCTCTGCTGGCTCTTCCACACTCTTCACCCTGTTCCGAGTCCAAGCTCCTCTAGACACAGGTGTGTGTTGGCTGCTGGTCGCTTGTTTTTCACTGCTACAAGCAGAAAAGCTGTCACACTCTAGGGAGAGCTGGGGTTTCACTGTCATAGCTAGAGGATCTCAGTTTGCGTGATATCTGTGAGGTTTTGGAGTCAATTAGGCCAAGACAAGAACAGACCTGTGCTACAGGCTTCGTTATGGTATCGGGAGTAGAACAGTGAGTAACAAACGCCATTTAATGACAGCTACCAATGCAGAGAGTCACAGAAGGTTAAGTATGTTTCTAAAAATAAATACAATATAGTCACACTTCAATGACTAAAATTAAATGCTCAAAGTTTTGTATAAGTTCCTTAATAAGACTATTCTTAAAGTTGACAAGCTGCTATGCCTGCCACCAAGTAAAAAAGGTCTTCTGGCAGTTCAGACTTAGTCTAGGGAAGTCACTTTTGGTATCTGGGATCTTTTTCCTCTTCCATCTCTTTCCAGTTGCCTTGTATTGGTCTCCTTCCAGTTTTTACAAAAACATCTCCCATTTTCTTGATTCTCTTCTGTTTGGATATTCCTTCAAACACCTCCCGGCATAGCCCTGTGATCAGGATGTTAAAACAGCTGAATTGTCAAAGTACAGCTGAAAAGATAACAGATTTCTGTGGCTAAAATATGAACCAGTCAAAAGTAGCCATGGATTTTTTTTTTTTTGGTAAAAATCTGAAAACAAGGTCAGCTTCCATTTAAGTTCAAAACCAATTAGACTAAAGAGAATATAGGAAGCTGCTGTTTTCCAAACATGTCTGTGTGCCTTTATAGCCTATGACCCTTGGCCACTTTAATGAGGCTCAGGTCAGGTCTGTAATACAAAATTTTGCTGGAGCAGCTCTGTTGATGAGGAGGGTGGTAAAGTGTGATGTGTGATTGACAGAACTGTGCTGGTGAAATCGCTGGTGTAAGCACAGTCATATTGGCAAAACTGAGCTTTTGCTGAGGCTTCCTTTTATTCTGAGGAGTGTGGGGGGAGGGAGAAGGAGAGCAGTGAGATTAAATGATTCCAAGCAAATCACAACTTTATTTGTATAAAATGCATTTGTATTAGGAAGGCTGTGATGCTAAAATATATCAGTGATTAGAATTGGCCAGTCAGTTGTAGCATCTCACACTGGCACCCCAAGTCTGTGTATTGGTTCCAGGGAAGGATAAATAGGTGTCATACAAAGGGTCTGCATCTACAAAGGGGTCTCTGATACCCCTTTTCTAAGTGAAAGTACAGCAAACAGAAGAAAAAGAAGGATCACACTGTCACTGAGGAGGCATTCCAGACTTTAACATGGAAATGAAACGCCCCCTCATTTGGCACCCAGGGATCGCAGAAGTCTGTGATCACTGAAGAATCTTAAAAAAGCTGAAAAGTAGTAGAGGTGGGAGAAGATCCTAATATGTTCTTGATTGATACATATATACCTTCTTAAAGAAAATTGTGTAATCAGATTGTTTTAATCTGGGCACCAAGTAACCAAAGAAAAGTAGTGGCTCATTTAGAACCATCAGCTCTATTGGGTAATTACTTTAATTAGATAGTTTTTGAAAACTGCACATTACTGTATGACAGATCAGAATTGTTTTGGTCTATTGAGTAATTATTTAATTAGGCCACATTTTAAAAACCGTTTATCTCTCATATAATGGTTGGAACCAACTCCTTCTGGTTTATTTTGTAATTATTTAATGAGGCCAAATGTATCCATTGCAAAAAAATCCTGTCCAAGCACAGTGCTACTCTGTGCTGCAGGGGAAATGGAATAAAAAAACCAAAACTCTGAGGTGTTTTAATAAGAGGGTACTACATGCAGGTAGCAAAGGCCTTTAGTTGGTAATGTTACAAGAATTGAAGCAAGGAGGACAGAAAGGCTACAGCCCTTGGGCAGAAGGGCCAATGCAAAAGGCTAAAAATTAATAAGAAGGAAAATGTTAGCCACTTTTGTTAGACCATCTATGCAAAGGTAAAAGTGGAAAGCAGCCAAGAGTCACCTTTTTTTAATCCAGCCAAGGGAAAACGAATCATGGATACAAGATATTCTGGCAAGGTAAAAATGAATCAGAGTTCTTAATTAAGGAGAGATAAAAGATCAAAGCAGAAGCATGGTCTAAGGAAACTTTGTTTCTTTGTAAAAAATCAGCCTGGATTAGAAGGGAATGATGATCCAACATAATTTTTTAACTAGGGTGATCTATATACCAGATATGACCCTGTCAACACAGAAGTCAGTGCCACAGCTTCTAGTCCTTTGAATGAGAGAAAGCCTGAATATGTGCCACTTCAAAAATTAATTATATTTTTCAAGGAGCCTTCTAGCAATGGAAAATACTATTCCAAAACATGCTAAAAATACTTAAAAAACTTTTTGGTGGTATATGCATGGATGAATGTATATTTTGCTAAGATATTTAATAACACTATTCTAAAAAAGACATTAGAAAAGTATGGAAAAAGAGCTGCAAAACCTAAAAGTCTTGGGGAATTTTTGTACATACAGGAGACTTTTACAACATTTTTGCCAACCAGCCACAAATATGTGGTTAAATTTATGAGTGCTGAATTTTATGGGGTGATGGTGTTTTTAAAGAAACCCAAAAGACTGAAGGGATGTAGGAACTGTGGAGATGGGAGACATATAAGAGCAGCAGCATTTACCCACTGCATCCCATTGTGAGGAATGATATTCTTCTGCATGATTTTTTGAAGGTGGATAAGGGAGAAAAAGTTCAGGCAGAACAGTGTCAAAGTAAAAGGAATGGAATGGCAATAGTGATCATGTTGCTGTAGCTGTTATGTCTAACCTTGCTTTACTGAAATAGCAATAGAGTTTCCAATCAAAAGATGAGACTTATTTCTGTAGCTGTAATATATGAGACCTTTGCCCTTAATGCATCCAGAATTATGGCAATTTAACAAATTGCTGCCCATCAGTAGAGCTTCAGGAACTGGCTGTGTGCACACCATGAGCCGTGTCTGGCAGGAGGTCTGAATCTGTTCAAGGGAGACTTATTTTATGGCACATTATCTCAAAACCAGGAAGAGCTTTGGAACATTCATAGCAGTTCCATGCTTCCCTAGCACTGCCATGGGTCTGAGCCAGTCAGCTCCTGAATTACTTGGGAAAACTTGGCTTCTGAATTTGAGTGAGTCACAGAGCTCAGGGGCAGAAGGCTTTTAAATCCACAAGGCATCATGAGCTTATCATACTTGAACTCCCATAAACTATTTTCATCCAGCTGGTCTGTATGGGGACCAAAGTTTATTGTTTGTCTATATCTTACACAGTTGAAGTCTCAAGGAAAAAGAAAAACCTGAAAGTGAAAAAAAAAAGAGGAAATAGGCAAAAGCTCAGGATGCCCAAACTGCTGCTAATCTGGATTTATGTGGAATCTGAGTCATTCATATTAATTCTTTTATCTACTCCACTCCTCGGTTCAGTGGCTACCTAAAAGGATATAGTTAACAGGTCTTAAAATCCCCCAGGTCTCAGTTCCTGCAAGGGTAATGTTTCTGGACAGAAGTCAAAAAATTGCCTTGGCTTCATCTCAGGAGGTCCTTCAGACATTCTTTCTACTATATTCTCTGATTCTTTCCAGACTATTGTCTCTTGCCAGAATCCCCTCTGAGCTTTGTTGGAAAAAAACCCTATGTACTTCACTTGACTTCATTTTTCCTTCTTTTGGTCTCTGGGTATTGGGGCAGATTTCTCTTTCCAAGGAAAAATCTGTTTAAGAGTCTAAGAGTAGGAAAGTTCAAGAAGTTTCACTGTTTCCCTCACTTCATTCTTTGTGTCAACATGCAGAGGAAGTGAGGCAAGAATGAGGAGAGCAAAAAGGTCTGGATGGTGACCTTTAAATTGAATATTAAAAGGGGTTTGGTCCTTACAGTCCTGAGAATCCCTGAGGCCTGTACCTCCTCACAGGACCTGAACCCACAGCTCTCTAATTGAGTGTGTCGTGGCAGGGCACTCACTCTGCTTGAGGCACTTAGAAGTGATGCTGAGTTGGCTGAACAGTGGGATCAAACAGAGGGCTCTAGAGAGAGGAGGAGCAACCTCCTTGCACAGAATTTATATTGTACATCTTCCCAAGCTTTTGTTGCTTAAAGAAACACGTTGCTTGACCTTCTTCTTTCAAAGTCATTGGCTCTATCCTAAAAGGAATGGACAGAAAGGATATGGCCTAGGTAGGACTTCAGTCAGCACAAGCTGAATCAGACTCAAAGCTCATCCTCCATGCTTTTGGCTGCTTCCTGTTCCTTGTGTCTCTGGTATAAATGAGATAATCTCTGTGTGCCATAGGGCAATGCCATGGGCTGGGGTGTTACACCCCCTTCAAAACATTAAAGAAATCTATAGCTGGTAGGAAGCTCAAATGTTTTTTCCTCCATCTGAAAAAAAAACCAAAAACCAGCTTGGCATATTTTATTTGTAGCTACATTTTAGCTACTTCTAACCTCTCTAATAAAAGACATTGATATGAACTTTATAGTATTTTACTTGGATTCATCCCATTTGAGAATTACACAAGTTCAAGAAATATGTTTGAAATTATGAAGTCTATTCTTTTAATACAAACAAATAACTCTGAGAGCCTCTGTTTATTTGTATGTAAAATTTGAGAAAGGAAGGAAAATGGTTTTTGGGCAGTTCTTATGGCAGTCCATCATAGGCCAAGTTTCAAATTTTGACGCCAAGTATATTTTTACAAGTCAGTTGTAAATCTTCAGTAAATATTATTTCTATTTGATTACTAACATTAGCTGAACTGTAGAAGCAAAAAGATTCTGCAGGGAAGCTCATCAGTCTCTTCAGCCCTGACAGTGTCTGCCAGAGGAAGACCTTGGTTCCAGCACTGCCATGCTTCTCAGTCATGGCAAAATATGGTAATATGCATGAAAATCGTCATGGATTTATAGAGATCATGTCATATTCTGACAAAAATTGCCTAAATCATGCTTCAGGAAACCCTCCAAAGTTCCTATTTAGTGCTCTGAATTTTATTTCCAGCATAGCTGATTGCCAGGATATTTGTGCATGAATTAAATTTTATTGCCTCATTATACTTGACTGATTTATGTAGAGGCATTTGTGTAACGATGAGCGAACCATTAGAAGATTTTAAGGCTTTGGTTCACTGCAGGAAAAAATTCTGCAGTTTCAATCTCGCTATTGGTTTGGAGTTCCCAAGAACAGGCTTTCTCATCACATTTTCCCCAGTATTTCCTAGTAATAAACCTGGCTAAAGCAACACGCTTGCACTCAGTCAGGATTTACAGAGGTTTCTCAGAAGTGCTGTGGTTGTCATTCTGGAGTAGTGGAATTTCCTTTGCTCGTAAAAGGAAATTTTAGGGCAATGACAGCTTGTTTCAATACATTTGTAATGCTGTTTTTCTCTCTGAGGGGTGCAGTGGAGCACTTTTAAAGCTAGAGAAGGAAAAAAGACAGTTGATGGAAGCAGATATCTCCTTACTCTCCGTGTTGGTTTTGTGCCCCCAGGGATTTAGAGTGGCAGAAATGGCTGATGCCATTTTCCTTTGCTCCGGGAGCCTGGAAAACGGACAGAGACTGGACAATGGGCAGAGGCTGAGGAAGCCCGTGTCCAGGCAGGGGAAGGGGGACCTGCCAAGACACCCCATGGGATGGTGACTCCCCATGGAGGGCAACTGGGGGCTGCAGAGGCTCCCTGGGGCTGCAGTCAGTGTCTGTCTGGGCCCCAGCCAGGAGCAGGACAGCCTCAGTCCTGGGCTCTGGGGACAGGGACAGGGCAGGATGTCAGCCTCAGTCCTGGGCCTGGGGAC
>VZRO01002607.1:208673-365341 GCA_013397915.1 Daphoenositta chrysoptera
TTTTTTTTTTTTTTAATTTTTCCGCTACACCTATGACTTTCTATCAGTATGGAGTGTTAAGACCAAAACTTAATCCCACTTTTTTTATCTCAGAAGGAGCAGGGGGGTTCTGAACAGCTAGCTACTCCCATAAATTCCCAAGTTTAAAAACCCCACAGCACCCCTCAGCCCATTACTCTTGCAAAGGGTGTTGATTTTTGCACAGATTAATGTAGGATGCTGTGGTATTTGCTTTTGATGCATGATATACAAAGAATCTGTTAGGTATCCTGGTTTGATTTTAAGATAATCACATTTACTTCTTGTTTGGACATCCATAATTTCAAAATAAGTAAGTGCCTGAGGCTTCTCTTTCACAAAGGGGAAGTAGGGGCAAGAAGAAGGATACAGAAAAAAAAAAAAAAAGTTATTTTTCCCCCCTGGCTCACACAGGTTTAGCCGAAGGCTTTAATTGTTCCTAAGCAATTAAGCTATGGTTTTACTGCCTGGGCTCAGACCTTACATTTAGTTTTCTCTTATCAGACATATACAATTTCAAATCCTAACTTCTAAGAATGGCCTTGTCTACATGGCTGTCTAACTTGTTTGACTGTCTCCAAAGCTGAGCTCTGTTTATGGGCTTTAGGTTCTGTGTCCCTCAGGGGGTGCAGATATGACCCAGTCCTTGGTGCTACACTTCCTCTGAATGTGGCTGAAAATTCCAACAAATGATCATTCTCTTTTAGAAAAGAAATGCAGAAGGGATGTCAATAAAAGCAAAGAATATTCATTAACAAATAGTGGTGAATACTTGTCAAAAGTTTATCATGGTCCAAAAATAGAAATGTCTGTTCTTCCATGTATGTGCATCATTTTCACCAGCTACACGTGTTTGGAAGTAATCAGGGTACAGTCACTAACCTAGCAGCTTTTCTCTTCAGAACATTAAGATGTAAGTTCATCTATTAGTCCTCTCCTTACAAAATGGGAACATGTTTTAATCATAATTGTTTATAAAATTACTTCCCTCTACGAACCAGACTCTTTAATGTTAACCTTAATAAAGCGATTATTGGGTTTTTTGCAGCAGAAGTTAGACATGAGTAGAAATCGTCCAATCTGCAGTGATTTTTTTACTCCAGTCAAAGATATGGTACCCATGATGATGTTCTTATCATTTTCAGTGCAGGTGTTCAACCTTTTGCAGAATAAATTTGCCCAAATATGTTAGAGTTATGTCTGCTGAAAGGATGCAAAATACACTTAATACTGTATAAAACTGCTGAAGAATAATTTTCACAGGATAATTCTGCTCATATACTTTGCGGATTATGAGAATGTAACTGATAAAACTGGAAATCAGGCAGGACCACTGAATGTCCTGTTTGACCCCAGGCATATCATTTTGCCTACTCCTGACTGCAAAATGTGAAATTGTGTCATTTTTCATGCTTATTTTCATGTAACATTTTGATTTGAAGGTTTAAAGAGAAAGAATATTTCATTTCCCTTGAGATTTTATTCTGATAATGCATCCTTCTCACTCTCACAAATCTACTTCTTTTTGTTTTTAAGAGAGTTGACTTTCCTTCCAGGCATTATTGTTTGCTATTCCTTAAATGACATAGCCTATATTTTCACTATTAAAACCTGAAATTCAAGTCACCCTTAAATTTTCTGCCTGATTAATTAATCAGGCACAGGTCTTCAATACCTGAATTTTAGATTCTTTTGTCTGTAAGTTGAGGTTTTATTGTGTATCAATCACATGCATTCAACATAAGAAGAAAAAACCTTTATGCTTATCAGGAACCAAACTGCATGCAGGTTTTGCATTCATATTTAAAAATGCCTACTGAAAAATGTGAAGTATGTGTGGAAAAGGATGCCACCAAAAATAGTGGCGCTTAAACCAAGCAACTATATTCTAAAATTTTTCCTACATGAATTCTTCTGAAATCACTGCAAACCATCACTGTGTACCTTGAGATATGTTCTTTATTCATATTGTTTGGTTTTTTCTTTTTCCAAATGAAAGCTTAGAGATAACCTGCTGTGCATACCAACCACAGATCTTTCAATGAGAAAAGATTTTTTGCATTTGCTAGTCATCTAATCATTTGATTATCTTTTAGATGATTTAGTAGGTATTTTCATGCCCTGTTTTCGCCCCTTTGGTAGGAGGAAGTTCATGAGAAAACTTCCCCTGGCAGTTGGGAAATGCACACTTGGGAAGAACATGGTATTTATTAATATTACACATAGATAGATATAGATGATATATTTATATATGTATATATACACACACACATAATTTTTTTCCAGCTTTAAACGTTCTTTCTTTATTGTTATTGATAATATTTAACACACAAAGAAATTACATTGTCTTCAACAACCAGTGACAGAAATTGGGCAAAATCTAACTAAATAGGAGTGACATTTCTCCTATCAGTGCAAGGAGAGGACTACCTGTGTTCATTCATGCTTGGAGCTTTCTTGCATTGTGTCTTGCAGAGAGCTCCCAGGGTTCGTTTTGCATGGAGGGACAGAATTTTGTCCAAGCCATCCTGGACACAGTCCCATTTGTCCCTCAGGTACCATGAAGCTGCTGCACGTTGGGGCAGTGGCTACACCAGAGCCTGCAGGATGAACTGGAGGCCCTCTGGAGATCTGGGTGAAGTTTCATTGTGTAGCTGAACATTTGCATTTATCATTTAAATACTATGAAGATGGCAGAGAGGTTGCTTGTCTGGAGTCAGTCGGTTCCTTAGAAAAAAGATGGAGTAAATTTGTCATCAGCTGATGCCAGATTTGACACTGTGAAGTCCAAGGAGTTATATCAGTTATATCAGTTTTCCCAAGACACATATCTACTTTTCATTCCCCTCATGACTACTGATTTACTGAGTTATTCTGCATGTCTGTGTGTGCACTTTAAAGTCTTTTTAAATATCACTAAATACCATCGTGTATTTAAAGACAGAATTATGGGCAGATCCTGAAGGATGCAGCCTACCAGATTTTGCTTTTGACTACCATGCACTTTCTCTGACTTATGCTAAAGATTTCAATTTCTGTTTACTAAATAATACATTTTTTTCCTTTTTAAAAAATCTTTCCTTTTTTACTCCTACCCATGGTATTTCTTTACCCTTCAGTTTCCTTGGTGTATTTGCTTTCAGGGTGCAGTTTATTTTCCCAGAATAGTTAAGATTCAGACTTCTGTCAGACTTTCACTTCACCTACCTGTAACAGGGGATTTTCATTCACTACTTTCAGTGTTTGATAGCTGTGGAAACAATCATACCTCCTGCTGAGATGCTGTCCATCTGCTTCCAAGGTTTTGTGACTAATGGGACTGAAAAATGATGCTCATCATATACCAGCAGTTTGAATGGGCATCAAGAGATCTGCAATGTGAGCAGACACAAACTTTGAATAAAAAAGACAGGTCTTTCAGTATGTACCGTTGGTTTCCCTAAATATTCAATATCGATTGTTTTTCTCCTAGTTCTGTTTTCCTGATGAATTCCCATGCACTAATCAGAGTGAGAAATTGTGTCAAAACTGCTAGGAAACTACATCACACCAGGGTCTTCCAGCTTAAAGGAAGGTGCTCAAGAGCTTCAATTCTACTTTCTTCAATTCTTATAGTGGAAAATATAGATTATAAGGATGTTGATGCCTTAGTATTTTGCTAAGACATTATTTAATTAAAAATTGATAGTAATAAAATTCCACTTTTTACTGGCTCAATTCCACTTCTTACTGGCTCAAATTTGTCTATTTTCATTGACTTGAGCAGTTCCATTGACAACAGTGGAGATACATTACAACTAGAAATTTTTATTAGAGGTTTTTTGAAATCATATGCGGGTTTTAGTTCAATAAACTGCGAAAATACGCAGGCGAGAGAAACACTTGGTCCTGTGGTAAGTCAGTTTATTGAATGATAATTTCCCTGCTCTTTAGCAATACAGGTTGTGTCAGCCTTCACAGTGTTTGTGCAGCCATCTGAGAGTGCAAAATTGCAGCTTTCTTCCTCCCGGGGCAGCATCATTGGTATGCTGGAGCTGACAGCTCAGCTGCAGATTGTGCTCAGGACAATGTCACTAAACACATTAAGCACCTACCTTTTTCATTAACGGTATTAAAACAACCTGGAAGCACTGTTGGCAATTGCAAATATGTTCCAGAGATGAGAGCAGGCATTGGTACTGCTGGAAGTGAGCAGAGCATCGGGTCTCTCTAACTATTACCTGCCTCTACTACTGTTCTGTTCAAACACTTCGTGGACTTTCACATTATTTACCCTCAAAAAGCTCTGTAGTGGCAGCTGTGCCTTTATCTCTGGTTTACATTGGAGGAAGTTAGAGTATAGCCAAACAACTTGCCTAAAGTCGTACAGGAAGTATGTAGTGAATAGAGAAGTTAATGTTAGATTAGTTCACTGTTTGTTAGATCTTTCTTCCTGATTAAATAATTCTTGATTTTGTAGATGAAAATGAAGGAGTTATTTACTGTGAAACGAAGCATAGAACACAAATTCTAATGCTTTTACATGACCAATCATAATACAGTAGATGTATCTGAGCAATTGCTTAATGCAAACTGGAACTTAGCAAGAATCATAGCAAGATTTTTCTTGGAAATGCATATCGGCTGCATAAAAATTGAAATTATTTTTGTGTAAATGATTCCCAGTAATATTGTCCACAACTGTCAGCAAACTGGCTTTGCATGGAGCAGCAAACCTCTGCAAGTGAGCAGATTTGAAATGAAAGTGGGTAATGTAAAGCCTTTGCTCTTGGTTTACACTGTGCTATCATAGAAGTGCAGTCGCTGAGCCTGGTGTGTGAAGAACTAAGAGATGTGATGTGGATGGTGGAAAATATTTAGGTATTTACAATTTGTTATTGCATACCAGAGCAACTGTGAGATAGTGAGATTAAGAGTAACCACTTGCCAGATAACATCATATCAAGCATCTTTACTGGGGTTGCACATCTCAATGCTTATCTCAGAACTATCCAGGGAACTATCCAGGAGACTTGTTTCAAAAAATGTCCTCTTCCCTACAATCAGAATGATTCAGAGATAGAGAAGGGGAGCAGTCTCTGGTTATAGACTTGCCACAAGACATCCTAGTGAAAGATTAGTGAGACAAGATGGATGAGACTAGAATAATTTTATATAATCGTATACAAAGAATCTTGTGCCATCCTGTAGAACAAAACACTCCAAGTTGCTTTGAAAAGCCATGTGATTTCCATTAGATCTAGTCATCTGATGCTTCTCAGGCTGCTATTAATGGTCCCATCTATCACAATCTAGCTTGATATACAGTTCATCATCATTTCAGTTTATTTTGGTGAGCAGAGAGTTTGTTATGGTGGAGTGTTGCTGGAGGGTACACTAGATGGCATTCTTGATAACTGTGCATTTCTCTGTACTCTTACTGATGCTCAAATCTGGTTTAGGGATTCCTGGAATAATTTCAGCAAGTGTGCTAAATTCCCCATCTGTGGCAGATGCTTAAATGCTACACGTACAGTTCTGGCTGCATGTCACTTCCCTGGATACAGACGAGTGGATAACTGGTGTTTAAGCTTTGACAGCTCGTTAACTAGTCGTCATGGAATTGCTGGGTTACCTGTTCAGAGACAGGAGCCTCTGCAGTGCAAATCAGGTTGCCTCTACTGACTTCAAAGGGAGCAGGCTTCCTTGTGTTAGCTTTGGATCTGCCCCACTGCCTTTAAAACTTGTGCCCCTTGAAAGCTCTCCTGTGAAGAAGCCTGGGGCACGCAATTATGGTGACCTTCTTCATGATCTCATTGTAACATTCATCCTCTTTCCCCTTGTAATACTTGGCACCAACAAGTTGCATTTAATATTAGATAAAAACTAGCTTGAGGCAAACCCATTTCTGTTTACATTTTAAACTGCAGAGCATTCTTTGGGGATCTGTAAAAATAAAAGCCAGCAGGCCTGATGTCCATCTTTTCAAGGTCCTTATCTGCACCACATAAATTAGCATAATCAGTATTTAGAGTTCTTGAAGAAGATAAATCTATTGTATTTACATTTTTGTTGGCAATCCAGGAAACTTCATATAAGATTTGTTATCAATAAATATTTATGAATTCAAGATAATGTTTCTATCTGACACATATGTAGCAGTGGGAGGATTTTATGCTGCATTAATGTAAAAGAATGAAGTGCGATCAAAATGTCTGTGTTAGTTTGATTCAAAATGTCTAAGAAGGAAGTAATCTGTCAGTCAAGAATTATTACTCGCTAGAGGGATATTTATCAATCATTCTAACTGAAAAGAAAATCAAAGAGCAGACTCAACCTAAATATTCATCATTACTCTGGCTTTTGAGGTTTCAGATATGATTTCCTGGTCAGTGACTGTTTTTTCAAATAAACTGCTACAAGGCACAAGCAAAACAGACTCATGATGAAAGCAGCTTCTTGTGTCTGTTCTTTACAGTCATCAGACTATGATCATCAAGCACGATCTGAAGTTTTGAATCACTGAGCTGAAAGAGATCTTAAACCTTCATCCAGTGCACATGCATGCTTTAAAACAGGATGTAGTGTTTTCAATCTATGTGAAATAACTTCTTCTGGCCATCATTTGGTCATCAATGTTTGCATAGCATTTTGAACATATGTTAAAACTAACTAAATAAACAATCTAATCCAGTCAGATATGTAAATATTAAATATGTTGAACATTAACTTGAACATTCAGCTGAGCAAAGTGGGAAAGGAATGCAGAATGTTGCAGTAGTATTTTTTTTTCATTAAAGGAGTTGCTTTTTATCTTACAAAACTATTTTGGTGTTAATATACTGTATGCAATCCTTTAAATTTATGTTCCTCCTAAATTTACCAAGTCTGATATTTGATTATCAATGTTATTTACTTTCCATTTGCACCTATTTAAACACACTCCTAAACTGAGGTCAGTCACACCGTCATGCGCAACTAGTTTAGCCAAGCAGTTGGGTGAGCACTGAAGATTAGTCACAAATTGACAAATAAACCCAGAGTTCTATTTGTGTAACTGTGTCATCTTTTGTCTTGATACACAGGGCTAAATCTTTCCCTGTACTTCCTTTTGTCCATGGATTTTAGACTTCAGAGTAAGTTGGAGGGGAAAAAACATGAAAAGAGATGAAACTGCCCGGATTGTTTTAGTGCCATGTCATACTGAATAATCTGTTTTAACAGAAAATGGTTTATCCAGCAAATTTAACTGGTTTTGAAATACACACAAATATGCTCTGACATGTTCCAGTGTGTGCAGCATTTGAAATTACTCATCCAATGACACACTAAAGGTTGATGGTGAGTTGTTCACATCTGCCTGTGGGCATCCTGTCTGTGTGCCACCCTCAGCACGACCCTCTTGCAGTAACAGGCAGCAGTTCCAAACTTAAAAAGATTGACTGCTGTTCTGAGTTTTTCACTATGTGTATTTTGTTCTACATGTCTAATCCTTTGGTCATCTCTTTCATGTGTGACACCATTTCTGTTTCCTTGTTGGATAAATTCCCATGCCACCATCAGCTCCCAAGACAAGCTCATGAACTGGTGCAGCACAAACACTTGTACATACACAGTTCATGAGTCAACCCTTATTGACATGCTAAGCAAACAGAAATTGGCAGAAAGATAGAGGCAATAGTAAATACTATCAAACTGAATTTACTGGTTTTGTTCTGAATAAACAAGTGTTTTGTCTTGGCCTTTTCTAGCTTTAATGTCATTTATTTAAAACTCCTTTCTGTAGTATCTCTTTTAAAACAAAAAATCTGTAAAGGTGCAGTTACTTTATCCTCTAAAAGATCACACAGGCATTATAATGACCCAAAGGTGAATGTCAGGCTATTAACAAACCTCTAACTAGGTGAGCTTTAATTGATTTGAGGTTTCATAATGAGATTTCACACAGCTCTGTATAGTGTGTAGCTGCATGGAGTTGAGCCACATGTAATTTTTAAAGAGCAATTATAAGAATTCTTTGTTGGAATGTAATGTTCCCTGTAAAAGAGGAGAAAATGCCTCAGTGCTGCCAAGAAATTTCTGCATGATCCTCATACTAAATACATTAAAAATGTATAAGTGTACCTATATGTGTATATGCAAACAGATGCATGTATACATGTGTGTATACATATGTATGTATGCAAAGATACATACCTATACATATATGCATCTCTTTATACACCTAAATATATAAAGTTACAAACAAGCACACTTATGGCATTTTTATGCATTATAAAACTTTATATCCATAGAGAAGAAATCAATCCAGCCATGGTTTGAATAGAGGGGATTTTGAATTTTTTGTTAAAGCTATGACATGAAGGTAATTTTAATTACAAGTACAAAAGGGGTCAATTTTGGATTCCTTTCTGTGCCAGGAAAGGCTAATGCATAATTATGTTATGCTTTTAGTGTGTCTTTAAAATAAAATCTCATTGGAACAGAAAAAGGTTCAAATAAATGTTACTTTACTTAGGCTCTAGGTGAAAATAATGGTTTTCACAGTTCATTTGCCCTTGGTTTACTTCATACAGCTGTGCATGGGAATCAGGTCTGCAGGTCATTATACAATCTTGATGTTCATAGCTGAACCATCTGAGGAGATTGATTGAAAACATATTTCACCTTTGATGTGGGTTTTTTTCCCCCCTGAGTTTGACTTCATATTTAGTTCATTATGGTATTCCTGGAATGCTGAGTCTTTTCGACATTCATACACCCATGAGGGCAGCAAAAGGTCTAGCTTGCACTAATAGATGCAAATTATATCTAATATCCTATACTTAAATAAATCTCAAACTACTGTCTTAAATTTATAAAGTCCAAGAAATATAAATAGAAAGCAACTTTGGACCATATTGATGTGAAAAATACGATAGCACAAAGATTTAGGATTTGATTTTTGACCTTAACTTTGCATTATACACTGTTCTTGGATGAAGTCAAAAGCTTAATGTTAGGCTTTATTGTATTCATTAACAATCTTTCATATTGTACTAGCCTTGCATGTCAAGCAAAAACACATTAAAATGTGTGTTATGTCACTAAGAGATGATGTAAATCTTTATTGAGTCTTTACCTCTTTTCACGTTGAAAGCTGGTTAATCCCTTCAATTTTCTTTTGTGGGGGGATAAATAGATCACACAAGAGCCAGAGGGATCAGACTAAATCATCTAATCTCTGACCTAAGAGCAGAAGAAGCACGAAGCCTGTGTGTTTCTGGGGTAGATACACAGGGTGTGGATAGGAAAGCTGGACACTGGCCGTGCTCAAATGTACCATTGTTGGAACAGGCTGCCCAGAGAAGTGGTGATGTCCCATCCCTGGAACTGTTCAAGGCCAGGCTGGATGGGGCCCTGGGCAGCTGGATCTAGTGGGTGGCATCCCTACCCGTGGTGGGGGAATTGGAGCTAGATGGTCTTTGAGGTCCTTTCCAACCCAATTCATTCTATGATTCCGTGATCTTTCTGACCAGAAGTGATTTCTCTGTGCCTGACAATGGTGTATCAGCTATTACCTTATCCGTCCCTATTTTGCATAATTGAGCATAAGGTGTAGTTTTGAACTCTACAAGGAAACATCTTTGAAAGAGATTAGGTTATTAAAGAAGATTGAAATGACAAGAAATACTGAATTTCTGTGTTCATACCTTCTATGTAAAATATATCTTCTTGGATTTCCCACGAGAGACACTGACATGTTATATGATGCTTGCTCTCATCATAGACATCAGGTTAAGGCTGACAATCTTTGAAAATTTGTGTTCAACCTGAAGCAGATACCAGCCACAGCCACTTCCATGTACTTTGTAAATGGCATCTGGATAGGGCACAGACTGAGTTTGAGGCTCTTTTCAGCTTCCAGGAATAGTTCAATTCCTCTTAGCTTATCCTTAGGCAAATGCAATAACCACAGAGCTCCAGGTAACATTGGCAGCTGGGGGAAGAAAGATAAATTCCACATGCTTGTTGAAACTTGTTTTGTCACTTTTCAGAGAAGAATGCAGGATTCAGGGAATTTTAAACAGAAAGCACAGTTGAGTAGCTACTCAGTAGTCAAGTCACAAAGGATGTGTCATTCTCAGAGGAGTCATGCTGACTTTTCTGGTTTTTTTTCTGGCCCAAGGAACCTTAGTTATTTTATGCATAGCCTATTACCTCTAACCACTGACCTAAGAAGAAAGAAAACCCTTTGGCAGAGGAAGGAATTAACTTTCATCTCCCACTTCCTGGGGAAGCCCCTATGTTTTAAATCGTTGGTTTAATTGCACTGTGTCCTCTGCACAAATTCAGTAGCTGTGAAAGCACTTCATGTTTTCTGGGGATCTGATCTGGTCTATATGCATAAGCTCTACCCTGATAATGCTTAGCAAGTCAGGAAGACCCTGAGGGGAATTCAGTGAAGGAAGGCAGCCGTGTCCTCAGTGAGATTTTTAGGTGCAATATTCAACAGTGCAATGTTCAACCATGTCAGAACATGAGCTCTTCTGCAATTGTGAAGAAGTTAAGCTTTTTGGAAAGTCTAAGGTCATGAAACACAACAACTGTGAAGACTAGGTGCCTTTGATGCTTATGTGGCATCTGAAAAGGGGCTTTCAGGAACTCCATTTTGGATGTAGTTACCAAAATGTCAACATTCCCCAGATAGGTGCCTAGATCCTTTTCGTTTTGCTTATTTTTGGTTCTGTATTCAGCCTTAAATCCTAGGCCAGATAACATCTTGCCCCTAAGCAAGACTTGTGTGATCTTGCACCCAGTAAGGTGAGCTGGAGTATGAAATGGGCCCTCTGGTTACCTCTCTGAAGAGCCAGCTGGTGCTCAGCACGTCAGTTTTACAGCTGTTTAACCATGAGAATGATTGAACAGTGTTTCTTTTGCCTTCTGAATATGTACAGTGCATTAAAAAAAAAAAAAAGGCTGTGTGTGATGCAAGCTCTCTATCAGCAGGTCAATGTGATGAGGAATATAATGGTAAAGCCAGATACTCTGAATCAGGTCTTATTTCCAGCTGTAGGTAAAAACTTATCCTCAATGGAAACACATGGCTATTGATTCAGAGGCAGCCAGAGTTTCTTCTTGTAGCAGTGTCGGACATAAATATTTAGCTAACATATAGAGCACTGCGTAATTTAACTACACACTTAAAAGGTTCACTGAGGTTCAGATGGACTCTTCCTAAGAAAGCAAAGTAGTTCTCTCTTTTTTAAATTGTAGAGATGGTATTTTCATAGCAATAGTATTATCTTATATGGTCATCTCTGAAGATCTTGCTTTCTCCAAAAGCAGGAAATTATTCTGATAACAAAAAAGAGTGCCTTTATGCAAATAGCACCTACAAAACCACTTCCTTTGAAAAAACAACATAAATTATAGGGCAGAAGCCATTTAGGCATCTTAAGTACTGGTTAAAGAATTAGACATGATTAGTACAATAATAAAATATCAGCTATTTTCTATCAATTCAAGAAGTTGCATGTGTTGTTTCCTGGAGGAAACTACTGCCTTGTGGCTTTTCAGGGGAAGGAGAAGTTCATTAACCAGTGCATCTTTGTGCTGCTGCAGTCAGGCACGTGGGGATCCTGGTTCTATCAGGACAGTCTGCTGGTGCTAAACAGAAGATGGAAATTCTCATGTGATTCAAGGTCTCCTGCTTCTGATGTGGAGATACCCAATGGGAGAAAATGTGTGAGGTGTAATTAGGCAAAGACCTTCACATTTCAATGTGTTTACCAAGATACTGGGAAGAATCTGAGGCCCTGGTATAAGAGAGTCTCTTGAGCTTTGCTTTTACAGGTACTCCAGCTTTCAGCCTTTGTAAAAGTGCAGCAGAGGAGATGCTGCACAGTCTGAGAAGAGGGTTTTCTGTCCCACTTGAAATCTGCTCAGTTGCTTGTGGGAGATACAAAGCAGCCTGTACAGTCGAAATTGGTGTGTTTTCAGGAGACAGAAACACCTGGAGGAGCAGTCCTTGTGTTCCTGATATAATACTGATCTGATATTCTCACTGCATTAGGAACAGAGGTTTTTTTCCAGTCCTTAATATAAACTTCCAACATACTGTGGGCAATGAAGTGTAGCCACGATGAAATCCAGCAGCATATTCCAGCAAACATAATAGCTGTGCATAGACAAATTAGAATAAATTGTTAACAACTCTCTGCAGATGTCCCTACTTTGCTATATACAATAGCTTCCCATTATTGAGGCATCTTCAAAAGAGGTAGGTTTGTTTACAGCACTTTAACCAAACAGTTTGCTTTACACTGAACATTTCCCATTATGGTCAGCATTCAAACATGAAAATGGGCAATATCTTTGTACTTACAAAACTCTAACGTTGTTGGAGTTTTGGTTGGTTTGGTTTAAAATTAATTGTAATAAACTATATTTTTTGAGAATTTTAATTTGATTCACCAATTCTTCGTCCTCAAGAGGATTATTTTTTTAGTGGGATTTTTTGCTATGGATGCCAAAAACTATTTGACTTGTTAAAACTCATAGTGCCTGGGAGGCACTTCCAATCTACTGTATGAGGCATTTCTGAACCAGATTGCATCCACACAATTTAATTTAATAGCTCCTGATATATTTAGTCTTCATGAATTTCCTGAATCCCATTTTGAACCTAAATATATACATATACTGAGGGAGTGTGTAAGCTGCTTGTAGCAACGAATTTTAAAAACTACACTTTGATCTATCTATCAGATCTGATACAGGGTAAGACCCCAAGTTTCTCATGCCTGTTAGATGAGGTTTTACAAGATTACATTGGAACCATGCTAGAATATGTGGTAAGACTGACAGGGGTGTAGTTATATAGCAACTGATGGGGAAAACCTAAGAATAATTATAAAACTTCTGCATGAAGTATCAAAGGTTATAAAGAAGTGATTTTGAGATTTAATGCAACTTCAGGCTCTTTAGTCCCACTTGCAATCATGGACAGAATTTGTGTACCTACAACTCACTTTTGGTGTTTGGCCACCTGCACTACCTTACAAAAGGCAGAAACCTGTCAATGTAAGGTCATTAAATTTGTTTGCTTCAAAACCCTGTCAGATGTACAAGGATTACTTTAAAAGTTCATGAGTGCTAAAAAAAGTCACTGAACTCTCAAAGTCTTACCTAATAATTGGAAATAATTAATATTTCAACTGCATTAATAGTAGTGTCTGCTTTAAAAGACAATTAATGGCTTTTCTGAACTACCAATCTTCCTCAAAAAGATTGGTTCTGATAATCACTCTTCCTTCCCATTACTCAGCTTTAAAAATTTCACACATTTTTTTTCCAGGAAGCCTTACAACAACTACAAAGCACAGGTTCATCATTCACCTGTATTCCCCATCATGAGGTTTTACCAACTGTGTGAAAATAAACATATGCAGCACTAGAAAAAGTAGAATAGAGTGTACTTCTCAGCAGATGACATTGGTCTTTGATTTTTGAGATTCATATGAATTCTGCCTTTGCAAATCCTCAAGACAAATGACAAGACAGACAGTTGTTATAGATAATTATTTTATCTGGGTATGTCTACAGCTATCAAAAAGTGATGTTCTGTATTCCTTCAATGGGAGCAAGGCTGGAGTTTTAAAAATCCACGTTTTTTTAGACAAAGTAATTTAAAGAGACACTTCCAAATAGTTAGGTACAGAATAATTTTTTTGTTTGAAAGCCGCATTTCAAGGCAGCCAAATAGCTCATCTTTCATTAGTTTTTGGGCTCAAAATGTAAACTAGAAAATATTAACTCCTCTTAACAATAGTATTTTAGTATTCATAATATTATCAATATTTTAAAGAAGAAGGTTATTGATTTCTTCCTCTGAAACTTTTAGAGAAAGTCATATATTATAGGAAATGTTCCAGAGTAGATACAGGCTCAGCAGAAAAATTATAGGATCATTTGATTTCTCTTGTTTCCTTAGGAGTGCTTCTCGTAAAAATCATGTCTCAGTCAGAGATGGACAGTCCAGGGAAGAACCATTTAATAAAAAGTAGCCCTCAAGGATCAAGAGCATTCTGACATATTGGTGTTCTACTAAATACTCTCACCAATGCCTGCAGCTGATTGCATTAATAGAATTTTTAATAAAGGACACATTAAAAACTTTATTTGTCAAGAGTGGCTATGGTCAATTCTGTGTACCTAAATAAATCCTCTCTACTTCATTTATTATATGGCAACCAACCATGTACTAAATCTTTAAAATTACATTTAAAATAAATAAATACATTGAAGTGCATAGCGTAAGTTAAAAGGTATTGCAGTCTTTGCTTTTTTTGGTGTAATATGATCTAGCTGAGATAGATATAAATTATGGAATATAGAAAACATGGCACCCTGTTCCATCCAGAAATGCAAAAATGACCTTATTGTATCTTTCTTATTTTCTTTGTCATTATTAACTTGACCAGAAAGATGATCCAAATTAAGCAAACCCTGAGCCCATTTCTGTGGTGAAAGTGTTGATTAACTGCCCAGAATGAGAGACCTTCTTGGTTTGAGCAGTGGATATTGAATCGAACAGGTTTGAAAATTAACTTTATCTCTGGCATTTCAGTTCAAATTTATGCTATGTTTTTTTATCTGTGTAGAATGAAAACTGATGCATAAGGTAGAACTTTCAAGTTATAAAGTAAGGCAAATCTGAACTTGCATTTTTGTCGACAAGACGCATGGAATTCTATGTGTGATGAAGATTTAATTGCATTTTAATGATGAAATGGAAATAGTTTTCAGAACTAAAAACAATTCTCAGAAATGCCTCTCTAAAGGCATATCCTGTGCATGCCAGGACAGGGTTTTCTCAGGACATACAGTTTGTCTCTGGAACAATACTTTTTTTCTTTTTTTTTTTTTTTCACTAATATTCCTGGATATCAGATGCAGTTGTAGCCTGGCTAAAGGAGAATGAACACGGAGCAAAAAGTTCAAAGGGATATGCCCATGATTGCCTGGTTTTGGTCCTATAGTGCTTTTGTGAAGTTAATAGTATTATTAAAAATAATATAAAATTCTTTTGGAAATTAAAAGTGTATGCTTTATAGGTAAACTGTTCCACAGATAAGTTATTACTTGTGAATGGCTCTGAAAGAGATAGAAACGGTATTAGCTCCATGTCCTTAAACTAGCTGAACACACAGATGAAAAACATTTAGTTGAATGCAGAGCAATGAATATTGAATTTGTTACTGTTTGGACTTTTCTGGGCTCCTCCAAGCTCCCACAACAATGCCAGGGTGCAGGATGATGAGCATCACTTCCCTGGAAGCCAACAAGCAATTTAGAAGCTAAGAATCTGTGGGCAGCATGAGTGATTGCCTGCACTAAAGGTCTATTTGGAGGTTTAAAATAAATTTCCCTGAAGATGCTAAGTGGGGCTAATGTCTCTTTTTTAAAAAACACAATGATGTAAACTAATGATTTTAATGGCTTTTTAAATGTAAATGCCAAAATTTTGAATCTTAATCCTTTCCTTTATGTGAAAGCAACATTTTCACATAAAAACTTTTAAAGACAGCAGACAAAATTATATAACTGGGATTTTTTTTGTGTGAGTGGTATTAACACTACTCATATCTGAGTATTAATAAATTGTTTACAAAGACACTCCATATATATACTCAGTCTTTTTCATCTTTCAAACCACTATGCAGAATTGCATAGCAAATTAGAGCAAATGGAATTCTTCATCTTCTTTAGAACATCTGTGGACTGAAGATGTTCATTGGATTTTAAAAGAAAGAAGAAGAAATTATCGTTTAATAAGAAATACAATTTTATTTTAAAAAGTTAAGGAGGCTTGTCTATGGACATAAGGATCCATGCAACTCTTCTGTCGATATGGCTGGCATTATAGCCACTCACTTGCTTTTCATCAAGAAAACTCACAAAACTATAATTTAAACTCTTTTGTAAAATAAAATCCATAGTCAAAATAAAAATTTAAAAAAAAAAAAAATAGGACTGTATAACTTCCTTAAAGCATTTATAAAACATCAGGTGCTCAATTTCATGAACTATTTACTTCCCAGATCTTCAAAGTATACAATGTTTCTCAAAGAATTTAACTGGGATCAAGCAGATAAACTTTGCCTAACAGCTGAAAGTGTTAGTCACTGTTTTTTCTTGAGTAAGTTTTTAAATTATTATTTCTCTTGTAAGTTAAAGTGCACTGGCTTTGAGCTTTACAATTATTCTTTGTTCCTGTGCAGTTCTCAGCATGCAAAATGTTTATAAGGTAGGGATAAATGAAACTCTTCAGATTCAGCAATTTTAAAGCGTATAAAATATTAAAAAGTAATATAAGGAGATGCATAGCAAACAATAGGAAGAACTGAGTTGAGATGATCAAGTGTTTTATTTTTCTCATGGTGCATTCTTTTAGCCTTTATTTTAATATAACAGTGTCATAATAGAAGAAAATGGATCAAAATGAGTCAGTGCAGTTGCTTCATGGATATGTTTAGTTTATACAGTCATAGTCCAAAATCATGAAAAGAGAAAAGCCAGTGCCTCAGCTGTGATTTCACAAACTTCCAGTTTTTCCAGTAACTGAAAAGGAAGCACATGAAACACTGTCAAATTCCTTAAGAGATCCAAATTTCTAAGAAAGGTGTGAAACAATTATAATTTGTAGCTGCCTCAAAAGATTGCAAGAAAAAGAATTGATAACAATGTGTATTGAAAACTGGGATAGATAACAAAAGTTGAAGGTGGCATTATGGCTGCAGGCACTTTCGTGTGCTTTGGAAAGACTCTAAAAAGGTTATTGGTAGAAAGGAGAAACCAGGGAGCTAATGCTCATCTTGTCTCTGGAACTAATCTTTTTCTTCTGCATTCCGAAAAACGCCTCACAGGCAAAACATCACCTCTAACCTTGTTTTCTGTTCTGTGTATTTTATTAACCTTTCTTTTCCAAGTCTACAGTTTTCACTCGAGTGCAGTCCCGATAGCAATCTAGGTTGACTGATTATTATTTTTTTACAATGAGTAAGGTGTTACCATGATATTAGTTCAGCAAAAAGGCCATGTTTAGTTGCCATGGCAATTAAATAATAATAACTGCAGTCTTTACTTGTCTATCACAGTTGTCAATCCAGCTCCTGCTTCCTAGGGCCAAATGTACCTTTATTTTTTTTTCTTTTTAGTCAATATTGCTTCATTCAGGTAATGCTGCTGAGCTTGTTCTGAAGCAGGAGCAAGCAGCTGTGTGCCTGTTGTAGCTGGATACAAGTCTAGGCATCCATGGCACGGGGCAGTGTTGGTCAAGTGCTGGACTTGAGGAACCAAATGAGTTAATCTCTGTCACAGCTGAGATGACAGATAAATATGTGTTAAGCTCTGTGCTACAGTGACCTTTGGGAAGCACAGACAACATTTGCTGTCAAAATTCTACATCACCAATATCCTTGGGCTTCCAATATTTTGATCCTTCTGGGAACAATTTAGGGCACAACCAATGATCTATCTGGGAAAAAAAAAATCAAGAATAAAATAGAAACCATTCAGACATCTGACTTGTTTCTCCTTTGAAGGGTGCTTATTAAAAGGACATGATTTTCATTGAAAACAAAGTAAGCTTTTGTACCCTTGGGGTTTCCTTAGGTCACCAGTGTTAGGGGTTCAGGAGCACCTTCCAGTTGCCATGTGGGACATGTAGTTTAGTAACTCTGGATTGGATAAAAGCATACAACACAGAAAAATGCAGCCCTGCCTCCTTCTCTGGAGCTTCCATGCAGGGAAAACCGTGGCTGTGTTCATAGGCCAAGTGCAGCTGTGGTTGACTTGTGTGGGATCACACAGCTCTGGGATGCTTCAGAGCACCGTGCAGAAGATCAGCCTGGACACAGCATCAGAGCAGCAATGCCAAGTGGTGTGTTCTCAGCAGCCATTTCTCACATCACAGTGACAAAATAAACGTGGTCTGTGCACATCTCTTGTCTTAATGCTTTCACTGTGTGGGACTGCACCTGATTAAAGAAATGTTCTAATCAATGAAACATCTCTGGACAAACAAAACCAGCTCACTTAATGTGTTGGACCATCTGATGGATGGTAACTGCTGGTGTTCTTCACAATAAACTGCTCCTTTATGCAGTGCATTTAGTAAATGGAAATGGTCTCCTAAGCTGCAGACCAGGTTTGTTTGTTTTGTTTGGTTGGTTGGGTTTTTTTTCTATTGAGCCTTGTCACCAAAATCCTAGGTCAGAATATTCTGATAACACACAGTTCAGGAATTATACAGCTGAGACAGAAAGTTTCTTAATTGTGTTGGACATTTTCCTTCCTGCCTATTACTATTAGAAGGTTATTTCATTAATCAGTCTGAATAATCAGTTATAGGTAACTTATTTCACAAATGGTAATATGACTTTCTGTTTTTCAATACATTTTCCTTACCAGTCTATATCAAATTGTTCCCATCCTAAATTAAAAAGCTGGCATTAAAATAATTGCCATTAAAGTTCTCATTAATGTTGAAGCATGTTCAGGCTAGAAGGAACATATGAAGGAACAAAAGAATAAACAGTTCTAAAAAGTTTTTTTAATTTTTATTCTCATTATTACTGGAGATTCTTTCCACCCTTGCTTTGCCTGAGGGCTTCCATACTCAAAATCTTTTCTTCTCTGTGTCTTCGTTGATGCCCCTTTTACTGTCTTGTTTTGTTCTTTTTTCTCCTTATCTCCTTCCAATAGTACATCCCTTGGTTACTTCCCCTCTAGTGCTGCTCTTTTTGCAGTACTGGACCTGACGTTGGCCCTCTATCACTCACTCCCCCTATAATCTTCCTGCTTTATATCTTTACACCCCAGGTTTTTCAAGAGGGACTATCTGCTGGCTTCTGGTGATTCATCAGAGCATAGCACTGTATCCTAGATCTCTGTTGATATTTCAGTGTTTCTGTGATAGCAGATAGCAATACTTCAGTTTACTGTAACCACAATGAAAGAACTTGGAGTGCACCCTGTCTAAGCAACTTGTCTTGAACCGCAGGAAAAGAGAAGTGAACACTGCCTCTATTGTTAAAAACAATGAACATCCTGAAAAGGCAGTTCACCAGCAGTGCTCATCCCAGAAAACATGAAAATGGAGAGACAGAGAGACAGAGAATGTTTTCCTGAATTCCAGTGAGCCATTATATCAGATTTGTCTTCACCATAGCCAGGGATTCACATTCAAGATAAACTAACAAAAGAGATTTTATTCAATAACAGTCAAGTTGTAACAGGGTCAGACATGCAACAGGAGAGCATGTCACAGCTGCTGACTCCTCAGTCTAAACAAAAACAAATTAACTTCTCGGCCTGTTTGCTTATAGAGGGAAGGTGCCTCAGCCCAAAATTTGTAAGGCTACCTTGACCACTGAAAGATGCAGTCACACTCCTTACAGAAAAGAGCTTCAATACCTCACAATAGGCAAATTTTAATTCTCAGCTTACTTAATTATTTTCTTGAACAATCTCTTCCTTACAAGAACAAAACCAGGGATTTGGGTATTATTTATCCCTTTCACTCAAAAAAGAAGCAAGTTAAAAGAGGAGCCAAAGCAATCTGTACCTTCAAAAATAAAAGAATTCTGTCTTGTTTAGATTAAGCCAAAATGTTTTCAACATAATAAGCAAAGAAAAATCCTTTCAGCAATGGAGGCAATATTAACATAAAAGAGTGATTTTAGAAAATCTTTTCCCACCATATTTTAAAATGAGAAAAAGTATCCATGTATTATTTTCCAACAAGAATGAAATTATTGTATTAATATTTTTTTAATTTCCTGACAGCACCTTTAACCTAAAGGATTCTGACTTATAGTTCAACAAATTCTCTCCATAAGGAAAAGCTGAAGGCAGCATTGTGGAAGAGGCTGGAATGCCTGTGGGTATGATTTCACAATGTATACTGTTGTGCAACAGGGACTTTGCTTGAGAGTATATTTTCAGTCAATATTTTTTATAATTCCATAAAATGTATCAGAATCAATATGTTGAACTGAATTTTGCTAGTTTGTCATTTTCTGAATTTCGAGGAATTTATTATGTTCTGAATATAGTTGGCCAGACCCTAAACTTCTCTGTCTCCAGAAAAATGAGACACAGCCATCACAAAGGAAAAATAAACGGAGTCCCCAGCTGTCTTTGTTAAAACCAGTATGCATTGTATTGTTCTGGTTCTGTTGGTTTGGAGGTTTTTTTCACCTCTATGAGGCAATAATCTTAACAGCACCTTCTCAAAAAGGATTTTCAGTTCAATATTTTATAATAAATTTCTCTTTTCTCCTTCCTGTAGAGTAAGAAATGAAGAGCCAGTTGAGGGACCATATGGCTTAGAAGTTCTCATTTGTTTAGTTAGATGATACCACAGACAGGAAATCAACGTATAGGAATTTCACAACCACATTTCCATCTGTTTTATGTGGGTGATGCCATCAAAGAAGCTGACAAGTCTTAGCAATCCTCCAGCATATGTCAGCTTTTGGTAGTGCTACAGGTCCAAAGTCCATTCTCACACCTGCCTCAAGCAGCAGCAGGAGCCAAAATTGAAGATGATCTCTGTGGAAGGCCTATGGCTGCACAACATGGTTAGCTCTGAACTGTGATATTTCTGGTTTTAGCTGTGTTTGATAAGATATGCCATCGTTTGTCATAGAAGTTCTGGTGTAATTAATACCAGCTGAAATAAATTTCAGTATACAAAGATCAAAACAAGATTTTTTTTATAACATGCTGGCAGGCTATAAATCTGCTCATCAGGTGCAGGGTCTACTGAGAGTTGATAGTTACTGGAGAGCATAGAGGCCCCTTCTGAAATCAGACATTGAATCTCACAATCCCTGTGTGCTTTGAAGTCATTCCCACCCTCCCTATCTGGAGGGTGCAAAAAAAAAGAAAAACAAAGTTGGATTTGTATGTCATTCAAAAGAAGATATCAATTGAAGCATTAAGAAATATTATTAGCGTCATTTACATGTCATGGAGAGTCTTGTAACTATGCTAGTTTTGATAATTTTCTCTCAGAATAAAAGAAGTTCAAGCTGCTCATTCTAGTTATTGTTCTCAAAATACCGGAGAAATGGTCAATTACAAATTCAGTCTCTAAAGAGGAATTTAATCAAGAGAAGAGAATTTTCATTCTTGTATAAATAATCAACTGAATTTTGCAATTTGCATTCAACTGCCTGTGCTTTCACTTGCAGGTCTTAATTAGGATCACTATTGCATCTTGTAGACAGCTAGACTATTAGTATTGTTGGTAGCTTGCCACCATGTTTGGCAGCCCAACAGAACTGCAAAAGCTGAAAAATAAGCCTATTAAAAAAGTCAGTAAAGCCAACATCCTTTCTGAAAGCTTTAATCTAGGTTTCCATATGCTGTACCTTTGCTGAGGGTAAAAATTATCAACCTGCTGCTCTGCTTCCATCTATCAGAGCATTTTCTCTGAATACCATTTCAGAAGAAATTATCTCTCTTTTGCTATAAGTCTGGGTATTGATTATCATTTTCAGATTCTTCTGCCTTTCATGTAAGCACTCTTGAGAAGGCTGCTTAGGTCTAAAGAGAACACTTTTATTGCTTGTAGATACAATTATACTGCATGATGGATGCACATCCTTAAATGAAAACAGAAGGTTACCTCACTTTTTGTTGTATTTTATACCACCTTCCTTCACAAGGTTAACTTTATTGGCAAATTTGGAATGCACTAATTCAAAGGAACAGATCCTTAAAATCAGACAGACTGTAGAACACAAAAGAGGGAAGCCTGGAGAAAGACAATGGCAGTTCTATTTTTGTCACTGCTGTGAATCTTTTTTTAGAACACAGGTTCTTCCATTTCCTTTTTCATCCATTGCTATGTCAATTTAAAGTGTAAGCTCCCCTCAGTGATTAGTTCATTTTATAAGTTTAAATAATACTTAATAAATGGGCCTTCAGTATTTCTTGGGGGCTGGATGGAAAACCAATAAAAGCAACAAATAATTATAAACTAATGGAAAATATTTAGATACTCATTAGGTCCATTAACAAAAGATATCAATTACTGATTAAGAACTATTAAAATGTGAGCTTCAGAGAGAAATATCAGAGGTTAAAGATACAGGGAACCATACAACTGTATGATTACAAAGGGAACAAACCAATCTGTCTTACCTTTGTTTGCTAAGCATGACAATCTCCATCTCCTGATCCATAACGATGACATTATAATGGGCATTTCCTTTACTGTGTTTCAGGTTAGAAGAGCATTGTGAAGTAACCAATGAAAATTAGAAGGCATTGGCTTCTTAAGTGATTTGGGTACCTAATTAAGGTAGAATTTTTGGGAGTTTTTGCCTGAATAAACTGAATAAATTGAAACCCTGTGTGGTTTAAATATCATCCCAGCATCTAACAGCAGCAGAAACTCTAAATGGGAAGTCTATGGTACAAAGTTAAATATCTGTTTTAACCTCTGCTACAGATGAAATCTAGGGGAAAATGGAGACAATATAGTATTTACCAGAAACAATTTTTTCTTTTGTATGGTTCTGTACTTATTTCATCTTAAGTGATATCTTCTCAAGCAATTGAAATATGCAGTGGTTTCATTCCCAGAAGCAAGCAAATTTTTCCTTATTCAAGTGATTTGATACAGTACATTACAAACACAGCAAAATTCACAGCAGTAAGAAGTAAATTCACTTTGTCTAAAGATGCTTTCACAGTATCCTACTGGTGCCAGTATTTGCAGCCACTCTTTGCTGAGATATATCCTCTCTCCTCTCCCCCACCCCCTCGAAATGCACACAAACTATTTTTTTCATAGAGTTTATATTAGAAAACCCTTAAAATTTTTCCTTTCTGCTTTACGCACCTAAAGATAGAGCATTAAAAGGAGAAACAAAAAAGTTTTTATGGATACCTAGTTGGTAAAAATATGGTTGCAGAAAAAGAATTCTTAGCCTTATACTCATACGAAGTGACTTTTATCATAATAAAATGTTTAATCTATAAGCTGGTATTTAATTACTTGAAAATTTTATTTATTAGCTTGGGCAGTCCAGTTTTATATTGATTATCCTTTTACTGTGGTACAAAATATACGCAGATTTTTATTTCTTTTAGGATTTGCAACCCATTACATAAGATGGTAATGATAAGAAAAAAAAATCAAAAGTAGATTCAGAACTGTTTGACATGGAAGGAAAAAAAGAAATTTCTTATCCACCTGCAGAAACACTGGCATTAATACCCTTACTATTATCTATATATTTAAATAGATGCATATTAATATATGTAAAGTGACCAATATGAAGAAATTTCAGTAACAGTCTGCACCAAAATCAAGCCTACCTCTATTATTTATTATCACCTCATAAAAGGAAGAAATTTCTTCTCATTGGTTTAGTTATTCAGAGGTAGAACCAACCTGAGCAGTCTGACATGAAAGTGCAAGTAACACAGGGCAGGATAAACTCATTTCTCTGCAGATGTACTGTGACCTGCTGCAGTGCCACTGGGGTTTTCCATGTGTGCTCTGTGTGCTGCTGTAAAGGATCACAGTCATCCGTGCTGGGTCCCAGACCCTCTTAGGAACAAATTTTATGCACCAGTTGGCTAAAAGACGTTCATGCTGGCAGGAAAAGGCAAAAAGTGTTGATATTTCTGTGGTCTGACAGCCCGGAGAGCTGGGGAGGGGGCTGCAGGCACAGGGGGGTTCTTGTTCCTCTTGGTAGGCTTAGGTTGTGAGTCAGACCCATCACAGTAAGAGCAGAGCAGGAGCTCGATGTTACTGCTAAAGATGATAAGAAATGAGATGGCAGGATAAGGCAAAATCCTTATGAGGAAGGATCATGAGTAATAGATGCAAAGAGCAAGAGAAATATTTTTGCTGGAATCACAGACAGGTTTTCTAGAAAGGACCTAAAAATAAATTCTCTTTTACATGATGGTTATTTTGTGGTTGGACATTAAATTATAGCAAACAGGATCTATTAAATAGAAATAGTCAGCAAATCTTGAATTAGTAATTCTAGTATCAAATATAATTGGAGAACAATATATGTAAGCAGTATCCACACACATACCAGAAAAAAAAGAAAAAGAAAAAAAAAAAAAAGAAATAAAAATAGGACGAGAATATTGAGCTGTGTACAAGGAATGAAAAAGAGTTTCAGTCCTACAGAATTAAGCTTAGGCATATTGTTCTGTCTCAGCATAGGAAGAGGCAGATTGGTATTTCTGCACAGTCTCCAGAGGCTCCTTCTGAACCCATCAAGTCTGTGACTTCGTGTGACTCTGTGTGAGCAAACCAGTTGCCTTTCATGTATACTCCAACAGAAGTCCCCCTCAGTCACTTGCAATCATTTGGGAATTTGCTTTGAGGATAATGACGGAGATTTTTAATACATAAATTTATTACTTTTGGAAATTTTCTGCATTTTCGATGTTATTCCTTTCTCCAAAGTTAGGCTGAGCAGTATTTTCAGTGTATCAGATGTGAAAATAATTAATACAAAAATTCTTACTGCTTTTATGCTTTTGTGGATATATAGTAAGCATTTGCTAATACCTACGATAGACACAAAGAGAAACTGAAATAGTCAAGATAATAAAATTAAATTACTGTAATTCCACTAGCTTAAAAGAAAAAATGGAAGAAATAGGAATAGTTGCATCTTACTGACTTTTCAACCTGAAATCGTCATACACTGTATACTGTTAGAAAGGGAGCAGGTGGTCATTTAAAAGTCAAAAGACAGAATAGAAAACATAATCTGATTACTTCTAGTGCCAATATCATAAGGTCACTGCCAGGCTCTTTGCTGTCTGACTGATGACTTCTGCTCCTCCAGTGCTGGCAATGCTCCAGGTGGTGCCCGAGCTGCCGCAGCCCATCCACAGATGTTTCATTAAAGAACCAGGATATTAATGGTGTCCCAGTAATTCCACATCAACTTCTCTGAGCTGGCTCCCTCACAAGGCTGTGAGGCAGACCCTGTCCCTCACACACCAGCTGGCTCTGGTCCTGCTGGTCTCTGCCCATCTGCTTTTGCCATGTGCTGACCACTACGCTTGATTATTTTTCATTTCTAGATCAGCGGCCAGGGTGGCCTGTAGAAGCAGGTTTAACATTGCTATGGACCAAGAAACGTTCTAATCTTTGCACATAAAAGTAGAGTTTAGAACATCAGAAATGTAAATAAAGATTAATGCCATACTGGTGAAAACAAGTATGGACTGTTATACAACTGAAATACCATTTTAAGATTTTCCTGCTGTGAGACAGGACCACAAAAATAAACGTTCATCTTAAAAAATTTGGACTCTGCAGGTCCCAGAATTATGAAATTAGTGTAATTATATCCCCAAACATACTTATAGCCAATCTCTCTAACTGTGCAATTAGAACTTCAACTGATCCAATTATGTGATGTAATGGTGTAGAGTAATTATGTATAATGACACAATTATAATTTGTGACTATATCATAAAAAGCATTCTGAAACTTTCAGAAAGAATATTGGGCACAAACTGTCATTCTTTGTTTTAAGCTGAAAGGACTCATCTGTTTCAGACATCAATTCCAAAATATTTATGTCATGTTGCAAGTAAATTCTGTATTAGCTAGGAAAAAAATAAAAGGATGAGTCAGAGATTTAGTTGCTTAAAAATGATTTCTAGGGACAGAGGAATGTGGCATTCACTGCAGCAATGTCTAGAGCTTTTTAAAATACACTTTTCAAAAGTTATGAAAGGAAATTTTTACTATGTCTGTTAGAAATTCTGACTGAGTAGTCTGTCTTGACACTTTTCATCACAGTACCTGAGCACCCTTCCTAGTAGCTACTGAGAGCATCTCTATAAAGCAATGCTATATAAAAAACAGATAGCAGTGAAACGTCAAGAATTTATATAAGAATATTTTTATAACAGGAAAATACATTTTATGGCAGGTACATATCTTGTTATTATTTTTCAAAAGAGATTTTCTTGAGCTGAGAGCAAACAATACACATCCACTACAAAGATGTTGAAGGTGGAATAGCTCTCTGGAGACATCTGCCAGCTCTTATATTTCTCACCGAGTCTAAAGTCACAGTTGATCAAAGGAGTTCTGTCTTCCCTACCTAAACAATGGGAGTGAAGCCAAGTGGCTCCTAACAGCACCATGCTATCGAGCATGGGGAGGCCTGGAAAACACTGAGGACAGATCCAGTTATTCTTATTCTAATACTGGGAGACATCCCAAAGTAATTTCAGACGACCTTTGGAGACATCCCTATAGCTTACTCTGACATATTTTTAAGTTATAGCACTGCAGACAATGACCACAGCGCTTTCTGTGAATGAATTCTGCACTTCCTATCTCTTATTACTTGCAAGAAGTGGGTTATAATACCAAACCAGAAAAATCTTATAAATATAACTCTTATTGCTAACAGAGTTTAATGTTCGAAGCACCTTTCCAAAACTTGTTTCATGTCATCCTTCAACATGGCATTTGCAAAGAGTAGGAAAATTTGATTCTAGAAATAATTCTAAGATGACATTTGTCTCTATGGATGGGATCATTCTGACTAAATTATGGGCATCTGCTTTGAGTTAATAGTACAGGTGTACCACAGTTATTGTAGTATAATTGTGATATAGTCAATTCTTATCTCTCTGAAGTAGATTTTTGAAAGAACTCAGATGAATGAGACTAGAAATATCTGCTCTCAGTTTATACAGAATAAGCGATGCCTAATGACAATGGGATTGCTTTCTTTTTGTAGAGATATTAGGAAAAGTGCTGCTAAATTTATTATATAACGTGTATTTACCCCTGAAAAAAATGACTTACATGTATATCAGCTTTTGCAACTCTAAGTAGGATGTCTCATGGGTAATCAATCTATGTTTATGTCTGAATTATCTGAACTCTGATGCCATGGAAGGCTCTTAATTTTGAAAGATGGTTGAAGGTACAAACATCGTCTCAGACATTACTATCTGTGCTGCCCTTGAAGTGCTATTCTGAGCATTACTTCTTCATAACTGAGTTTCAGTCAAGTTGCTGTATTGGTCTAATAGTTCCAGCAGACAGAGTTTTGAAAGGAGAGATAATGTCCTTTATTACACCAACTGATACAAACAGGAAAAAAATCTTTTAAGCTTACAGGTTGAAAAAGAGACACTGAGCAGAAAATCTTATCTTAATATTTTAAATACATTTTTCTAGGAAAGAAGATTCTACCTCTGTTAGTTCTGTTTTTCCTGAAGTTGCTTTAACATAGAATATGTTTTTGCCCTCCTGAGAAATCCTGACTTTTCTGTTTCTGAAGCGCATAAATAAACCAGGAGAGAAAAGCCAGCAACATATAAAATCTAAAGAATAAAAACAGTTAATTTAAGTATTTACCTGGGTGTTGAGCAATATGTAGCTAACATAGGAAGGATGAGTAAGATTTGAAAAATGATTGAGGTATAGCAATCTAAGAAGGAGGTGTACTTCCACTGAAATAGATCAGGACATACTTTCCTTTTTCCGTGAAGCTTTTTCAGACTTCAGTAATTATCCTTGTGATTAATAAGCTCAAATTGAGAATTCAAGAATCCAAGTCACAACGCCAGGAAAGCACACTCACTTGAGATGCAGAAAACTCAGACTTTATTTTTGTGTTTGGTCATTCTGCTTTTTTTCCAGGCCAAGCAGCTAGGAAGGACTGTTCTGTGTGATTCTGGGTTTGAAGTAAATGTGACATTTTATATAAAACCAGAGAAATCTTGTTGAAAAGTTTATCTTCTGGCAATTAAGAGATTTCTGAATGGATTTCCAAACCAGGTTTCCTTTCTTTTAACAGAGGGTAGACAGAAATAAATTAATAAAAAGGTGTGATTTATTCACTGTGGCAAAGAATAAGAAGGCGAAAGACTTAGGGAACAAGAAGATCCATTCTGAATTCTTTCAAAAGGGAAAAGGTGAGAAGATAGCCACATAGAAATGGCTAATAAAAGGGAACAAAGGAGGGGAATGCATGAGGGATCGTGCTTATAGATAGCTCTCAATTTCTCAGGAAGCAGTTACTGACAGATCCTGGCACAGTCTCACAGACTGTAGCTATGGAGGGAATAACATAATTCAGAATGACAATATGCTAAAGAAGACTGAAAATAGGGAAAAACTGATTCTGATGATAAAAAAACCCAATAATATGAGTATTGTCTAATATTGGTCATGAGAAACTTCAACTCTTGAGTGTAACTTCATTAGTACATAAGGAACAAAACGTATTAAACGGCATTGAATTTCCTTACTGTTTCTTTTTTTAATTAATACATCTGGCAAATTAAAGTACATTTGGTGCATATATAGAGTGCACCAGCACTGACAGCTTTAATTAAATAATCAGTTGTTATGCATTATGTAGCTACTTAAGATTATTACTTAGAAGATTTTCTTCATTATCTACAACTTTGATACCTAGATAAAGGATGCAGAGACATCCTACTGGATGGTTTCCAAAGAAATTGCAAGAACTTTGCAAGTATTAAGTGCTGAATCCAAAGCAAATATTTAGTAAGCTGACCTTTTTAATCTTTCATATTTTTACTGTTAATAAAAGTCAGGCAAGAAGATTTGAATTTAGATATGCTGAGGAAATTTGCCAAGATTTGCAGTTTCAGCAGTTCCAGAATCTCATTTGGTTCTTTTAAATCAAAAGTGGTGTGTTGGAAGAGTCACTCTGTATCTTCCTGATGTCAATTTGGCATCAAACCATCCTTTTCAGGGAGTCACATTCTGAACAAAAGGTAGGAGATGGCCACAGAAGTATTATCTGATAAAGTGCTTGGAAGAATAATTACAGTTGATTAAGTTGAAGCATTTTTAAAAGGTCACTTTTCCTGGAAATTGACAGTCCAAGCTTATATTAAAATTTTGATTGAAATATTTCCGTCATTCAAGGTCATACACACTCTCAAATGCATTCCCCTAGTTACTTAGAGGCTTTTAAAATATTCAAGTCAATGTTATTACTGTAAAGCCAAGAATAAATTTTCAACTTGCATTCACCCTAAAAATAGGTTACTTAAGGACAAATGCTCTCACAAAAGCATTTGTGACTCTGGGTGAGGAACCAAATGGTCAATGCTGATGAACAAATAATGAGAATATTTGCTTACCTTTGCCAGCTGCAGATGTAGATGTGTAGCAATCTTTGGCCTGAATCCCTAAAAGACTTGGCACTCTTTGTGGCTTATACCTGTTAATGGACAGGGATGACAATAGTCAAGAGCTCCCCGAGACACTAACCTGAGACAAAGACTCTTTCATGGTAAGAAAGTTTGTGCTGTCTTTTCTGGATAAATAAAAGAGGCTGTGTATCAGACCATGTCTGTATGATTATTAAGTCATGTCTTGAGGAGCACTTGTTCAAAATACGTAATGGTTGGATATATAGATTTATTTTTCTTTTGTGATATATATTTTTGATGAAAAATTCAACATGAGTCATCAGTGTGTCCTCGCAGCCCAGAAAGCCACTGGAATCCTGGGCTGCATCAAAAGCAGTGTGGCCAGCAGGTCCAAGAGGGTGATTCTCCCCCTCTTCTCTGCTCTTGTGGCACCCCACTGGAGTACAGAGTACAGTTCTGGTGCCCCCAACATAAGAAGGACATGGAACTGTAGGAGCAAGACCACAGGGGATCATGAAGTTGAAAAGAGGCCTGAAGCACCTCTCCTATGAGGTCAGGCTGAAAAAGATTGGGCTTTTAATCCTGGAGAAGAGAAGGTTATGTGGAAACCTCGTGGCAAACTTCCAGTATCTGAAGGGGACTTACCAGGGAGCTGAGGAGGGACACTTTTTCAGGATGATAGGATAAGGCCTTGAGAAACCCGGTCTAGTGGGATATGTCCCTGCACCAGGCAGAGGGAATTGAGACTAGATGATCTTTAAGGTCCATTCCAACCCCTTAAGATTCTACGATTCTATGATGTAGTGACTATAATCAATATATTCCGTGTATAGCTACCTGGCTACTTTTGTAGGAAGAAATCCATGTACTATTTGTTAAAGCAGTCATTAACCTATGGCTTGTTGTTCAGACTTGTTTTTCTGGAAAATGTACTCTTTCCCCCAAAATACAGCTCTGCCTATTGAAAGTCATTAGGTCCATAACTTGTGATCAAGAATTCATCTTCATGGCCAGCTTGACAACGCAATCTGCCATCTCACATTTAGTAAGATGTTTGAATAAAGAAGTGAGAGTTTGAACAATTTAATCTAAGATCCTAGAGAGAAACCACTAGAAATAACACCCAAAATATATTCTTCCAATTGGCAGAAAGTTGCTGTGTCATTTCTTCTTTCATTTGTGGCTGGAAGAAAGATGAGGATGCTGAAAGGAAATGGTAGTAGAGTGGGTTTTCTAAAGATTCAGAGCTCTGGCTTTAGGAAAAAACCCCATGCTTTAGACTGAGATACACCTGACCTCTGTAGACATTTCTCTAAAATAGATGTGAATCATGCTACTGGCTATAAAGGGAATTTAGGAGTCTGGCCCAGTTCTAGATGTTTACAGTACAGCTGTCCCTGTTTTGGTTTGGTCTGCCCTGCAGCCCGGTGTGACTGGGAGATGGAACTGTGTTATTGGAAGCAGTCAGCTGTAACTGTGGTGGAGTCAGAGTTTGAAGCAGTACAATTTCTTTTACAGAAAACCCTAAATTGTAATCCCCCATCTTATTTCTCAACCATGAGATAAAGAGTTATCCATGACTCTCCATTTCAAGTAAAGCAAAGCTCCTTTTTCAAGGGAGCTCACTTGATTGCAATTTTAACAAGACTTTAAATTAAATCTGTATGAAGTACAAAATTTAGATAATAGCAATTAAAATAATAATCATGTAGCTTCTTTATTAAAAAAAAAAACAAACAACCACATGCTCACTTGCAAAGTAATCAGACTGAAGGCTGTGGTGTAAAGTCACATAATATCTGAAAATTGCATGATTATGAGGGATCCTCTGTCTGCTGCTGGAGGAAAAACCTGATATGAATGATGTGGATCTGAAATTTTCAGAATAAGAATTGTCAGCAGATGACTTTACACTTACTCTTAGGGCATAGAGTGGGATTTTTTTAATTGGCTTGACTAGCTGATATTTTTCTCAGAAGGATGCATATAGATTACACTAAAAATGGGTAATCACAACTAGAAAAATGAGCAACAGTTTTTTAGTCCTTTCAACATCTGTTGTACTACCGGGAATATTTTCTTGGTGGTGTTTGAACATTTACTAACAAGTGAAATAATTTGATTTCCTAGAGCTCATTGTCAAAGAGAAAAAAATAAAACTAACTCTGAGCTTTTTTTATTATATTTAAAGCCAAATTTATTGGCCAAAAAAGGTTAATTTATTTCTAAAATTTTTATGAAAACATGAATTAAATACCTTCTGGATACAATCAAGAATCTATTTACCATGTTAGCAAGTAGCACCTTGAAAGCCTAAGTGATTAGCCTTCTCTCTTTGGTGGTTTCATGATTGTTCCTGAATCCTTGATCATTTAAAAATTCATAATTAAGTTTCACCATCCCTCATGTTGTAGGCAAATATTGTAAATCTCATATGCTAAATAGTTGAATAAGAACATTAAGCACTAATATGCTAACATTCAAGATATCATTTAAAAATATCTAATTTGAAAAATGCTCTGTTTTGATAAACTTGTATTAACCAAAGACAGTTAAAAAGTTACAATTTTGATGTCTGTACATCAGTGTTGGACAAAGAGACTGAAAGAAGCATATGTTACTCTTTTTTCATCATCGAAAGTATTTTCAAATATCTTTTCCTGTAATTATTTTTCCTATTTTTTCCATAACATTAATTTCTGTCACACCAAGGTGTAGTTAATATTTTATTTCAAATGTAAATTATTTCTTTTAATGAACTTTCTGGCAACTGATGCTAATTTTCATGAATATTCCCCCCGATTAATTTAAATTATCAGATCAGTACTTAGAAGACAACTAGTTACAGAAAACAAAAGATAGTTATTTTACTAATTCAACCACTAACTGCTGTGAGCAATTTATGAGTGCATGCTTTCAGGATAGAACCACATTGTGTCACTGAGAGAAATTATGCACTGGCATGAATAAAATGGTAACTATTATCATACCGATAACATCTCTATTTCTAATTAGTCTCTAATTACCCTTAAAGCATTCTTAGTAATTTCTAAGATTTTTTTTTTTTTATTACCACTACTATTCTTTTGTCTTATGATAAAAATCTCTCATTTGTAATACAAGGTTGACTATATTTAAACAAAATTTAATTTTCTATGGATATCTTTATTCTTGAAATGCTGATACTACACAAGAGTGAAACAATATAAAATTAAGGGCTGCTCTAATCCATCCCAGAAAGAAGAGCCTAAGATCCTTCATGTCTCATGCATGGCAAAAAAAAAAAAAAAAAAAGGATTAAAGAAAGAAAAAACCCCACATAATTGAATTCCATATAACAAATTATTTCTAAATTACTCTTGGAAGTTAAAGGGCAACATTATACTGCAGCAATAAGGGTTAACTGTGTGCATCATCTGAATGTTAATGATGTTAATGTAATATTGACTCTCATCTTAAGGGAATAATTCATATACGTGCACTCCCACTTTTCTTCACTGCAAACTCAGGAATCCATGTGAAATACACGCCATTCAGCCTCAGTCAGGTCTTGGTAGACAACCCTTTTGATCTCACCTGTGCTCTGTTCACTCCTCCATATCTCCTTAAGGGCACTTTCAACACAATAATTTGTTTTAAATTTATGAAATAACAGTCCCATTAAAGAAAGAAGGTTTAAGAGGACACTGATTTTGCGTTAAAGGAAAAAGCACTCATTACACATGTTTGGAAACAATCATAGTAGGTGATGAACAACCTAGCTGCCTTAAGGAAGTGGGATCCTAGTTCTAAACCTCCAAACCTGGTGTTTCCAAATCTCATTCTCCTACAACTGCCATGTGCCAACTGCAATTTGACCACTATCCATATGTATCTCAGAAGAAGCAGCCTGCTCCTTTCTGTACAGAGACCAAAATCCCTCTGTTTTCCAGCATGATGGATGCGAGGTTGTTGCCTGTAATTTTTGTGGCTTCGGTAGAGTGATACTGTAAGATGCAGCTGCTTCTACATCTGCCCGTTTGATCTTTAGCATTTTGCTTTAACATTCAGCTGAACTTGTCTCACCAGTAGAGCCTTTTAGAACCCAAAGGAATAGTAGGTATGTGGTATTTAAAATTAAGGGAATGAATTGTGGCATGGTAGAAAAGGTAAGGCAAGAGGGACAAGGAATTACAGATGGATGCTGTGAAATGGATTACTGGGAGTGAGAGGACTGGGAAATGTGAAGGTTTGAGACAATTATCAGCTGGTAGGGCTTGGCAATGGCCAGCCCTAACCCTAAAGTTACCTCAATACTCTCTCATACCTCACCTCAACATAGAAAAAGGTGGAATGCAAATATTAAACAGCAGAATCATGCAGTAAAATTAAAATTTCCTACCATTCATTTTTTAACTCAAAATGTTGTTTTCCCTTGCTGTTACAATGATCTTGGTCCAGTGCAAGAAGTTCTCTGCAGGAGTTAAAATATTTATTTTTCTATAGCCTCTTGAGTTTTAGAATGAGAGTTTTTATCACTTGATATTCTCTTTAGCCCTAGAGGAAATCAAGAGACAAGTCTTTGGTTGTATAACATACTTATAAGGATTAAAGATAGAGAAATCGATTTTCAATTAATTCATTAGTTTTTCATGTCACCTAATACAACAGCCTTTATAGAATATTGGTGAGAAGAAAACAGACAATACTAACAGGTCCTCTGAGTAAGGCCTTGTGTAAGCAGAAGTGAAGCCTCCTTTAACAGCTTAGAATTCATTATTTCATATTGATTTAAAAGGTTTTTAATGCCTTCCTTGCCATGCATCCAGTGTGGTGAGCACATAGGTAAAGGATCTTATAATTCTCAAAAACTAGTTTCTATTAGCATTAACATGAATGTCAAAATGTCGAATTGATTTAGCCATCATAGACAAAGCTTAATAATTTAACTTCCCAACCAGTCTTGGCATGTGGTTTGGACAAGATTTGTGAAAGATTTTTTTTCTGCTGCTCTTAATGAAGAATGAATCCATCATATCAAAGTCATGGAATGAGTGTGTTTGTTTTATGCACATACAATTTATTTTTTTTTTTTCTGTGTTAAATTGAAAAGTATATTTAAGGCTTATGCTTCTTCTAACTTAGTCTGACTCAGTACAGCATTTTGGGGGGTACATAACTCTAGATGGTTTAGATGGTTGAATACTGCTATTTAAAGTCAAATGCAGTTCACATACCTTAAAAGGTAGGGACAATCCGGGATTCTTTCCACGTCATCTAACACGTGGAAAGGAGGTTATTCTTCAAGGCTGCACAAATCATAGGTATTTTTCAAATGGTCAAAATGAAGAGAGAAGAGAGCAATATTTGCTAAACTAAAACTAAAAAAAAAAAAAACAGAAAAAAAACCCAAACAAACAAAAAACAAACCAAACACATTGTTTGGGTTTTGTCAGTTTTCATTTCCTACTTTTGCTGCTGTAATCTGCTTCCTGAAAATATTGCACACTCTGCATGAGGAAATGTGAGTATATACAGCGAGGAAAGCCCCACAATTGGAAATTCTTTGTGCACGAGGAAGGCGATCCTCTTCAGGAACCCAGCTGGATATTTTATTTATGATTACTCCAAGGAAAACACATTTACTAGACCTTCTCTATTTGCTTCCTTGGGAGGAGGTGCTCAAGAGCCCCCAAACACACAGTGAAGTCTGTTTTTCAACACTTAAATTGACAAGGGGGAGAAAATAAAGAACATAAAAGCTTCAACAAAGCCATGATCCAGTTAAGATGAAAGAGAAAGTCATTAACTGCTTACTAATGATGCAATCATCATTTGCCTAGGACAGAGGTTTCAGTCTGCACGGTCTCCAGCATTCACAGGAACTGAAGCTACTCAGCACCACAGAGAAGCCCTCAGGCCATTGCAGAGCACATTTGCCAAACACAGACATTATCTCAGCCTTTGCTAACCTAATTAAAGGCATTCTGTCACATAAAACAATGTGAAGCTGGAAAAACCTGAAGCACCGAGCCCTGTTTTGAAAGAGTTGCACTCTTTACCAACGCTTGCTTAGCACTCATGGCAGCTGCTTTATTCAAGGCTTTCCCATTTGTAGCATTTTAATATCTGCCTGCTCCAACTCACTTTCTTGTGGCAGCAGCGTGGGATGAAGCAACCCACACTGTGGGAGCTGAGGTGGACCATGCCAACGCAGCCAACTCACTTCTCAACGAAACTCATTACTGTGACATTAGGAGATGGAAACCTAGGAAAGCTTTAAAACTTCCTTGCCTGTATATTCTAGTTACTCTGAATACTTGTCCATTCCTGCACCATTTTCACAACTATTCCTTCAGACTGCCCTTAGAGCTGACTTCAGTGGAAAAGACCTGGAATATTAATTCCAAGTCCACTGTCTGCCTTTTTTATTAAAGACAGGGGTTGCAACCCTTCTTCATCCATTTGGAAGGGATATTTCAGTTTTCTGGTTAGCCAGAACAAGTCCAAATACAAATCTCAGGCATATGCCCTCAATGTTAGCATGCAAGCAAGATTGGAGTAAGAAGAAAGGAAAAGAAAGGGTAATTTCATAAAGCTAGAAAGGAAAAGGTTTTATTAGTCTGCAGTGTAGGAGAAGATATTCTTGTGAGAATAAGGGTGATCTTAGAGTTGGTCCTGGATATACACATGCTTTTGTGCTAGATTAGACTATTTCATTCCTATGTTGCTATATATTTAGAAGTCCTCTCTGAGGCACAAACCTCTTTCATTGGTGTACATGGAACTGAGGTTCCAGGTCAGACTTGTCACTTCTGATACAACAGCCTTTTCTTTACGCCTGTTTGGGGATTTCCAAAGTTAATGCTCAAGGTATATTTAGTCCTAACCTGAAGTGTTTAAATCAGGTGTCTGATCTGGAAGCATAATCACCTTCTATTTATCCCATTGTCAGTGGTGAGAAATATGCACCTTCCCACTCACTGGTGACAGAGGCCCTACCACAGCCATCTCAGTTTCACACCTCAAGTTCTGTGGGGCAGTGGGATCTATCTCCTCCAGGTTAAGACACCCAGCTTTAGGTATCTGATAATTAGATATCTGAACCTAATTCAGTCAATGTAAGCTCCTTGCATAGTCCAAAAAGCAAGTATGGGTGTTGTCTGCTCCAATTAGATGCTTATCTTAAAATGGATTGCATTATGGAAACATTTCTTGCTCCTGTGAATCTCGGTGGTGTCTTGGGTAATTTTTTTAGATTCAGATGTTTAAATTTTAGATGCCCAGTTCTGGGCAGATGATTCATGCCCTGTGTTGAAAAGCCTCCATTAGCAGTCAGTCATACTCTGAATCCAGTGAGTGACGATATCGGCTTGAGTCATGCCTATGCAGTCTATTAGATGCTTTTTCTCAGAATAGGAGGTTTTCCTCAGTAGATACTTTCTGACTTCATGACTCCCACTGAAGGGTGTTTTACTGCTTTTCCTTGGGTGTTCTGTATTCAAGGTTAGGGTCTATGTAGACTTTGATGTCTGTTCTTGATGTTGATGAAAAGACAGAGTGAGCCTGTGCATGGGGAAAAAAACTATTCTCCCTGAACTCAGGTAAGCAGAAAACCTGTGGCCCTTGAGTGGATATCTGGAATATTTCAGAGGTACTGAGGTAGCTTCACAGTGATGGAGCAGTGGGAATATTGGAATCAAGAGGTGGGGCCTACTCCACACCTGGAGGCAGCTTCAAGGCTCTGAGGAGTGTCCATGAACAGCATCACTGCAGAATCACTGCATGATGGCTGATGTCCCCTCCTTCTCTTTCTGCCACAATCTCCCCCTCTGTGAGAGACTTCCAGTTCCTAAGGAATTGCAAAGACAGCAGGACCTGATTGTCAGAAATCTTATCTTTCATAGATGTCTTTTTAATTTTTCTGTTTGATGCTGTGCTCGATACATCCAGGGGCCATGACTTTGAGTCCAAGCTAAATGAATGTATTGGTTAACTGGTTTCTCCTAGATAATACCGCAAATAAAAAGGCAAGGAGTTGCTCAATCAATTAAAAAAACATTTTTATCACTTTACTGGCAGATGGACGGGGGTCCAAAATATGTTGAAAGTCTCACACAGGCAAAATCGTGAATGAAGAAGAAAAAGAGTGGGGGAGATGAAGATGACAGATGGCAGTAATTTTGATATCTACCCTTCTTTTCAACACCTAATTAACATACTGTGTAACATGTTAAGAGATTCTGAAAACTCCTGATCAGGACAATGTGGATCAATGAGAAGGATACACAAGAAATAGCAGAGGATGGTTTGGAAAAATACAAAACTTGTCTGATTTACTGCATGAATAACAAGTCTGAAGAAATATGAAATGAGTAGCATAATATATATTCAGTTACACACCTGAAATGAAAGTGATTATAAAGTATGACTCCTTTAGCTCTTTATCTTTTTCTTCTTCTAAAGACACCAAATTTCTTCATAAGTCATATATTTTTGATGAATGAGAGCTATGTGGTAATTAAGATATTGCTTGTTACATGTTTTATAACTAATGAACAAAATGGAGAAGCTTGCCTGACTAGTAATAAATGAGTAATAATAGATATAAATGTGATAAAATAGGAAGAGCAGACAAGTTTGCCAAAGATGAAGGAGAGACTACAGAAGACACTCTAAAGAAAAGTAAGAGGAAAACCACAAAATCAACAAAACAATAAAAGTTTCCATGACAATTTAATTATGCAGGTAACTTTAAAAATATATGACAGCATAGGTGATGTAAATCAGTTTAAGTCAATATTCATTCAAGAATGGAAAAGAGGTTGGAATTCTGCTATAGCCTCCTCAATGCTCCTTATATGTGTAAAGACATATTGGTAGCATAATGACTCTATCACAAGCAACTTTAGATACTTAAAACAATTACCTATTTACATGATAAATTTTCTAACGAACAAATCATACTGTTAAAAGTTGATCCAACACATATCTTGCCATGATAGTTGACAGATTTCTCCAACAGTCTTTTAGAAAATGCAAGGGGTGGTGGTTTTTTGTGTATAGTTCTAGTAGACAAAGTAGTCATACAGAACAAAGTCACTTGGAGAAATAAAATAACTTGTGCTCAAAAAGCACGGATTGTCTGTGTTTAAATATTAGAAATACTAAACACAAAATATATCTGTAAACGAGGTTTTCAATAGTAAGAGAAGATACTGAAAAAATAAGGAAAACTGATTGATATGAAATAAAGAATAGAGACTGTGTGAAAATGAAAATATTAAAAAAGGCTGCTGAAAAATACAATGGGAAATCTGAGTAGGTAGTTACATATTAAAGGACTTGAAAAGTTAGGATAAAGTAATAATGACTTATAAATCTGTTAGACGTTGCAAAGAAATTAGCACAAATGAATAAGGGATCTTTACCCACAGTATTCAAAAGAAGGCCACAGTGGAATCAGCAAAGCAGTAAGAGTAAGACAAAAGCTAATGTTAAATTTAAAAGGGCACAGAATCATATGAATAGTTTTAATCTTAGACAAGGATGTGGATCATGGGTCAGAAGGTTAGATGTCTGATAGAGATGTGCAAATCAAGACAGAAATTGCTGCTATCCAGACAATGCCAAAATGTAAAAGCTGTGCTGATAAAGGTGTAATTCTGGGATGATCCTTGTCCCTCAGACTACGTGCTGAGGAGCTGCTCGTGTTTACAGAGTTCAGAGCTACTTAATCCGGAGCAGACTGTGTGTATCCACATTTTGTAATTCTTCACCTAAACTGCTTCTGGGGCACATCTGGCAGCACTGAAACATAGTTTTTTTTGGTCTAAAAGCATAAATAGTGTCGATACTGTTCCATGACAGAACTTTTAGAAAAGGCTGTTGAGAGGGTGTGATAGATGCACTGGGGACTGGTATGAGATTACACAGAATATGTAGAAAAGGGGTATGTGAAGATCAAAGGAGTTTTAGAATAATGGTAAATGACTGTGAGACAAAACCTTGTTGAGGAACTTAAGCCTTGAAAGGCCCTCACTGTCTATTATAACTCTCATCCTCTGAGCTATATACAGAAATTCATCTGCCTTTCATTTTATGGAAAAAAAAAAAAAAAAAATTGATCCATACAGAAACTCCAGGAGTGATACAACACATATATGTTGATGATCAGAGAGTGAATTACTTGGCAAAATGAATGTATTCAGATGACTGTGTTCATGCATATTCAGGGCAATAGAAATGCCCATGTCTGAATGCAAAAAGGAATTGGATGGATATAACAAATCACAAGTCTGATTGAAAATATTCTAAATGATTTTATCAAATTTTTAGAGTGGAACCGTATCTGTTCCTTCAGAATAACAATTATTCGATCTATTTGACTATGCAAGAAAAACAGCCAGTAAAAATGGAAGATCTGGCAAGTAATATTAAGTAGGATAAACTGTAATTAGAAATGACCAGCTTATCCACTGGTGGTGATATGTGATCTAGGGGCATCAATAAACCATTAATGAGATCTGGTCATTCACAAACTGTTATGCCCATAGTACCTATCAGGCACAAAACTGCCAAAGAAATAGAGGAAAATGTAACAAAGCCACTGCTGTCTTTTACTCAGCACTGTGCCTGTTCTGTCTGGCTGTTCAAGAGAAGGACATTCACACTGGAAGACGTTGCAGCAGGGGATGAACAAAGGGGAAAACTTGTTTCACAAAGGGAAATTAAAAGAGCATGGGTTCTTTCAGTTTAAGAAAAAGAAGAGTTTAAACAATTTGATCTTCATAAATAGCCTGAAGTTAAGAAAACCAAGTTGAAAGAAGACATATTTAAAGTAAGTGTTTGGACAAGAATAAATTAGTTTAACCGGGCCCTGGCATGGAAATAAAAGGTTGCTAATTTTCTGAAGCTTGAGGCCTGTCTTAGTCACCTTATAAGAAGAAACTCAACTGGATTGAACATCCTAGAAAATTAAATATATGATACATTTTCCTGACACAGAAATATCTGGTTATGGAATTGATAACAACAACACCTTTATCCATGTCTTTTAATCCTATTTACTTTTATTTTAATTTTGGAATAAAGAAGATGGATTTTTTTAGTATATTTGTTGACTCTGAAGCTGTTGTACAGACAGATGCAATATAAGTAATTGGAGTATGGATTAATGTTACAAGGCAGGTGATGTGATTAATGAACCACTTTTCCCTTATCATTGACATCATATGCAGGTAGATTCATAGAGATATATATCACACTGACATACAGAACACATGCACATATGGAATGTGTGCAATATTGTCAGATGTTATTTCAATAAATTTGATTATCTACAACATATCTGTTTATATGTGGAAAGAAGGTGTTAGAAGAATATGTAATGTTAAAGAAGAGGAGGATAAAAAATCTGTAGTGGCAAAAGCAATAATTTTGAAAAAGAATATAACTTTTTTTTTGCAGATTTGCTGTTCATTTGCACCTTTTTGTAAGTAGTTTGGAAGATTTCAAAAGAAAGATTCAGGAATCCAAGTCTATCCCTCAAAACCTAAATCATGTCCTCAGCAATTCATTTTGTCTTCCATTTTCCAATTCCTGTTACATAACAATATTACACACAATTTTTTAATATGTGTAAATAGAAGAGCCATTCATTTTTATTACTTCTCCTTTTTATTTTACTGAAAAAGAATTGGCTTAAAATTACATCATTCTTTCTCAAAAACATTTCTTCATCCAGTTTCTAGCATATGAAGGATTAAACCTTGTTGCTCTGACTTCATATTCCTGGAAGAAATAGCTCCATATAAATAGTCCAGCCCAGTTAGTACCAGAGGGAATGTTGTTTTGTGATTTATCTCAAAGGTGGTAGAAACACAGATGAAAAGTAAGGAGTGTTTCTCTGTCACTGCTGTTCTTCACTAACAATATTCCTGGCTTCTTAATATCTCACAATCTCTTTGAAAACCTATTGAACCATCATTCATACAAAGAACTCTATCCTTTTTACAAAGGGAAGCAGCAGTAGGAAACGTGAAAGATTTTAAAGGTAGATTTAAGGAGTGTGATTAAGTTTTAGGCCAAAAATGTGAAAGGAATTCCTGGCTAAAATGGTTAATAACATGTCTATAAAAAATTTTTGCTAGCAAAAATGTCATCTGGATAAAACTTTGCGGGGTGGATGAAGAACCACTGAAAGAAAACTTAAATAACAGACTAATTTTTAGGAGTTTTGATCTCCTGAGATGGGATTTCCAGATGGCCTAAGTAAATTAGGATCTCAAACACCTTGCAGAAATGCTTTTGAAAAAAAATCTTTGGATTTTATACAGTAAGAAGATAACTTAGAACAGCATTGTATAAAATTTTTTTTTTATTAGAAAGACATAAAATCTTCAAAAGGAAAGGTGAAACTTTCACTTGTCTCACTGATTTTTCTTAAATCACGTTTTGGTGCACACTGTGTTATGTTAGCTTGAAGTATTAATGCACAGTGTCATCCCTCAGGTATGAGAACATCCCTAAAAGCCTTTTTCATGTTTTAGAAATTATATTTCTTCCCTACAACTACTTTTTTAACTCTAGGAAACTTCTAGGAGTGAAAGAAGCTGTCGTGCATGACCTCCAGAAACACCACAGGGGAGTGAGGCAGATTCCTCAAATGCTTTAGGTGAATCAAGTGGTGATACATGGATGGGGCAGTAAATTTTCAGTTTCAGCATCAGTCTGTCAGAAATGGCTGAGTCAACAAAGGAAAGCCTTTAAGGAAAATGTGCTGCCTTCAAAAAATCTTCTAACAAAGGATGGGCAATGTTCTGCCATAGCCCTGCTCTGTTCTCTGCTGGCTCACCCAGCCAGGCAGGCATTGGGCTCTGGGGCTTCTCAGCCCAATACTGACAGTATTTTCAGCATAGGCTCCCCAGGCTCACAATAACCAAAATTTTCAAGGTAAATTGGCAGTGAATTCCAAACCCAAACAAACAAAAACTGAAATTTTGAAAAAAATTTGAAAAAACTGGACCTTACAGTAGGATTTGGGGTTTTTCTCAACCCATTATTTTAATATATTCTTCTTTTTTTCTTCTTTTAACATTTCTTTATTTCGGCCAGCTTTACAGTTTAAAGGACAACTGTAACATAAACATCGTTTCCATAGAAAATGATATTAAAAATATGTATTGTCAGTAATGCACAGGAGATAACCAATTTACATGCAGCACATTGTCACCTGATCTGCATGCAATGTTCATTTTAATCTGCTTAAATTTTTTGTTATGTGAAATACTGCACTTGAAAATGGCTACTGCTCTAGCTCATGCAAATTTTAGCTTGTGCAGTTCTTCCTCATTATTATTTTAGTGATCATCAATATTTCATCGAAAAAAATAAGTGTTTGTATTGGCTAATGAGGGTGGATGCCGTGCTCTTCTCTACATAAAAATCAGCACTTATAAGTTGTCCATTATCAATAATTTCTCATTTCAAATTTTATATCTGATACTGAGAATATGCTTAACAGATGGCCACTTCTAGTGTCTGGGATGATTGCATGTTCTTACACACAGAAAAATGATGCTTCATATATACCAACTGAAAATCAGCTTTGAAATCAGTGTTGATGAGTTTATTGTACATTTTGTTGTTTTTTTTTTCTTAAGGAGTGAATTCAGCAGCATCAACATTTTATATTTGCTTCCTGTGGTATACATCGCTGAGCTGAAACTGTGAGATATTGTAATTAATAAAAAAAATTATAATTTGGAGAGCTTATAGTACAATCATAACAAGATTAAGTAAAATAAATCAAATCCAATTTGTGCTTGGTGGTTTTGGGAATAACATTTCTGTCAAATTGTTGAGCAGTAATCATTAAAACATGGGAATAATCCACCTCCTAATTAAACAACAATAAACAATTGTCAATGGCACATAATTGTTAAAAGTCAACAAAGGAAGCATTAGTGTAAACAAAGATTAGACATAGTTCTTGAAAATGAGAATGGGAATGTTATTTAATGCCTGACAGAACAGACTAGACACAAAAAATATTTGCAGTACTGGAGTTGCAAATACCTCCATCAATATCATTTAGATAGGAGAGAAGCTGAGCGGTCTGTTGATAATACAAGCAAAATGTTGCATGTTTTGTCTCCCATCCTTACTTACCCTTGGAAATGTTGTTACACTCCTCGTTACGCAGCTTGTTTGCCTGTAATTTTTCATACCTGCTAGTCTTAGGACCAGTCATATTCTCAAAAAATATTTTAGGCCAAATCCATCTGCTCTACCAGCAGCTATTTCAGAAGTCACACACTGGTTAGTTAGGAACTGAGATTAGTTCAGCAGACCTCGAATCTCTCAATTCAGTTCCCAGGTAAGTTCTTGAGCTGTAAACAAGTCCGAGGACAGATACACATCCAATAAAATCACATACACACACACATAGAAATGCAGATACGTATGTGTTGGGAACTTTGGATCTGCAAAAGCATCCAGGTGCCTGACATGTACATCTTTAATAATTAGGAATCTAAAAAGTCTTGTTTCAATGCCGTGAGGAGATAACCCAAATTCCACAGATGCCTGTGAGCATAGGCACAGAGATGCGTTGTAGGAGGGGAGGGTGAGGTAGGAAATTTCAGAACCCTTTGGTACTCAGCCATAATTACTCGTGCTTGTAGCATTACTGTGAGTTTATCTGCAATGTGCTCTGCTGGAAGATGACAGTCAGACAGTTTTTATGTGAGACCTGATGGAAGTCCGAATTTTTCACGTGGAAATTTGTCCCTGTGTCTGTAGCCACCTAAGCCTGAATCTCTCCTCAGGTTGTCGTTCAAACGAATGAGTTTGTATGTGACCCTGCAAATTCTGAGGCCACTTAGTAGAGTGAAAGCTGCATGAAATTCACACACAGCACGTTTTCTCAGCTCTCACCTGTGCAGGCTGGAGTTTTGTTTTGCTAAATCCACAATCTGCACTGCAAAGAGTTTTCAGATGCTGAAAAGGAGGCTCATGTAAATAAATGTAAAATTGAGCCTTGAATTGCTTTCTACTTTATAGCTTAACGTCAATTACATGGTGAACTAGGCACTAGATAGGCCAGAAAAAAAATTTCCTTGTATTTGAAAAGTTTTCCTGGTAACACACCTCTCACTCATTTCAATAGTTGTGTTTCCTTCAGATCTCTGGATTGTGAACAGGAGGGAACAATTGTTGAGGAATTAGGAGAAAAGCAGGTCATGAAAATATATGCCGTGTGTAAAGTTAATAGTATCCTGGAGAATCTTTAATACTTCAACAGACCACTTTTATTATTGTTGTAACTTTACTGACTTAGCCATGTTTTAGCAGTAGTGAATCTGACTCAGCAGCTGTTTTTTTTAAACAACACTTTTGGAGAAAAATCAAGCCAAACCTGAGAAAAAGGCTCTGGGACCAGTTCCTCAAAATATATACACACACTACTGTTACATTCAGCTACAGTTCCAGTCTGCAATATTTATAAAAATATACATTAAAACATCCAGGAAATAGAAATCCTACAAGAAATTAGGAAACACTGCAAACAGGAGTTAAGGATGTTTTAGTGACTTCACATTTATGAATTAATGATGGATTTTGTCTGGATCTTCCACTATTGAAGTTTTGTGCCTAGTCTTCCTGATTTCTCCAGAAGGTAAACACAATAATTTGCAGCACTGCAGTCCTCTTCACATTCCAGGCAATCTGTCCAAAGGAGAGGTGGTGCAGTGGAAGCTTTTTTATGTCTCTATTATTAAAGCCTTGTGTTTTTGTTAGCATACCACTACTTTCCAGGGAACCACTGGGGACTCCATAACAGAGTCATTACCATGTTAGTTGAGGTCAGCTAATCTTATTTATAAGCATCATACATATCGTATGTATCATTCTGCAGAATTCCAAGTGGGAACATAAACATTCATTTTCCATATGCTGGCCCCTATTACTGGGTTTAAGTAGTTTTTCATGTTTATTTTCTTAGGGGGCAATTATGGAGATAGATATATATACATACATATATACAAAGGTCCTTGATCAAGAAAAATCTGTGAGGAAACCAAAATGATGGTATTAATGATACAATAATTCCAGTAGTGATATTTTAATTAAAGGAATTGAATTTTGTTTTAAGTAGAAAAGCTTGAGTAGCCAGCAATTTAAAAGTTGCAATCTGAGTTGACTGCTGATATGTATTAGATTTTAAAATAAAGGGCATTGCTGACCTATTGGAAAGCAGAGGTTTTTAAACTGCTGCAGAAAAATTGTTTTTCAGTGGTGAAGGAAGCTAAAGGTCAAGGATTCAAAGGATGCAACTTATATGTTTGTGATGTGAGTGCTCTTCCTGCATCAAACCAGCAAACACACTCTCAGTTTGTATCCTGTATAATCTTTAATTTATAATGTCTTGGTTAGGATCTCCTTTGAGGAATGGCTTTATACTCTAGTTCAGCAGAGTTATTGTAAAATTTTTCTCCAGCAAGCGTAGGTGTGGCAGAACCTGGCCTAATGCCATTTCCAAATTCTTCACTTTCGCTTAAAAAAATGTAGTTTTCTTCCCTCCCCATCACATTCTTCCCTCCCCTTCACATGTGATATCTTGGAGTTCTTCCAAGGATAGTTATATGCTTCTTTAGACACTCGGTGAAGGTTATTTTTTGTTAAAGGATATAAAGATTTTTGATCTTTTTTATTTAGTCATTAGTTTCAATTAAGGAGATGTGAACCTGTTATTCAGAAATTAATTCAAGTGTATCATTGAAAGGCCAGCAGATGTGATAATATGCAATAAGGTTAGAGACTTCATGGATATAATTCCCTGGTATAATGATTAGTGTAATCCACTAATGAATTAGTCTCAGTAATTTTTAAGAAGGTAAAATTTCAGGGGTGGTTATTTTTACTTTTCTTTCCAGTGAGTGGAAGCTTCTTTTAAAAGTGAATGGAGCCATCCTGGTGTTCTGAAAGCCACTGAAAAATCCCTCACTGAGCCCTAGAGGAGTCCCTGATCTAATTAGTGCTGCTTTGAGAGGGGGGATAGCATAATGTGACATACAGAGGGCCCTTCCAAAATGAATTATTCTATGATTCTATGTTTTCTGTGTAGGCAGATAACATAATTTTCTTAAGAAAAGCAGTGCATGAAATTTTCTGCCTGATCCAAATCCCATTGAGATTGGTACACAAATACCTTGTAATTGAGTTTATGTGTCCCATTTTGGTACCTCCTTCCCCTCTCTTGCCAACTGAAAGTGAAATGAAGCTCGTTGAATTCTTTGGGTCAATATACACGGCAGGACTCGACCTGGCCCAACTCATGTTAACCTGATAACCAGGAAATGTTTAGGAGCATAATATAAGCATGTGAAACCAGCAGTGCATCACTTATTCTGATGCAGCTTGGTTATATTCTCTGCATTGAGGAATGCAGACTTACCTGGTTGGGCGTTTGGAGCCTGAGGTTCTTTATACCATGTCCTCTTTTGAGAATTCTGCATGTCTTTTGGGAAGCTGGTCCCTGGGGATTTCACTCATTAAGCCACAATCACCTGTGTGATTAGAAAACAGCTAAACAGCTTTTTCTTTTCTTTTTTTTTTTTTTAAATTTATTTTTGATGTCGCATGCTGAATTCATTGTTGACTAAAACCAGAACTGAATGAAGACTTCCAAAGGTGACCAAGGTGATCGCATGTAATATTGAAGAGCTCATATGCAGGCATACTCATTTGGGTTTGGGCACAAAATGGGGCACATAAAATGCTCAACTGACATTGGTTATGTAAACCATATAAGAAATATTTCTCAGGAATTTTAAACTATAGACACATATAAAAATATGTGTGTCTGTATTAGATTCAAATCCAAGTTCTGGATGACAGATTAAACATTTTTATAGCTTAATTTTCTAAGTATAATTCCGATATATTTTTCCTCTTGTAATAGCATTGGAATTCAATTCAGCTGTCCAGACACAGGTATCTAATGACTCCTGAGCTAATGTACAATTTAAAAGACTCTGGGCTAGTAAATGTGACAAAGCATCTCCAGAATACAGAAATTATTTTGAAGTGACAACTGGAAACCAGAGAGGATATCTCAGATATCTAAAATGTCATGAAATATCTTGTGTGGCAAACAGAGTCAGGTCCCTTTGAACAGCCCCTTCTGTGTCTCTCTGGTTTGGTCTAGACATTACACAACCTAATGGATTCACATCTAATCTTATTATCTAGCAGTTATCCTATGCTTCAAAATTCTTGTTAAAAGGGCATTATGAAAGGATTAAGTTAGGGGCTATAACCTTTAAGAAAGGGTTATTTTTTATATGGAGGGACATGGTTCTGGTTAACCTGAAGGGAAGCAATGGAGCTGCAAATAGCTTTAGAATTTGGGATTGATGGAGTTGAAAACCCAATTTTTTTTCTCTATTCAATCTTACACTTACCTCTTCCCATACCATAATTTCATGGGGTAAAAAACATCAACTCAAGTTTATTTTTGTAGATAAAATTGCAATTTTTCTTTTTTTTCTTTTTCACCTTTCTCTGACACAGCCTCTAAAGTCAATAAGAATGCTCCAATCATTTCCTGCTGCAAGCATTATTATAATTCACAATTTAGTTAGCTGCCCTGACATTCTGGTGAAGATATTTGGGCCCTACAATGTTAATACAGTGTATATTAAAGAACTTAAGAAATAAGTAAAAAAATCGAAAAAAACCATTCATCTGTAGGGATTAATCATCACCTGGGATGCTCCTGAAGTGGATACACATAATAGGTATTTTACATGGCATTCAATATTTTCATCAATGAACTGGAAATAAACATCAAATTACCATTGGCAAAATATTTCAACAACATAAATGTCAACCATGGAAGGACAAAATGGTTATCATATGCAACCCAATTTGCTTGTTTAGCCTAACCCTTTGAAATTAAATGTGATTTAATGCTTAATTGCTTAGCCAAATCCAGACTGTTTCATCCAATAGGAGGGATAATTTGTGAAATGTGGTACCTTGTGACATGGAGCCAGTCAGTCTACCTGTCTGAATTCTAAAACTGCAATTTAGCAACTTGCTAAAGACTTGCATTAACCATTTTATCAAAGAGAAAATACAGGCACATGACATAATATTTAACTTTGAAAAAGAAATTCCTATGAATATACAAAACCAGTATGAGTTAAAATAATACAACTATTAGCACCAAAGTTTGGCAAGGATACTAGAAGTAATATTGTTATTTTCAAAAATCTATTATGACAAAATAAATGATGGTACATGACCAGGACCTTTATCATCTTATAAGAAAGAACACAGCTCTATAAAAACATGTCATTGGCTCTCTGGCTATTAGAAGTCACCTCAAAGATTCATCAGTATTTCTCCCTATAACACTTGATTCTTTTCTTGGAGATCTGCAATCGAAACACTGAGCTCATATGAACCCAGTTAACCCATGAAGTGTAAGAGAATAAAAGCACGAAGTAGGAAAGTTGCAGGGATTGCTGTTAAAATGAATTAAAAGTGTTTGGGAACACAGACATTTAGATAGTAGAAACTATGTTGTCAGCTGCTTCCAAATGTGTCAGAAAGATCACAGAGATCAGTCTGTAGAGATAAATTGTGTTGCAAAAAAAATATTTACATACAGTGAGAACAACCATGTGCAAATGAAGCTTTCCATGCCAAGAAATGTGTTCATGGAAATGAGAAGAAAGTAGATCAAAAAATATTGCACTATGAGTAAACCTTTCCATTAAGCTCCTCCTTCATGTAGTACCAAAATTCACATTGTCACAATTAGAAATCCCCTCTGACTTTCTCTTTAAAATGATGCAGTGACTTCACGTGTGATTTTTTAGTTCACTCAAAAAGCACTGCACTTACATTTCATAATTTCATTTCTATTTCACTTATAAAGAAAGCCAGGGACCCACTTTCTTTCCTTTTTTTAGTGTGTATGGAGCTAAAATTAGAAATCTGACAATGTATTGGTGCAGGAGCCATAACAGACCATGTTCCTCTATTGTCTCTGTGAGTGTGTGTCACAAGATTACAGAACAAAGCCAGGGCCATGAGTTGCCATAAGAAGGGGGTGTAACAGGCTGGGAACCACAGATGCCAGATGAGGGGGCGACTTCCAGTCAGGTTCTGCTGGGATCTGTCCCAAAGCCTGTTCAGAGTAAAATCCTTCTTAGCAACTCTGATGGAGCAGCAGTACCCTTGTAACAATGGAGGCTTATTCCAGCCTGAGGTTGGTTGTGGACACGCCAGGGTCCATCCCAGAATTCAAAACACTGCAAAAACTGATAGTTTGGAAACTAAATAAAAGTAAATAAAAGTAAATGCTTTTTTTACCTAGAGATTTAACATCAGGGAATGTAGTAATGCAATTTCTTTCCCACAACAGGTCACCATAGTCCACTGTGGGCATTTGCTACACCTATGGAACAAATTACATATATTCAGAAATCTGGTACAGGACATGAGTCTTTCCTCCTTTATCTAAGCAAAGATTCAAGATGAATTTAGAGTGGAAAAAGCGGAATTTTACTGGTAAAATTTCAAGGACTTTAGTATTGCTGAGCAATCGATTTAGAAATCAATTTTTCAAATAAAGACTGGGAAGATGTGGGAAGCACCAGTACTACGGAAAAAGATCGAGTAGTATAGTACATTTCCAACCAACATGAGTCAATATATGAGTGATGTTATTGCAAAAAATGCAAATTTCTTTTGGGATGTGTTAATAAAAGTCTTATATTTCAGAAAAGGAAGTAAATATCCAGCCTCTTTTTGGAATGTAGGCTGTTTTCTGATGTCTGAGGACGCCAGGTTGAGAAACTTTATGTTCCTCCTCAAACTTCCTGAATTTCCTTCATTGTTTCATGGTCTGAAAGTAGGAGGCTGCAGAGCAGGTGACAGAGCTAGTGACGTAGATGCCTTTTGGTTCTGCCAGTAGTCATTTACTATTTTCAGTTCTGATTCAGACATGTAGAACTAAATGAAGCTGAGAAAAGAAAAGACCAATGCAAAACAAGTGTTGCTCACCTTTAAATGTTTTATGTTGAAAACCATGGCAAGGGCTGAATTTCACATTGCAGTCCCTTCCTTTTAGTCCTCCCCCATGTCTCCCTAGGTTACTTTCTCTATTTGTTATAAACCCCTACAGCTGGTTTGAAGCAGGCATTTTTTATTCCCCTCTCTATTGCAGCATAGCTGTTGTAATCAAGATTTTAGAGTCATGAAAGCTGAACATGAGAGTTCTAGACCTTAAACACCAGATGTGAAAGGCCAGTGCTGCAATCTATATAACCTTTCAAAACAGGCAGAAAAAGTTAATGAGTTACTCCACAAACACTGTTCACGATGTTTCGCTCTAGTCTCTTAACTATCAAAATCTCATGTTATTCATTTTCCCATGTCTGAACATTTTTACTGGAGTGCACTTGCTTTTGAAAGATTTCAGCCTCTAGCACTCTGTGTTCTCTTGTATAAAAAAAATTATATATTTGTCTTTTCTTCCCGCAAGGTTTTGGAGGGTTTTTTTCTAAATTTTATTTGGCACTTTATAATTTATTACATTCCTTGCTTGCACGTACGTGCACCTTGGCATTATGCTGCTTTAATGTGAGGACTAGGAACTCATGACAGAACAGGTTTACAAGGACTGGCAAGCATGCATTTGCACAGAATATCTCAACAGATATCTGGCATTTACTATATATGGAAAAAATTGCTAAAAACAACTTTGAGGAAAGAATCTGAAGAACTACTTTCATTAGCTTCCAAAACAGATGTTCACATGTACATATATAGAAAGTGGGACAGCAGACAAACACATTGATTTGCCTGCAATGCTCTTTTGAACCTGGCATGTAGTAAAAGTAAAAATGTCACCTAACAAGAGATCCATCTGCCCTGGTTTAGGCATCCAACACGGTAACAGTTACAAAGTGACTAAGACAGTTACTACACACTCTTTTAATAGTCAGTGGAGAGAAATACCATCTCCAGACAGCAATTCATCTCTTCCTGAGATAGGTGTCTAGAACAGATCAGATAAACTGCCCTCTAGGGAAGCCTATGTCTCTTTACTGACTGCTAGGGGAATGGGAATAGCTTGAACTTGGATATCCAACTTCTAGGCTTCTGAAATGTGATGAATTTCATTCTGATATGGCCAAAGAACTGACACAAAATCGTTGGCCTGTTAAAAAGAAGAAAAATCCATTCAGTTCAATCCCACACATTTTATACCCAAGAATATGAGTGAACGAAAATTCAAGAATATTAAAATTATTTTAATCTGTTATCTGATTTTTTTTTAATGATACTGTGTGTTTTTCTCCTTTGTAATACATCTTTTACAAGAAAACAAAAATTTACAACATAGTTAAAGTTTCCATATGAGAATATAAAAGTCTGTAAAAGAAGTGGAAGTATCGCAACAGTCTTTAATGCTTATAATAATTGCTATTAGGTATAATTAAGATATTTAATTAAAGGGTAATGCTTTTTTATATATATACATCTATTTCAAAGGCATCCAAGAGATGTAGGAATCAAATAATGAATTTTTATTGGGTTTAGGTACATAAGTGCTTCAGGCAGCCTTGAAAATCCTTCCTTATTAGTATACACAGTCATATGATCACACAACTTCAAATCCACCTCATGCAGAACAGACTCGTGTCTAAATGTTGACTGCAATGCTGCCATTCACATGAGAAGTAATCACAGGATCAAGACCAAATGATATTGCTTTCAGGAAATGTTCTCTTCTTAGTCCATATTTTCCTCCAGGAATTTGTAAAATTGTCTTTTCTTGTAAGGAGAAAAAAAGAGAAGCTGTTGACAAAGGCTCAGAAAAAAATTATCAGAAATAATAACTGCTCCAAATATTAATCATGTATAAAAAGTTTTTAAGAGTTATGGTTTCAAATGAAAACAAATGTTCAGAATGCTGAAATTTCTTCCAATCTGAATAGTCAGAAATTTGAGAAATTTTGCATCAGAGACCTCTGGTAGTGGACTATTTCTTCAAACATTTTTGTGTGAATTTTGATGAAACTGTGAAGAATGTAGACTCGAGAACTGAAAGAGGCTGCTTGGCATCACCCAGTTTTCTCTGTACATCCTTTTCACTGACTGGTTTAGCTGACCAACCCTCTTTCCTGTGCCTCACTGCTCTCCTCCACCTCCTGCTTTTAGTTTCTCATGCTTGGTCACTGACCTAACACACAGAACACTTTTTGTGTGTGTTTGGAGAATGCCTAACAGAAAGACGTCACGATTGCTACTGGGACCTTGAGTGGGCCCAGAAATCCAATTATGGGTCAAATTAGGAGCAAGATAGGGAGGACCTGGGTAAAGGATGTATGCTGTAGATGTGGAGGCTGGAGAGGAGAGGCAGAAAGATCAAAAATTGTGCCTGGGAACTGCTGTGGACCGTGAAGAGAAGAGAGGACAGTGAAGATGTGTACTGAAAGGTGAATATCTGGACACAGGTGGTCCCTTTGTGCTTTACCTCTAAACATCAGTCCAGTTACGTTGCTGGAAAGTGCTGTCCTCTTTATTGTGAGCCTGCTCAGCTCTCAGCCTCTCCCCTGTGTTGCCAGCAAGAGCTTTGTTAACACCTGCTGCACGAAGGGGGAACAGTCCGTGTCTGCCACAGAGGATCGAATCACCTCAGCAGCCAGACATGAAGTGCTATTTCTCAGTCAGGTTTCTTTTGGCAAATTTACTTGTTTATACCATGGATTAGCACTTCTCAGTTATCTCCTTCATGTTTACAATTTCCAATTAGTTCAGTCATTCCCCTAGGGATTAATCAAATCATTTCTCTGCAGAAAAACACCAGCCTTCTAGAACAGTGCTTTCTTCCTCAGGTTGCATTTGAGCCCTCTAATACTGTGAAAAGAGTATTAAGTGTAGTGGAAAAAACTCATCATAATTTTCAAGGTGTTAGAAAATCAAGCATTTATATGGAATTTAAACTCGTACAGACAATATGTAGGTTATTTTCGCAATGGGATAAAATAAGAGGATATTATCTCAAATAGGAAGTCCATTATGGCTAAATCATAAAGTTTGTCTGCTAATTAAATCAAATCTGCTTTGAAGGCTGTTTGTTAGAGACCATGAAACTTACCAAATGTCTCAGTAGTGGTTAATGAGGTAAATAAATGAGAAATGTAACTGATGAAGAAAGGTAAGATTGGTGGATTTAACTGTAGGACTTGATTACATTGAGCCAGAAAGCTCCATCTATTGTTTTTTTCATTTTTCATTCCCCATCCTTGAAGGGATGTGTTTTTCACTATTGATCTCCATTTCTGCTTTTTGTGACTGTTTCTTAAGGTTTCAGTTCTTCTCACTGAACATTTTTTGCCTGTCTCTTTAGTGAAAAGTAAAGAGCTTTCGTACTTACAGTTTGTAAAATGTTGTTTTTCTTTAGAAATTTTCTGAACTGCTTGCCTTTCTTCTCTAGGATGATCATGCTGCTGAACATCAGAGGGGAAATATTTTAGTAACAGATACAGAAGTATGCAAATGTTAGCTTTTCTAGCCACTTAAGCATGTCTGTGTAAAGCTGCAGATTCTTATATTCATTATGCACAAATAATAAATCCAGAGACATTTATGTCGTATTTTTTAGAGCATTCAAGAATCAATGATTTAAGAGAAACATTCTGCTGTCACATGTGGAGGTTGAGGAGAATGTGTAATTCTCCATAGGATCTCTGAGTGGAGATTGCATGGTAAAATATCTGTGGATATAGACTGATGCATGCACATGGATAGAAGAATGATATTTTGGGCATATCTGAGAGTTGGAAAAATTCTCTAAAATCTCCCCAGAATATCAGGGAAAGGTTAGGGAGAGACAAGGGCCTTGCATATTGCTCATTAGAAGCGATTGGCTGTATAAGGAGCTGTAAACTCCCTTCCACAATTTCTCAAGACAAAAATGAGCTCTTAGGATTCCTCTCACATAGGGATATTGCTACATAGCCAAATCAGTTGGGTAAGCTGATTTATAACCCTTACAGCCATATCTGTTTCTCAGAGTTTGGTGTGTCTCTTGTTCTCGGATCCTTGTTTGATGTATTTACTCTGTCGTAGCTTAGTGATGGGTAATTCCCATAACTGGCTGTCATATTTCTCCTGTAGGGCATGGAAGGATTCTGTCTCATTTGCACTATTATATTTAACTGGAAGGAGTTCTGTGTATGTGTAGGGAAGAGTATTCACAGGTTTGATCATGAGTTGTTTTTCTGGCTGCTCTGCTTAAGGAACTAAACCAGATTTCTTTAGCAGAATAAATTAATAAGCATTCTTTGTATTTTCTGCCTTTAAACAGGACTAAGTCCAGGTAGGTTTCTCTTAGACTAAAATGAATTAAAAGTGTATCTGATCATTATGTGCTGTTTGAATATAGAAATGAAATATCATGCGTAAGTCTTCCTTAAAATTATTAAATCAGTTGCAGAAGCAACCAGAAAAGTTAGAAAATTCTGCAGGATAGTGGTGGCCAGAAATTTGTATCTTTTCTCTTCCTAAGCACAGCTTCTGTTTGAATGATATGGGAGATCCAACAGAAAACTAATAAGCACTGCTATTATTAATTATGTCAAATTATAATTCTTGCCTGTATACATCTTTTAGAAAAGACATTCCTGACTGAATTTTTTTTTTCAGAAATTAGAGGACGAGCATGCCAGTAGAAGATCAGCTGGGAGATATCTTCTCCAAGAACAGCATCTTACCTCTGGAATTCTTGTGCTCCAGCTGCGAGGTTTGCTGGATGAGAGCTCAGAGGCTGGGGCAGGCACTGCTTCCCTCAGCTGTGGCACTCGGGCTGCTGCAGCTCCAGGTCTGGCTGGGCTGGGCACCAGCTCTGAAATCCAATGATCCCTGCAGAGGTGCTGCTCTTCTCCCTCCCTCCTTTCTCCCCAGCCTTCGTGGCAGTGGAGGAGTCCCCAGCCCCATTTGGGGACAGAGAAAATCCAAGGAGGTCCCCTTGTTTCTTCTTCTTCTTCTTCTCCTTCTTCTTCTTCTTCTTCTTCTTCTTTTACGTCTTTCTCCACATTTCTGAGTCCTTTACTGAATTCTCAGCTATGTGGGATGCCTCCTCCTCTTTTGCATTTTGGGAGCAGTGTGAGTCTACATATGCTTAGCTAGTACTTTGGGTTTTGTGGAGCAGAAGAGGAAAGAGGAAGTGGTGGTGTGTAACAGTTTATTTTCAGTAAAACCTGGGTATGGCTTCACACTTATTGTTTTCAGAGAGTCTTTGATATTTGGAGCAGGGAACTCCCTCAGGCGAGATATTCATTTTGTGGCTTTTTATTTGGGCTGTGAAATTCTGCTCAGCTTTCACTGGTATCAAAAACTTGAAGAAGGCCACATGAATTTTCATTAGACTGTCTCAGGCTTTCTTCTGAAAGGAGTTTCTACTTTCTTCTACTGCAATTTTCCTTACCTTAGATTTTCTGCTAAGACATAGTGTTTTAGAGATATAAAGTGAGTTTTAGGGTTTTCTAATTAAAATCCACCTTAGCTAAGGGTGGGATTAAATTTTTTTGACTCTGTCTTGACTTAATGCATACATCTGGGGTGGACTCAGACAGATTTACGATGCATCTTCCCACAAGATGATTTTTACTCCTGGGAAGATCAGCAGTTCGGAGTGGTGTTGGAGAATAGGATTGGGAAGCAACAACTCTGGGTTTTGCTCATCTTTGTCTCACCTGAGTGTTGGGGAACAGATTTAATTGAGGGATCTGCTGTCACTCATGGTGAGGTGAGCAGGTCCTGGATATTTTGAAGATTATTGTGAATTAAGTGAATTTTTCTCTATTATTTCAAAAGAAATAAACACCTTTGGACTACATTTGATCGTTTTAAACACATCATAATCAGACATAGTTGGCTCAGGGTTGAAGTGAAAGCATGTTAACTGTGCACTGCTGAATGGGTAAACTCTGTGACCTGACATTCCTGATACATTAGTTGTTGACATGAAGTGTTTTACCACATGATAACTGCTTGACTTGCAAATGAAGATGCTGCTTTGAAAAGCAGAGAACTCTGTTTCCAGTCCTTGGTGGGGTCCCATGTTTCAGTACCTTCTGAGGTGCCTTTAGGCAGTCCCTGTTGTTTACAGACATAAAGAGTGCTGTAATTTTAGTGACTTTCATGTGAGTTTCTCAGAAGTTCAGCATAAATTCTATCAGAATTCAGCGTAGAGTTTTGAATAATACCAAACTAATATTTTTTACTTAGGAAAACTCTGGATTTTGCTTGTCTTCAGAGGGACTCTGACAATATGGCACTTTGCAGGTTTATTTGATGTCAGCTATGACAACAAAGCTTCACAGTTTTCCAGTAAAGTGGAGTTTTGTTTGTCCTTTTTATCACCTGCTAAATACTGGATGAGTTTCACCGCAATAACAAACCATAAAAACCAGAATGGAGAGAAGAATAAACTTTTATTGTTTTAGCAACAAACCTGTTCCTCTTTACCTTTCCAACGAGACACAAAAGCCTGTTTTTTGTTTCAGCACTGGAAAGTCTTTAACCTTGTTTCCAAACACTAGCAATTCTTCTTCCACTTTATGTTTATCTAAGCAAGAATATGAAAATTGTTAATACTAAACAAGGAAAAACACCCCTTTTTACACAGTTAAATGAATATTGAATGGGAATAATGCTCCTGAGTTTCAGGTGGAGGGCTATTATTTTTATTACTATGAGTTTGTCATGACCAAAATTGCATATCTGAGCGAGGGAAGTGGTACTGTAACATTATTGATAATTGAAAAAAATGTCTAAATGACTTTTTGTGAGGCAAAGATAACTAAAGAATCCATTAGTTCTTGTTCCACAGCTATTAAATAGTTGATTACACATCATCCCGAGATGGGGAAACCAAGTTTTAGCCCATTTCCCAGGTTTCTTGCCTGTAAAGAGGGGGGCACCGTGTGACTCTGAAAAGCAATCATCAGTGTCATGATTAAAGTCGATCAGTTAGTGAGTGACAAAACTCTCAGTTGAATTCAGAGCTTTTTACTTCCAGATATATGTCAATTTTCTTTCCTCTAAACATTTTTCAAAGCCGCATATTTTCACCCAGATGGTCCAGATCCCTTATTTTCCTGCCGTGCTGCTTTCATTGCAGTTACACTCGAGCTTGTACTCCCAAGATAAATCACTGCATGTTATTGAGCTTGAATCTTTGCTATAAAAATGTATCCTAAACAAACATGGACTGGGGGAGGATTCATGCACGTTCTCAGTGTGGGAAGGAAAAGGTGTTTTAACATTTCTTAATGTTGTATGAAAGTCTGTATGGACTATGTGACAGTGAATGGCACCATGCAGTTTTATTGTTAGAGCTTTGAAGGACCATTACACAAGGGTAGGAGGCTATTCTGCTTTTCTAAGAAGCTGTAAAACCCTGACTGCTCTTGCCGTATGGTATTTTGTTTATACCATGAACAATCTTTTAGAAACTTGATTAATTTTTAACTTTTCAGTTTGCTTTTCACCAGCTTTCTGTCTTAGAAGTACAGACCCGTGAGAAATGAGAACAAATATGTCACAATCATAGATTAAACCTGATCTAGCACCTCTTGAAGAGTCATCTCTCCTCAAGTCACCTGCCTAACATTTCCCTATCACTCTCTACAATCAATATGGAGAAAGGTAGATATGTCTAGAAGGTGAATAATTCTACCCGACTTCATTATTTGTCTTCAAATAGCCCTCAGTATTTGCTGATTTCTCTCTCCTAATCTTACAGTGTACTTAGAAAAACAACTTTGCATCGGATTAAATTAATCCCCTGTTAAGAATCTTCTTTGTCTTCAGCAGGAAATACCTGAGTCTGTGACTTGTTTAGAATTCTGAAATGTAACATGATACTCATATTTTTGGTTGGTATATTTAAATGATTAGTCCTGGTGTATGCAAGAAAATTGAAGTATTTGAGATTATGTGTGGTTTCATGGACTACTCCAAAAGGCAAAATATGTAGAGAATCTGCTTGACAGGGTGAAATAGAAATTTTTTAATTTGAATTCTCTCAATTTTTCTATACCTATCCTGCTTCACATATGTATTTTTATGCTGCATGTGAAGTGTGTATGTTGCATAATATTTATTATTTCTAACGCAATGGCACCTAACATCAAATTAGGAACAAGTTCTTATTACAAATGGCATTACAAAACCAAATATGCCACAGGCAGTTCCCACTCCGGAACAAGCTTTCTCTCTTGGATGTAGGTTTCTAATTCTTTTTCTATTTACATAGAAAATTTACATTATTTTTCTATTTACATGTTTCTTTTTTTAATTATATAGTAACTGAATTAATGATGGGTGCTTCTGAGGCAAGTTCAGTTAGACCAAAAACTGAATTTAACTTTATTTTATTCATGGATTTGAGAAAACTACCCATTTTTTTGGTAATTAACAAAATCATATTGATTGACTTGAGAAATTAAGAGTGGGGGAAGGCTTTCCTTGGACTGCCTTGTTTTCATGTTATTAAAATTTGGCTTTCCTATTCCTAAAGCATCTAGTTTTGTTGCAAAAGTGATTGTTGTGCTTAAGCGCATGTTTATTCATTAACTCGTATATAATTTTCTGCTCTGAATATGAGACAAAACAATACTAAATAAATGACATAATTAAAAATGCATATGGAAGTAATTCTTGCTGCAATGGTTTTTCTTACACTCCCACCAGAAGTTAGAGGCAAATTAGTTTAAGCATTAACTATGAACATCTACTCAATTTAGACAATCCACTTAATTTGTTGTATTTACTTACTTTCCATGCATACAATAGTGTACAGCTCCTTATAGAACATGCTGTAATTGTAAAAAGGAAAACACATTAACTGTTTTGGTTCAGGACATCTAGATCAAAAAACTATCATCTGATTAAAGAACAAGGACTGCTTAGAACCATGAAAGAATGTTTGTTATTGTTTTAGGACATGTGTTTTGCAGGAATCATATGATAAGAAAATGACATGGAAAAAGGTTCTCTTTGGGACACCCCTGAATCAGCTGTTCTAATCTTGTTTTGGCATACATAGGAAAAAGCAATCAGGCAAGTTGTAATATGCTAATCCTGCTTCATCTCCTGATTTCTGTAATTGTGGTGACTGCTTCTGCTTCTGCAGTTTCGGAAGGAGAGTTTTTAAACATTTTCTGTTCCCTGAAATTTACAGAACTCTATTTGGGAAACATACTAAAAGCAGTACGGAAAAAAAAAGGATCAAATTAAAGAATATTACTGCCCTCCAGTAGTTTTATTTAATAATTAGGGTATCTAACAAGACATTTTCTGAAGAACAGGTATCTAAAAGCACTCGACTGGAAAGTGTCTAGTTTTGCTTCATTATTTTGGTAGAAAGGAGGAGCATGCTGGTTTACAAAGTGAACTGAATGAAATCAAGGTAGAACCAAGATGAACTGAGATGTGAATTCAGTTCAAGGAGGCTGCCAAAAATATTGCTGAAAATAGAGAATTCCCTTTTCTTAGACTCATTCCAGACAGAGAAGTTGATAAAGAGGGACATATATGAATGATATGCAAAGCTGCCATTGCTTGCAGTGAAACAGAATATTATCTGAAGGACTTGGTGTAGAATAACCGTGGTGTATACCATGTAAAAGGTATTCAAAATGGCATCTGATTTCATTAGTGCAGAGTTTGTTTAAATGTTTATTTCTCACCAACCTCTGCAATTGCATTCAGAAATGGATGGCCACATTGGGTGCCAGCGTAAGGAAAGGCAAACAGGCAAGAGAGGCAATTATTCTCCAAGCTGTAACATGGTAGTCGTTGTTGGAAATGCTGCGTGGTATTCAGTGGTGAAGATGTGCGAAACTCAGCTGGAAATGTTCACAAGAAAGCTTGTGAACTTGAAAAAGTTGAAGTTTTTCCTGCTTAGACCATACAGTTGGCCCAGACAGCCTCCTGAAACTCTTTCCAGCCTAAATGATCTTATGACTCTGTGACACTCTCAAAAGGTGGTTTTTTTTCACTTGAAATTGATATTGAAACCGGGGCAAGCCAGTGTCTTGAGCCAAACACTATAGCACAATACAGACATTTCATAAAATAATATTATAAAATAATGTGAACATTGAGCAAAATTCATCACAAGGCTCTATTTTGAAATTATGGGATAAAAAATACTCACTAAAAATCCAGCACGATAAAAAGCCTGAAGCATTTTCCACAAGAACTTTTGCACATATGCATAAGTCCAATTAACAAGAATCTCTTCTCCAGCAAAATTGAGACAATTCATATGTCAGTAAGATCTACACGTATTTGGTATATGCATCCTGTGATAAATATCAGTGCTACTTCTCAACTTAGAAAGTTTATTATTTAACTGAAGTTTTCAATATTGAGACACAGATAAATTGAAGTTAATATAAGTCACAGTATTTATAAAAATTCTTTGTTAAACACACACTTAATACCCAAAATTTCAGTCCATGTAGCCTCTGAAACAGGAGTCTTGCACATTTGGCTAATTTGTAGCAAAAAGCCAAAACTGAAATTGTTCAAAAGGCTTTCCTATAATATCCAGAAAGACAAAATAAAATGAGGACAGCATTCTCTGTTGCCATGGAAACACAAATGTCCACTGCAAATTATGTGATGTTTAAAGTTATTTTCTATGCCAGTTCGAACAATTTTTCTAAAATATCATGTTATTTTCACAGAGAGGCAACACCCCTGCTGTTCTGAAGTTTAGAACTTTGTGAAAACAGATACATAAAAGTTGCCTGGACCACCAGCCAAAGACTTTCTAAACTGGAACTTTTTCACATTTTCTTCTTTTGAGTAATAGGAAATGACTAAGCTCAGAGAGCTGAAAATCCCCTTATTGTTGGAAACTGCTCTATTGTTTTAGGCTGAAGACTCACAAGAAAAACAAAAGGGGAATACACAGGACTGGATCACTGAAGAATTCCCCAGCCTGTGCAGGGAAGTGCAGGACTCCACGTCCGGGTGGCAGGGTCTTTTCTAACCTTTACAGGCAATAGTTCAGCCCAGGGCTGGGCTTACAGGCTGTCCCTTTCTGCAGCACACAGCTCGGTGTCACACCTGATGGGAGGCCCCGCAGCCCTCAGATGCTGAGGTGTCTCTGCCCACCAGGTGGAGGGAACATTTGCAGTCATTCCTCAAGTGTGTTTGCAGGATCTCCTCTCACTGTCCCCAGACAGCACCATGGGCAATCCTCTGGGATGACCCATCCAAAAATGAAGATTTGCATTCTTTGAGGTTTCTGTGAAAATCCAGATGCTTGAAACCAGATGAATAGTGACAGATATACAATCGGCACCCTCGGGAACACCTCCCCTCGGGTGAACCCCAGAGAAAGATGCCCTTGCAGAGCTGTCATTAAATAGATGTTGCACAGCTCAGCTCTGCCTCAGCCCACTCTTGTTTGAAGGGCCTGCTCTGCAGGAGGGAATGCAGGAAACATCACGTCTCCCAAAATTCACTGATAACGCAGAGGAAAAACAACATTCCTTCCCCTCCGAGGGTCTCTAATGACTTCACAGAGTATCAGGGTGGGATGAAAGCCAGATGCAGGTCCCTTATACAAACTGAGGAAGAAAGAGGAGTAGAGTGCCCAAAACATTAAGCCTGCAGCATCTGTGAGTTAGGCTGGAGTGGAGAGGGTGGCAAGTCAAGGATCTTAATTTATTCTTCTCTTCTAACTTTGTCATCTGAGGCCCAGCAACAACAGTGTTTAACGCAAGACTTGCACAGTTTGATTTTGAACCCAAACTTCACATGGAAAAAATCACTTGAATAATTTTACTAAAGTCAACAGCTCATCCAGCATCAATCCAAATGTTCCTACCAACTGTATCTGAGTAGAAAAAAAAGTTTTCTGAGCTTTATATAAATTACTTCCAAGCCTTTTAAACTCCAGCATATGAAAGGCAGATAAATTGTTAATATATATTGTTGACTTTTATGGCAGCGTGCACCTTCCTTTGTTGCACACCTCACTGGACCATGAATACTGCCCTAGCAGTCCAGTACAGGTCTTTGCTGATATTGGAAACATCACAGTTGTCCCATCTAGAAAGCTTTATTCAGTAAATGATTTATAAGTGCAACAGATTAAACAGGAAAGAAAGCAGCAACATTGACATAGTGCTCATGTGATGCAAGGCACAGCACCAGATTTCCATGGAGCAGTTCTATGTTTTCATGGTAAACAGCTTTTGAGACTCAGCAAACATTGTTTTGGGTTGCCTCAGGGAGTCAACTCATCTGCACTTGCTCTGACAATGTCAGATGATTGTTCAGGCTTTTAAACATCACATGAATGAACGTCAGAGCTGCCTGAAGGCTCTCAAGCAGTGTGGGCTAAACTGAATTTTGCCACCTTGGAGGTGAGGGGCTGAAGCATTGCTTGGCTTCCTGACCAAGAGTGGACAGTCAGAGGGAAATTGATGTGGGAGTAGAGAATGGGGATAGCAAACCCTAAAAATTGTGGTCAGTTACTGCTGCTTTATCCTCCCTAGTGTCGCAGCAGAAACCTTCCTTTCTTCTTCTCTGACAGCAGGGGATGACCTGGGTTTCCAACCCACTGCTGCAGGCAATGGCACCAGCAGGGCCATAGCCTTTTTACCTCTCCCTTTGCCTGCTCTTTCTCCAAAGTGCCTCATAACTTGCTGCCTCTAGCTTTTCTGTGACAGCATTCTCCTTCCTTGGTTGCACACCTCACAGGGCCACAGATTCTGCCAAGGAAGTGTGGCACAGGTCAGGCTGTTATAGCAATTAGTACCATTATTTTTTTCAGTAAGTGATTTATAAACATGGCATATTAGACAGGAAAAACAGGTGGCTTGCTTTGCATACACCTGGGTCTGGTTGTGATGAATGTTAAGAAATAACACTTACTAGCAATAAATAATGCAGCTCCTCTGATTCCATACCAAAATTGTACCCAGAGAGGTCTGCCAGCACCTGCCTAGATCAATCACAGCTATTACTTTCTAAAAAAACCATCTCTCCCCTAACTTGAGGGAATTTATGATCACAGAGACTTTTCACCCAAATTTCAAACAGAATTATTTTTCTATGCCCAGTCCAGTTTTTCTCCTAAGAGCTGAGTTTGTTCTAGATGTATTTTATGACTCAGCACCCTGCCCTTGTAAGTCCCTGTCATCACTGGTGACAGTGACAGAACAGAAATGTGTCACACAGTTACATTGTTAGGACTGAAGTGAACCCAGAAGGAGCTTTTAATCCTTAGGCCAGAGGCTAAAAAGGTAGCATGACAAATTCACAAGCATCTGGACTGTGCAGTGACTTTCAGACTTGATGGCAACCTGAGGCTGCAGAGTGAATAACTGATGAAAACCTCAAAATGTGTGTGTGGGGAGAAGAGTGAAAGAGAGCAGCTACAGGCACATATTTCAGACAGGAAAAACGCTGTCTCTAAACATCAGTTCACGTGAGAGCACTGTGGTACTTTACAGATCTGACTCTCCACATGGATGCAACGGGGGAGTCAGGAATAGCACAGGGGAGGCCAAAACTGCTGAGAGATCAGATCCAGGCTGAGGCTGTCCCTCTGCACTGCATGAAAGTAGAAGGGATCATATGTGGCTGCTGAAATACTGACTCATTTGGGTACCATCATATGCCTGTAATTAATTCAACATGCCTAGTGCCTGGAATAGTGGTGTAGGCGTTCAGACAACATGTTCCTCTGAGAAAATATACAGTGAGACAGAGCCTTGCTCAGCCCTACTTACCACAGCTTGTACTTACTAAATTATGGGCCTCCAAGAAGTTGGGGGTCACTGGGAGGGCTGTAGCTCCAAAGCAGGACTTAAATGCATGTAAGCAGACACCTAGGAAATATCTGAGAGCTTGAGCTTGAAAGCAGTCCAAGATCAGGCTTCTTCCTCTCTGTCTGACTGTGGCTGTGTGAAACGGCTGTGGAGCGACGCGGGGCAGTGAGGACAGTCCATCCAGACCTCACAGGAGCTCATGCAACATAAGATGTAAAGGTCATCTCAAAGCTACTCCTAAATATGACTAAATCCAGGCAGAGCATCCAAGACAACAATTTCACTCAAGACTGCCTTTTTACAGGCACTGCAGAAGCACCCTGTGCACTGCCTTGGGAGCAGAGCAGACCTGATGGTGTCTGGGTGCCACGTGCAGGGAGACACACACTCCCACTGCTGCTTGCTCAGGGAAGGGGATGGTTCCTTTACAATCACCGCCTCATTCTCAGTGAACTTCTCTGTGCTGAAGCATGTTAGCACTTACAGAAAACAGGGAAGTTGTGGACTACTGACCCATATCTGCATAAAGCCTCAAATTAATCTTCCTCTCCTGCTCTTTTCCATTCCCAGTGATGATTGAAAATAAGAGAGAACAGTGATTAGATTATTTTACTAATCTTTATCCTATTTATTAAATCATGACATTTCATCCCCCATTGAATTGCATAACTATACTATTGAGAAGTGTAATATGATCCATTTTTATTTCAAAATGCTGAATAAAAGGCATGTCTATGACACATTTCAGCGGAAATTAGACAATGATATTTTTGTACTCAGAAATGAGATGTGTTTTTATCTTACCATGCTTAATATTCATGCTAATTCACAACACACTTTTTTATTGTTATCAGAGAAGCATATTCTTTAGGTATAAATTTGATCTACTGCCTGCTAACTCAGGATTACTTGAACATGGCTTTTGGCCCAATTCTCTTTGTATTCTCTTGTGTTCTGCCATGCAGTGCAAGACAATAAAAGTATAAAGATCTTCCTGAATATTTTTCCTCTCAGTCTTTTTAAACCTACAGAAAATCCTGGTTTGATATGGGCAGATGAAACAGGGTTATTATTCCATTCTCTTTTATCAGAGCTGGATCTGAAGCTCTTTTTACTCAAAGTACCTCCAGCTTGCTTTATGCTTCATTTCATAATGTTTTATTATACTGGACTTTTAATCACTCAAAATCTAATAAAAAAATGCATTCCCACGGCTGAAATAGAGCATCTTATGTTTCCCCTCCCTCTGATCACATTAGGTATGTTCAAAATTATCCAAAGCTTTTTCTAGCTCAGTTTAGGGATTTGTTTGTACATCTAAATCATAAAACTCTCTCATCACATTGGGTTTTTTTTAAATCTGTAAATCCTGTGAACTTTCCTTTAACCACCAACAGACAGATGAAGTATTTCCATTAGGATTTTAGGGTACTCTGTATGTAAGAGGTTCAATATGTGCAAGCTTACTTGAAAAAGCAGGGTTATTTATTGTTAATCACCTGGCCTGATAGTTGCCTGCTGGATAAGGTTTCCTTCTTAAAAGAAAGAAAAAAAAAAAGAAAATATAATGTCTCTAGTTGATGCTTAGCTATCTTCTTCTCCAGGAGCTGTATCAGCCACAGCTAAGGAGACAATTACTCACTCCACTTCCCTTTTCTGGGTTGCTGCTGTTTGTGTTTTCTCTCCCTGGATGAGAATTTTAGCAGGATCTCAGAAGGTGAATGCTGTCTGAGCACAAGGACACTACACTTACAGAGTTAAACACTTTGCAGATGTTTTAGTAAATACAATGAGCAGGTCAGACAATGAAATAATATATGTTATGGGCTGGTGGACACGTGCTGTTTTCCACACTGGTGACTTCTCAACAGAATACCACAAAAAAGAAGGGCTCTTTTTTTCAGTTTTCCTATGTGATAATGCCTGTACATTAACCTAACTAAAGAATGGCAGGTACAAGTATCCCAAAAGATGCCTATGGATGTCATGACAGAATTTTCTCACCTGCTGAAGAGATTATGAAGTTCAATAATTACATCTGCAATGCATAACTGCTGCACACATGTGCAGGAAGAGATTCCTCTCCAGGCAGCAGCTTTTCTCTGGAGATCCCCCCCACTATTCATAAGGGATATGTAGAGCAGAAGGCTTTGATATAGTGCCTCTCTAGCAGAATTTGTTTGGTGCAACTTTTGGACTACTGTGCTGCAAAAACAAGGCTTGGACCTGGGTTATAAAGGAAAACTACTTATGGATTACCTCTCCTCACTTTAGCCACTGAATAGCATAGCTCATCTTGCTTTTCCCCAGTTACAGGAAAATGTCCAATTTCCCACTGGGACAGCAAGTAGAAACAAATGGAAACTATTTGAATTTTCCAGTGCTAATTCAGCAGATCTGTGTTTAAACCCACAGATATGCACTGACTTGTTCAGTAAGCCAGTGCTTTATCAGCATTAACTCTGAAGCGTCAGAAATAGGTAACACTAGTGTACCTGGCCAAAGTCCACAAGAGTGGAAAACTTTTATATTTAATATACCTATATATAAAAAAAAAAAAGAAATGTGAATGAATAGAAAAAAAAAATCATAGTATATGGACATTACGGAGTCAATACGATTAAACACTTCAGAAATTCTGGTAGATTCCAGAGTTAGAGCAAGGCCAGGATCAAATCTGGTTTCGTTGCTCAGAAAGAATGAAACAAAATGGAGGAACAAAGTGGAGAATCAGTGGTCTAAGAATCACAGGCAAAGTCCTCCAAACTCTTTCTTAACTCTTTTCTCATTATCCAAGTGGCAGCAGGCAAGCAACAGATGTTTTGTGGATGGTGAGATCCTTGACTTTCATTTTAATGTACAGTTCCTTAGGACAAATTATTAGCACCTGAAACTTGCTGGAATGGGTGCTGCTCTACCAGTAAGCCTGGTTTCTATTGTCGTCTTCTCGTCTTCTCTCTTTAGCAAGTCTTTTGCAGTATTGTTCAGGTATGATACACTTCCAGTTAACAGGGGGAAAAAAAAGGAAAAGCTATTCCTTTCTTTTTTTTTTTTTTAAGTCATTGACTTTTTGTAGTGGGAAAATTCACTATTGTATGACTTTGCCAGTAAATCAGGCCAAATGATTTTGTAAAGCCAAATGCTTGGAAACATGGTCAGCTGATTAAGGCATTGGGCTGTGACTCAGAGGATCTGGATTCAGTTCCTGGCACTCACTGCATCACCTTGGGCAAATCACTTTACTGCTTTTATCCTTGCAATTCCAAATGTTGAAGAACCTTGGCAACATTTCTTCTGCCCTCGCTCTCCCTCCCCCTACCATGGGCCACCAGGGCATCCTAAAGCTGTACACAGCTGAGAGAATGGGGTTCGTCCTCAGCACCAAGCCCCCTCCCATCAGCTGAATGAAATACATATATGTAAGAAATTGTTTTGCTGCCTTAAAGGCACTCTGAGTTGGCCCTATACACAAATAAATTCTGTAGAAAAAGCCCCAAGCTCTCCTTCGGAAAGCCAACTCCATGCCCTCCCTTATTCCCATGCTCGCCTCTGTGGCAGTGAAAGCAAGCCTTGTATCGTTAGCAGTGGCAGGAGAGGAGCTGCTGCTTCTGTTTCTGCTGATAAATATTTCTCCTGCCAAAGCAGCACCTGCAGTGCCAGCATTCAGGGGAGCCTGCAGACACCCACCGAGCGTGGCTCCCCTGCTCCCAGGGTGCTCCGCTCTGGACTGGGCTCCAGAGCAGCAGAATTCCTTCTGGAGGCTGTGCATGCCTCAGCAGCCGTCCCTGGGTGTGATCCTTTCCAAGCTGTCAGCAGCGAGAAGCAGAGGAATCGCTTCTCAACCTCTGATCTCCCAAGTATCCTTAATGGGCATCTATCCAGACGTTTTCATTAATGTAAGTAGCAGCTAACTAAACTGGCTAATAAGTTGTCTCTGTTTTTCACTCATTTTCAATCAACATAACTAATCAACATGCCAGAGAATGCAAAATACTGTACAAGCCCTTGAGAGGAGAAGCATTTTTAATCATCGTGATTGTTCATCTGTTGATAAAAAAAGTGTCTTAAAATTAATAAAATGATAGCTTGTGATGCTGAATCTTTAATAGCATATGGAAAGCACATTCAATACAGAGTGGAAAAGGGCATTGTGGGATATGCTCTGAATCACAAATGTACTGATGTGAAAATTCAGAGGGCTCAAGGCACAGTGATGGACAGTTAAATATCTAATGTAGTTAGAAAGGAAATATGACCCAGGGGTGAAAATTTAAACTGAGTTGAAAATACATATGAGTAGGTGACAGTAATAAAGAGGAATAACAGCTAATAATGCTTGGCATTTGTGTCCTTTTGTGTTTAGCAAGCACTTTATAAATCTGAATGAATAAAGACAAACCAGGTCATAATAAGATTAATATTACAAATCACAATTTTTATATGTAATAGCTGACACACACAGAAATTAAAACCAATATTACCAAGACATCTGCTTTCATTCTGATGCTCAAAAGCCTGTCTATCCTTCACTGAAAAGTCAAGGTTCCCAGACCTTGGGAAAACCTTAATAATTTTAGGGACCTTAATTCCCAAAAAATATGATTGCCCATATGTATACAGCGAGCCTTTGCAAAATTGCTAATGGAAACCATAATGATTACACCATATTAAGCTTCTTGGGCTCAATTTGTCTAAGTCAGTCAGCATGGACATCCTTTACAGCTAAGGAATTTTCATTAGTACTGCCAATGGAGTCTAAGGTATGATTCATCACATCTTAAAGTGACTGCTTTAAACAAGCCAGATGAATTACACCTTAAAAATGCATGTTTCTCTGCATTTATCATAAAGAGAACCTGCCTTGAGCAGAGCATCTGTGAATGCTGCAGTCGCAGTTCTGGGGCTCTGAAAATGCTTAGTGCTAATGGGCTGCTTTTATGACATTCTGCCCTGGATGCAAAGCCAGTAGCAGGTAAATCCTGTGCACACAGAGACATTTCTCTTCTCTAAAACTTATTCTGATAATAAATTCCTTATACCTGTTGGATACTGTAGCAAGTATTTGATAAAATTTCTAGAAAGATATACATGAAATAAGCATATTTATATAAATGTTCAGCATAGTTGTTTACTGCAGGCATTGTCAAAATTATACAGCTGAAAATCTGACCTGTATTTTGTTTATTTGGTAAAATTTCTTTTTAGCCAGAGAAAAGATGAGTGCATAATTTTCGATGTTTTTGTTCAGTAGAGACATTTTCTCTCACAAGTGTTGAAAATCCTGCTGTATGTACAAAGGCCATCTAGAAATTAATTTCACAACTCTGTTCCAGAGCAAGCCTCACTAACCCAGGTTATCTTTTTAATTATGATTAATTATCCTGTCAGCTGAGATGAAAGACATTAATAAAAACACAATTTTGGAAGTGCTCACAGAGAAGTTCATCTGTTGTTCCAAATCCTTTTCTGCTGGAAGTATTTGCTCCTGGTAAAGGGATGAACTCCTGCTTTTTGCCTAGGGTACTTAATGTCCACCCAAGATTCTTTGAAAAACTTAGAGTCTCTAAATACAGGTGAAAATGTAAAGCAAGTAAATGGCTGAGAAGTGGTTTTTAAGACCCAAACCTGCATGTCTGTGTAATTGTGCTGCTTTCAGAAAATCACATTTTCCAGGTCAAATATATCTAAAAAGAAGTATTAAGATTAAATATTGCAAGAGAAAAACCATTGCATTTTATCCTCTGGAAGGTCACCAGCTCTAATGAGCAGTGAAGGAGTGCAGTGGCTGAGGCCAGGCTGGGACAGGTGCCTGCAGAACCACGTGAGAGTGTTTATATTGTTAACATGTTTATACTGTATTGACATGTACACTGTGCCCAAGCACCTCAGCATCCTGGCAGGATCCAAAAGTGTTCCTCATCCTCAGTGCTGGCAAGTGTTTGTGTATTTTTGGTAGCCTGAGAGGGAGAGAATGACCTTGTCATGGGTTAGATGGCTGGCCTTTTGCTTTTCCCAGCAATTCAACATATTAGCTATTGATTTTTGTATTGATGATTCTGGGTGTTGAGCAAAGGTGGCGGAGGATAGGACAAGAGGAAAGTATAATTTGCTCATGGCAAGTTTGAAAGGAAGTTTAATGAAGGAATTAAAACCTTATGAGTGTGAGTTTAATATGAATAAGAGAAGAGGCAGATTAAGAGATTTGCAATTCTCAGATGGGTGGGTACGGTTCTGACATTTTATTTACAGTGATGCTTCACAATTTTATTCTTTCTTGTCTCTCAGGCAAGGAGAACAGCTAAAGTAGCCATGTGCTGGTAAATAGTAAAAAATAATCCTGATTAAAAACAGATGCTATAATTTGTGACTTCGATACTTCAAAACCAGAGAAGGGAAAATAAATTGAAATAAAGTACAACAAAAGCTTCTGTACTAGCACCTTTTGCAGATCTCAGTCCTCATTCATTAACTCAGATTTTATTCTGGATTCTCCACTGAATTCAGAAGAATGAGTTCCTTTTTGAGATGGCAGTATGTAGCTTCAGAAACCCTTAGGATTCTATCTGTTTGATCACAGATTAATTCTCCCCTCAAACTACTCCAAGGAGGTGGTCAGAAGGTCATTGAAATCAATGGAAGAGTCTGAGTGTATTTCAAAACGCTTTGCATCAGTCCCTAAAATGCAGAAAGGTTGAAGGTATTTTTGAACAATATTTCAGTCAATAAAATATGCTTCTATAGTTTCTGTGAGCAGTCCAGGAATTTTTGGCACTCAGTAAGAGGTGCACTGGAGAAAAATCTATAGTCTTATGAGTAGCATGTTCCCTTGGAAAAAAATGATCCTGAATTCCCTATCACTAGAGCAAATGTCTAACAAATAAATGATTATAAGGAAAAAAAAAGGAAGCTTCTTCTCTTGGTTGTTCTTGAAACATGAGAGTCATGTTATAAATTCATCTGCTGGACTACATCCAGGGGTGAAGTTCTCAAATGAAGACTTTTAAAATTAATATCTCCAGGATTCAGACATACAGTTGATAGGCGTTTTGGGAAGACTGCTTACCCAAGAATTGGTGCATTTTAAATTTTGGAATTAAGTTTATAGATTTTGCCTTTTGTGTGTGTGTGTGTATTTTTTCTTCTTTTCTTTTTTCTTTGTGATTTTATATTAAAAATGAACATGAAGTAATAGTAGTAATAGAAATTATGTTACTTTCAGATTGGTATAGCATAGCAAGAATTTCCTATTATTATAACTTTTGTCTTTATTATTTTGGGAGAAACACCTGCAGACAGCAGATGAATCATTTTAGCATCACTCTCCAACTCTTTCCTTTTGTCTTCACTCAACTGTATTGTAGTAATGCCCCTGCACAAAGGAAAACGTTTGGTTTATGCTACCAAACTACTACAAATAGATTCCACTGCAGTGATTAAAATTAGGACCTTGTACATCCTGGGCTCTCATAAGGTAGATGAAAACAGACATTCATCAACAGAGGGCTATTTAGCTTCTGTGGTACCAGAATTGCCTTTCTCTCTTGGTCTAGGACAGTGATAAAGATTAATTGGTACTCGTGATGAGTTGGGCTTCTATCAAGAACTTGCCTTGCACCAACAATAATTAGCTGTAATGCTTCAGAAATTGCCACCAGACTCCAAAACCTGTGTTATTCTTTTCATGGAAAGAACCTTGAAAGACTTGACTGCAAGCCTAATTAAAGGTATCAGAATCTCAATTTTGGTTGGTACTGAGGATTTAGAGGCTGGGTCATGTTTAGAACCTAGCCAACATTTTTCAAAGAATGCGAATAAACCGGAATTATGCATTCCTTGGTACACATCGTGGCAAATGAGATAGAAACACAGCCCTTTTTAAAGAGCAGATGGGTGAACCAGCCAATTCAAATCTTTTTACAGGCTTTAATGATAGCTGGTTCAGACACTGTTATGGTAGTAAATGAGATCTTTTATACTACTAGAAGAAATGATTTGCGCTATACATATAACTCTGATACAAAAAAAGATACATAAACATTTGAGAGAAAATCCTAGGACAGCCAATGAAAATATTTGAGTATTCAGCAGTGATCAGAAGTTAATTCTTGTCTAATATAACATAGTAGAAACCAATATGAAAATGTTAAGAGGACGCTAAATAAAATATTTGTATATTTTCAGCTTGAACATGGCTCTAGACACTTGAACTCAATATATATAGCAGAAAGCAAATTGAATCAAAGACAAGAAACAAATTAAAGCCTATAGAGAAAAAATTACCTAAAAAAAAAAAAAAAGAAAATTTGGGGATTGTATAAAATTAGTAAGGGTAACTAATAGATGATAAGGTTAGAGGAAATAATGAATGAACTACAAACAGTAAAGCAGATGTTCCACTACAATTTTTCCCATAGTACAAGAAGGGGGAATAATCAATAAAAATTTTAAATAGCATATTGTTCACAGCTCAGCAGAAGCAATTCTGGAAAAAACCCATTTAGCTTGTAAATTTAATAATTTCAACATGTTTTTACTACCCAAAAAATTTGAAGAGATACACAGAACTCTCACTTCTGGCATAGATATATTTAAAAATGGAATAAATCTAAGCAAGATAATATAGATCATGGTATTTTAGGAGGAAAGTTTATGGACAGACCAGTTCTCCTCATGGGGTTTATTATTCCTTGCTCTAAGTAATCTGATGCTAACTTCTAAAGAAAAATAGAAAATGAGATGGGCTGCTGGCTAGGCGGATATTGGGAATCTTTTCATCCTTTTTGTATTTCACTTTGTAATTCTGACCTTGTGAATAAAGAGCACCATCTCTCTGATATGCAACAAAATGATAGCTGGTATAGTAAGTCTTCCAATTTATAGGACAGATATATTCTAGTAGCATATGCTGCTAGAGACAGAGCCAGCAGTGACATCTAATCACTGTGAGAAAGCTCATTCTGACTTTGCTGCCAACAATTTAGGTTAGATAACAGACGTGCATTGACTTGATAGCAGGTGGATAAAAGGGTATAAACTGTGTTTTGTGCCTTCTGTCTGTATTACTTATAGATTAGCTGATTTGGGGGATTCAAGAGAGATTGTGTCATACAAATTTAGTTTCTGTGAGGGTTGAGTACTTGTGAAAGATGGCAGATTGGTAGCGTTCGATTTGAAATTCTTGAGTTAACTGTAAGGCTGATAGATGTGGAGATGGTCACATGCTTGTCAAAGCTTTGTACTGTGTAGGATGAATGGGTAACCAAAGCACAGAGAAGATCGTCTCCAAAACTATTAGTTTATAGTTTCTTCTTATTTTTATTATTTGGTTCTCAAACATTGCTGCTCATGAGACAAAACCAGAAGATCTGCATGTGGTGTTTTTTCATTTACTGGTTGGAGAGCACCTGAACCAACAACTGCTCAGACAAGGGATGAGACCAATTGCAGTGAGGAGAGAAAAAATGAAGAGATACTTTTTCTGACAGGTTCCTGCTGTCCATAGCTCTGTTTCTGTTTTGAAATATGCTTTGAAATAAAACTTACTGTCACACTACTGGAAAGCAAGGTGATTTATAAACCAAAACTGTTGTTTGAGTTATTCCTGTGTAATAAAGACAATAACAAAGGAAATATCCCAGACCAGCATTATCAGAAGGAAGACCTAAAAATGAAAATGTAGTTAATTCCATTAATTCTCTGGCCTTCTTGTTGACAAGTACAGAGACTGTAACAACCTTACTGTTGGTTCATGCTATTATTTGACCCCTCAAAAGTGGATTGAGTCCAACAAATCTACCAGAAGAACAGTTATCACATGACAAAATCTTTCATCAAGTTACAATCCAGTGCAAATCTGAAGCAGCAACTTAATAGGCTATTCTTTGTGTGTTTGCAAATTGAGTTTAAAAAAGGGTAAAATTCAGATGGTTTACAGAAATGTTCTTAAGAAGGCAAGGCTAAATGATTCTGTAAATTATATGAAGTCTTCAATAGAACCTCTGGGATGCAGATTTTTTTCTTAGTGGAGAATGACTTAGAAACATCACACAAAAGGACCAGGCATGGGAACGAGGGAAGTCAGTCCAGAAGGTCCAAAGCTCACAGCTTCAGCCGTGTCACATTTACAGATGGCCTCGCGGCTTGGGGCGAGCAGAAACAAAAGAGGCTCTTTAATAACCCTCTGCAGGGCCATAGCTCTGACTGTGCCTGGTTCCCACCTGACAGTCAGGTGCCTGCAAGGACTTTGTTCTTGCTTCTCCTGCCACTCAGCATTCTCGCTCTCGTACATCCATTTGTTCTCTCCTCACTGGTGAAGGGCCTCTACACACTCAGACAATGTGGAAAGTGAAGCAATGTGTTATGGCAACAAATGTATTATGGTATTACTGTTTTTTAATATAAAAGGCCAAAGAATTAGAAGACATTCACCTCTTTTAGGACTTCACACAATTCGTATTGTAACCAGAGAACAACTTCCACTTCACTTCCTTCATACACTGGGGTGAACAATGTGCTTAATCTGGCAGAACTTCACATAAACAAGATAAGCCTTCATCACACAGTTTCTCAGCTGAAAGGTTAACATGCAGACTATGACAATGAACCAGAATTTAGCACTCCCTGGGGAGAGTAAAGAATAAATTCCAAGTATTTTTTTCCTGTGTATATTTTATGAATACCAATTTTAAAATGACAGCTGTAAAAGAAGAAATACTTTTTGGCTATGAACCATGCAGGAGACAGCTTTCACTAGATCACAACTTTATATTGTCATTTATATCACTATTAAATTACGTTCCGAAGGAATTGCCTTTATTTTATAAGTTGCATGAACATACGACACTTGCTTTATGTCTGGACAGTTTCCATCTTGTCAGGTGAAACTACTATTATTTCAGTTATTGCTATCCTAACTCAAACATTCAATGATTTCTGGGATGTAGTACTTTGAAAGAAATGAGACGGTAGGGTTTTTTTTAACAGATATTTAAGTCATAAGTGACAGTCTATACTCTGATTAAAAGCAACAAGAATAATTAGAGGTAAACTACTTGGTGAAAAACAGATATCAGTTCAGCATCATCAAAGAAGGTATCTAAAAATATAATGCTTGAGAAAAGAATGAGCTTAAGAGATCAAAAGTTTTACATTCTGCTTTTAAAGTTTTAGTAGTAAGCAATGAAGTGCTGAAATGTTACAATACTATTTCTGGCAGCGTCTAAATACTAACACTTCACTTCTAGTTTCCATTTCTACATATAACAGGACTGACGGAGTTACTTTATGAAATGCAGCCAAATATACTGACATACCCTTTATATCTTTTTATTTACTTAAATTTTTATTACTTAAAAGCTTAGCTATTGAAAAATAAGGACGAAATTGACATAAGGAAAATGCACACTACAGAATATGGTATGAGAGGAAACCACTAAAGTCATGTGTCTCTGATGTTCTAAAAAATCCCACTGGGGCATTACATGGGCACCCCTCTAAACCTATGGAAAAATTCCAGTAGGTTTTATTGGAAACAGGGTTTCATCATTTGTCTTATCTTTGACTGGACAATATGTTTTTAGGGAAGATGATGCATTCCTGTGGAACCAGATTCAGATTGGTGTAACTGGGCTGCGTTCAGTGTCACTGTAGGCAGGGTGGATTGACAGATGCATTCTGAAATGGATGCATCACTTCCAGCTTTCAAATATTAGTGTTACTAATAAATAGGGGACTACTCACTCTATTTATTAAACTTTCTAAAACCCAAACAGCAGCTGTAGGAAAAGAAAGATTTATCTACCAATAAAAACCCAAAGATTACATTTACCAAATCCCCATTCTTTATTGTAATGAAATTTGTCTTTCAGCTTTTAAAATGCATTTATAGAGCCAGAAATGTATTCTGGTCCACTGTCTTTGAGATGAATAACCACATTATTACTTGCCTGTCAAATCTAAGTACGGTTGTTAATAACACACAGACAGCTACTAAAAATTCAAAACATGGGAGGTTTCCTTTGGAGAAAATTGCAGTTTTAACCTCTGATTTCCCTTCTGAATCAATTACTTACTTTCATATACACCTTGCAATACCTGATCTCCAGTCAGAAGTGAAAAATGGTTCAAAGAATTCAAAGATTTTTCAAACATACTGATGGAAATACACTGCCAGAATATTAAAATTCTATGGTCTTTAATCTCCAGAATATCTGTTGTCTGCACCTTATCCAGTAAGCATAGTAGAAGACTTACTTGATGGAAAATGTTTAAAGATATTTTTAAAATTTTGCACTTTATTTTCTATGTAATCTATATTTGCACTCAGAAAACTGAACATCTAAACCAGGATTCTTTTCTGATGTCGTACTTTAACAGTTTTACTTTACTACTTTTCAGTAAATGAACAAAAAGAAAGATTCTTCACATTTATGATAGACAGACACAAGGAAGAGCACCTAACATAATTGTAACAGTAAAGGTTATTTCCGTGGTGTGAACACATTCAACACATCTGGCTGAAAATTCTGATAGATCAAAACTTCTCTACATTTACAACACCTTTCTACTATTTTTATTACTAACCAATGTAAAAAAGTCAACCCACTTTGGACTTAAATTTCAGTCCAGTGTGACTATTTCACTCACTTCTGGAATCCCTTGTGTGCTTAGTATCACCGTCATATTTTCTGGAGCCTCCCATCCAAATGATTTTATTTTTTCATGAACTATAGACTTGTGATTCCCAGAATGCACTGTGGAAATTTTATGAGATATGTAAATTAAGTGAACAGCCCAAGCCATAGAATAGAGATAACAAAGAATGTCCTTCATATGCCACCCATGTATTGCAAAACTTTTTTCCTGCAGACTTTAATTGGCCACCCTCATCAAACCAGGGTGGTCATCCACCAAGGAAAGGCTCGAAAAGGTCTTCTGCTGGCCAGATTTGTTTCTAATTTTTAGGTTATGGAAGGTCTGGTATACTGAGGGGGAAGATTAAAATCAAGATGTATAATTAGGCTAATTCACTTGACATTTCCCTCAACCTTCCTTATTTCACATTATAGCAGTAGAAAAGTACTGTTAGGGTCTTCTCCAAGTGTATTGCAGCTGCAGACTCAAGCTAAGTCTCAGTCTGAATTTTGGTGTGGAGAATCCAGCTGAGTGTGCAATGGCAGATCTTTAGCAATCTCTCCACAGAAGAAATGAGAAGTGAACCCACAACTGAGATGCTGCCAATATTACTCTGTAGATCAGGTAAAGATTGCATAAGCATCTACAAAGGGCTTCAGGGCTTGTTGAAGTGGTTAAAAATAACTTGCTTTAAAAGTAAGATTACTTACTTAATAAGTAAGTTTTTTTTTTTAATTTTTCAAGCCTGAGTTAAAATATTTCAATCAAATTTTTCTGATGGCAACACCAAAAGATTTGTATAAAATATAATTTTTGCAGTAAAACAAGGACATTGCTAGTAGGCTACCTTTCCAACCTTATTCAGCAACATGGTAATCTCATCCCACATTCATATTCATTCAATTTAGCATCACATGTCAAATCAACCAAACAAATATCTCACATTTGAGGTGTTTCATCACTATCTTTAAAAAAATTGTCCCGAGAGATTCTGCTCATTATTAAAAATTTCACTGATATGGTCCTCATGTGCCTGCCTCCTCATCCATGCATTTGCCAGCTCTGGAAAACCTAATCACACTGCACTGCCAACTCTCCTTTCAAGAAAGTCAACAGATAATTATGCAATCTGTTCATGCAGTGCAAATAACTTGGCATTCTGGGAGCCTACCACTGCGACGGGAAATAATCCGTACTTTGTGGGGATGTGAACACCTTACGTGAATTCAAATTCCATGCTCTCCTAATGCCACCATATGAGCCAGCAGTGGCAACATGCAAATATTTTTAAAATTACAGAGCTGGCTTTGAGGTTGGATTATTATTTTTGACAGCTCTTTCCTTTCAGATATTACACTTGGTAAAGCCCAGTGTACATCTGCATGACATGCTGCTTTTCAAACAAAAGCATCTGCCTTCTGTGGTGTCTTATGTCTCCAAGAAGACTGCTGCATCAAAAGTCTACAGCTCTCCCCCCCCACCCCATCAGCTTGCCTCATTACAGTCAAATTACCTGAAAGTATATAAAGCTATTTATTTTTCCCCTAAGGCTGTTGCACAGTAGCTTAAAAAAAAAAAAGAAAAAAAAAGTTACAATGTATGAGTTCTTAGTTGAATAGCTCTATTTTCAATTCTTTCATTTCATATATATCTACATGACCTGCTACATTCTACAAATTCCAGAGGAACACAGGGGCAATGTCTTTGGCTGATCAGAGATGTTTTATGAAAAGTCTCAGAGCCTGACTGACAGTTCCAAGTGGGCAGACAGTTACAGATACAGTAAAGCAGAGTGCAGTTGCTTTGTCAGTTGTCTTTAGATAAATAAAATACCCCTTCACAGATATCCAACTGTTGGAGTATCTTTTCAACTACTCATATAAAGGAAGAATTTATTGTGCTTGTATGCTTGATGATATATGCTTGCATACATATGATTCATATTTCATATGTGCACGCACTTCTTCTTAAACATGACAGGAATAAATACATTTTAACCTGCAGGTCATAAAGTGGGAAGAAATATTAAAACATCAAGGGACATAGAAAAATTGTGGTGTAAGAGAATCTTAACTTCATGTAAGATTAATTTGAATAAATGTAATTTTCTATAGCCGCCTTGTCATGATGACTCATCATTCTCCCATAATTAATTTACAGTAATAAAATCAAGATAAGACTAGGTTATGAGGAACAGAAGTATATTTCCTTCTTCTAAGAAGGGCAGTTATAGAGAATCTCATGAACATAAGAAAGATGCATCATGGTCCCCAAAAGAAAGATTACTTGAAAGTATAAAATGGGGGGAAATACAGAAGAGGATTAGACACTGTCCTTTGGAGCACAAAAAGATTCTCCACAATTTTTTCAACAGCAGAAATACAGCAATACAAATAGTATGCTGCAAGTAGGGTGGAAAAGAACGTGAATAACCTTGAGTCAGCCTTGTATAATGCTGCCAAAGGTCTATCAACACCTTCTTATTAGAGCTGTAGCAATAGCTCTCCAGAGACTTAAGCCCCTCTAAATTTGTGAGCTCACTGAAATCACCAATAAGATCCCCACTGATGAGGGACCATGAAACTGCACCAGTGGGCAGCTCATTCATCAGACACTTTCAAAGTGCTCAAGGCAGAAAAGCTAAACGAGCTGATGAAAACAGATGCTACACAAAAGATTGCTGTATTAAAGCATCCTAAAATCAAAATGTGATTCCTTTTGGCAGGGGACCACAGAGAGGTACAGAGAATAGCAGATGAGAACGGGGGGTGAGGAGGTGAATAGATGATTTGGCTAAGCCCAGGTAGAGCTTAAGTTTACTTTCCTTTGTTCTTTATGTAAATATACTGTATAGGAAGGATGGTAGAGAAAACACCAGAAACTAAATTTCTTCTTATAGTTAGGAAGAGCTATGTTCTAGCTAATGTTGATTATATCCAGAATCAGTCTGTGTGTAAAAAAACCAATAAAATTGCTGGGAAAAAAAAAAAAAAACAAACACATGAAAAATACTTTAAAATTTTGTTATAAGCTGGTTAATATTTCTTTATTAAAACATTGATTTTTGGCATTTTTTTTATATCTAGAGCAAAATTATTTATGGCTGAAATATATTTTTTGTGATTTCTCTAGTCAATAGAGATAAATATGAAATTCTAAGGCTCAGTTTGTATCATCTTAAAAGAAACAAATAAAACAGCTCAGCCAAACCCTTTATATGCTCATTTCTTCCCATTAGCTGTAAAGATTTTGATAGTGACCAACTTAGATGTAAATGCCTGCATGATGGATGTCTAAAGGTAGGCAAGGGATCATCCCATCCGTCAGGACAGGCATAAAAATTCCCTTTCCTCTTCATCAGAACAAGCACTGCAAAGTCAGAATTTACATCTCCTCTGGCAAAAAATGGTGCAGCAAAGTAAGAAAGTCTTTCTCTCTGGCTTTTCTTATGTACATTTAGAATAAAAAAAGGGGGATTAATGCTTTCAATAAATCGGCGTTTTACCCAGAACATCTTTATTCACAGTACCACTGTTACTAATGCTTCTTAAACCTTCCACTGCCACTATAGTTAAGCCCACCAAGCTCAACATGGTCTGAATTAGAAGAGTAACTGTAAACCTCTGCTGTGGATTGATTAACAGGGGAGGTATCTTCTCTCTGGGCAAAATTTGCCTTCCAGAATTTGCTTTGTGTGATGAATGCTCTTAGAAGAAGTGGTGTCAATCCGCTACACAACTGTATAGAAAAATCTTCAGGCTACTTCAGATCCAGGTACGGTTCTTGACATCTCTCCACTTAGCTACCTTTCCTATTTCTCAGGGTTCAATGAGAAATCTGGGCAAATCTTTCACAAAGGAGATGGAAAGAAAAACTGTCCATCTGTCTGTGTGTTGTTGCCATCCCTGGAGTTTTTTGTCCGTTTATAACCAAGTCTGAAAAACTTACTTTCTCAAATACTAGAAGTTCTGACTCATTTTATACGAATGAGTTCCTGGTTATAGCAACGGCTCTAATCAGCATTTCCTTGAAGGAAGAGCCTTTGTAATCCAGTAATTTGTTTGTTTCAGGAGGGAACAGCCATCTGGCCAGTAACCACACATGTATGTTTGGACAGTCAGCACATGTGCAGCTGTAAATCTGCTGCAGCATATGCTGCTGCTTGTCCAGCCAAGTACGTGGAAGATGCAGGAGGAGAGAAGGTAGCAAGGAGTATGTGGAAAAGTCCTGCAAGTGTTGCCAAGAGGGTTAAGGAAAGGTGAAAACAAGTCTTCATAATTTTTGTTGTTGATGAAAAGAGCCATATATGTTTTCATACATGTACCCTTCATGGTTCCACAAGTGAAGCTTTAACCCTTTTCAGGAATGTCACAGGTCCTCTGTACTCTGCTTATTTTTCACATCTTTTACATTTCTGTTCTTTTAAGGAAACAATATCTGCTAAGATTTGTGAGTGGGGATTTGGAAGCTTACTCGTGACAAAGAGGAGGAAGTATGTATTAGAATTGTCATGAAAATATTATAGAGAAGCATATGCAGAATCCAGCTGACACCACACTTCCTCATAGAGGGCAGTGCACTTGAATAGTCTAAGTGCTTAAAATGCATGAAGTGAATATATGAAATATTTGAAAACAGATTATATTTTATCACCAGGCGCATGGTGAAGGTTGCTTCAGAGAGTTGCTTAAAAAAGAATAGGTTTGAAGACCAATGCCTTTCATATTTTTTAATAAGCTGTTTTAGACAAAACTGATCACAGGGTGAAAGGGAAGGCTTTCTGCATTGCTAAGAAATGAGCCACAATCCTGGATATTCAATAGGAAGGCAAGCTTGTCAGGCTGTCAGAGAAGCACCAGACTGTTCATGCAGCCAGTTAGCCTTCATGTAAGCTGCTTAACTACCTTCTCTGCAGTGCTGTACATTGGAGATTAATGGTAGGCACGGGAAACTGAAAGGGAAGATTTACCAATGAACTGAAATACTGAATGAAATAACCCATAAACAAAATGATATTCTCTAAATCTTCAAATTCCTGGAAGGCCTATAGCAATGCCAGGGAGAAAAAGAATCAAAGTAAGCAGCCAAGAAAGTAATTGCATTCTTTCATAAGCAATTTCTCAATCAACAGAAATTTTTTTGTATGTGTTAAGTACAAATGAAAACATTTTTTCAGTTGAAGAAAACAATGTAGAGATTAAAAAAAATACTTTCCTTGAAGAAAAGCAATCTTATATTTCTGCAAGACAAAAAGTCTGGCCCTGAAAATTTCAGTAACCTAGCTGAAATAATTCAAAGCTATGCCGTGCCAAAAACTTAGTTTGGCTAACAACCCGTGTCCTTTCAGGTAGAGTCCAAAATCTTAGTTCGTAAGCTTCTGTCTGCCTCTGCAATCACCTGAAAAGCTTGAAGCCAGATTCAGGAAAATGTTTAGGAAACTGACTCCCACTTGCTTTGTCAATCTTTCATGGATCTGAACTAAATTTCCACAAGTGAATTACTGAGTATTTTTTTGTTTATGTGTGGAATTATCCTCTTCTAGGCACTACTGCACACGTATGTTTCTTTTTAATCCATAGGTCCTGCTTCACTTATCTCGCCTGGAAATCATATTCTTGTTGGTGTGCTTTCCTTACACCAAGAGCAGCACAGTAAAAGGAGAGACAAACCTCTTTTACTACTTCATGTGTTAGTGATTAGCATATTCAGTTAGGAAAAGAGGAATCAAATCCTTCCTTTGAGCAGATTTTAACTGAGAAATAAAATTCTTTAGATCATTCTGCTATTTGGCTTTATCATTCCGGATGCCATTCCATTTTATATGTTAAAAAATATATGTATTTCAGAATGAAATATATGATGAGATATGATGTCTAGAAAGCTCAGTGAAGAGGTGAGGTAATGTTTTTCTAGTCAGTAGAAAGCATTGAACATGGTCTTATTTAATCCTGGATGTTACAACACTTGAAAGAAGACAGTGAGTACAATTGGAGCAAAAAGGACAATAGGCCTGACAGAGTGTCTTAGGGCATTGAAGAAAGACTTAAATGAGCATTAACACGGTCTGCAACATCCCCAGAGCACCCTGCATCCCTGCCTAGAGGGAGCAGGTGGAGACAGCAAACCTGAGGAGATCCTGCATACAGAAACATTGTAAAGTGCACAGTAGTGTTGTCTTGCTGTTGATATATAAATAGGTTTTATTGTTCCTTCCTCCTGTTGCTCTAAAAGCATGCCTTAACACATGTTAAAGGCTGACATTGTATTCTTTAGTCACTTGCTGCTTATAGAAATTTACTTGTGATAGAATATTTAGTGCAGTAATCAATATAATTTAACCAGAGTTGAGCCAGGACAGGGATTTGTGTTGGGGCAGCTCTACCAGTTCTGGTTCCAGAGCATCTCTGTGGGCAGCAGAACAAACAGCACCTCAGCCTTCATCAGAGCAGCACCCCAGACCCCTGAACCTCGGGAACAGGGTGACAGGAGAACCTGCTTCTGGTGTTGTCTTCCAAAGCCTATGCAGCTTTTCCTGCTCAGAAAGCCTGTTGGACTTCTGCTGATCCTTCACATTAAGTGGCACCTCAACACCGTGCTCTGTGCAGGGAGCTCAGGCATTTTTTTGGAAGCTGCAGTGCATAACAAGTGCCAAATTACCTGTATCATTTGTGTCTTTGAGGTCTCTGTTATGACTGTGTGACCTGTGTCTCTTCTCGAACCTGCAAAAGCAGAGGCCAATTAATATGATTTTCACCTTTATATTTCTTGGTAATGTTTGCATTGTTGGGCTTCCAGCTGTAGAATGAACATGAGTGTAATTTAAATCCTAACAGCTGAAAAGTGTACAGGGCATAGTGCAAAAATGGCTCTAGAAAAAGTAACATTTCCAACACATATGAGATTTTACCCGCAAAAAAACCCAATTCATTTTCTTATAAAGACACTTCTTTTTTTTTTTTTTTTTTTTACTTTAGGAATTTTGTATTGAATGAAGTTTGTTGTACAGCAATAAGAAGTGCAAACATTTTAAGGGTGTCAGACACTGGATTACACTCAGTTTCTTGACACTCTTGGTGCTGGCCCTCTGCTTCATTGGAGAACAGAGTCCTGAGACTATTTAGAAGATTAAAGCCTGGCTAAATATTTGTGTAAGGGTGGATTGTTAAGAAATGAAATGTAAACTGTTCTACATACAAAACCATTATTTATCTGTTTACTTTTGTATTTTCCAGTGTGGGATAGGTTTCCCTGAAGATTCCTGAGAACAGCCATGACTTGTGAAATATTTGATGGAACCTTATCAATAATGGGCTACACTTCCCAAGAACATCATTTCCTGCACAAGAGAAATAGTAGGTGAAACAACATTGAAGATTTAATGTGAATATGAATTATTTTCAAGATGAAAGGCTATGAGTACGACACCCTGAAGGAATTCTCTCATTTCCAGCATAGAGAAGCATTGCTGAGAAGCATATGTCAAATGATGTCACCCTTTCAAATGCACAGCAAACATATCCCACACTTGTTTGTCTTTAGAGTGTGCTATCAAGAAGAGTAAGCTTAATTATGCCTCACTAATAGTACAACTCTTATTTTTCTACATCCAACATTATGTGCAAGTTGAATCTGACAGACATGTTTAAAAATATTAAGAAAAAATGAAAAAAAAAGGAAAAAAGGAAAAGGAATTTTTCTTTGAGGCTGGTAGTACTCCAGATTAAGGTTTCTTTCACTGATTGTGTCCCTGACTGCTGAGACTTCTTTGTTCTCTTTGTATGGTGGGAATGGATCTCCTTTCATGAATTTCAGGCAAAAATCAATGGAGAGGACATGAGTGTAAGTCACAGGATCAGGGTTTTTTTTTATGTTTATTAAATCAGAAGATTTTATTAACTAATATGCTTATTATGTCAGAAGATTTTTCTAACCAATAATGTGATCTGTACCTCTCAGGAATTGAGTAATTTTTACTGAATTTACATGGGAGAACATTTTTATGATAAAGCATAGATTCAACGATAACAGCAGTTGTTATCTTTGAAAAAAATTACTGTTTCTGAGAATTTTAAATTCAGTGAAACTACAATGATCATGGAAGTTATTTCAGCCACCTGTAAGACATCAGAGGTTTTCATTACCGGCAAATATTTTTTAACATTTTCTGGCAAAAATTCTGTTTTTTTGTAATTAAACTGGCTTATTGACAAATCTGAAACATTATAATGGTTGATTTGACTTATTAATTTTAACACTCCATACACAAAGTAGGAAAAGAAATACAGCCTGGAGAGCTGGGCCCACCGGAACCTCCTGAAGTTCAGAAAGGGCAGGTGTAAGGTCATAGACCTGGGTTGAGGCAATCCCAAACACAAATACAGATTGGATAGAGGGGGAATGGTTTGGGAGCAGCTCTCAGGAGAAGGACTTGGGGGTGTTGGTGGATGAGGAGCTCAGCATAGTGTACGCTCACAGTCCAGAAAACCAACTTCATCCTGAGCTGCAGCAAGGAGAGGGAAGTGATTGTCCCCCTCAACTCTACTCTTGTGAGACCCCAGAATATTGCAGAATATTGCATCCAGCTCTGGAGCCCTCAACAGAAGAAAGACATGGACCCGTTAAACTGGATTCAGAGGAGGCTGCAATGATGATCAGAGGAATGGAGGTCCTCTCCTATGAAGACAGGCTGAGACAGCCAGAGTTGTTCAGCTTGGAGAAGAGAGGGTTTCAGGAAGACCTTCTAACATCTTCCAGGACCTAAAGTGGGGATGATAAGACTTGAGAGGGCTTTTTACAAAGGCATGTAGTGAAAAGACACGGGACAATAGCTTTAAAGTAAAAGAGGGTAGATTTAGATTAGTCATTAGAAATTCACTTTGAAGGTGGTGAGGCACTGGATGTGTTCAGGGCCAGGCTGGATGGGACTTTGAGCAATCTGGTCTAGTGGTAGTTGTCCCTTCCCATAACAAGGGTGCTGGAACCACATATTTAAGGACCCTTTTAACCCAAACTCCTCTGTGATTCTACGAACATTATTAACAGTTCTGTCTGAGTATCAGTCCCCAGTAGAGTGCTACTGATGAATTATCAGAAGTGAAGAGCAAGACAGACACTTTGCAGGCATCAGAAATCAATGCTGAAGGCATGTGCGTGAGGAAACCTGAACCTGTCCTCTCCTTTCCTGATGATCCTGTCAGAGCAAACAGCTCAGGAGCCAGCTCTGCCCTTAGTAGCTGCTCACTCCCTTTGTTCCTCTGCTCATCTCTCTCATTTTGCTGGTATTTATGAAATGTCGGTTTCAAGTGACACAAACCACTGATGTGTCCTCAGTCTCTACGTTACTGCAAAGTCCTTATGGCTCATGCCTTGATGTAGCTTTAATGGCGTGTCAGTAGCAAGCTCCTTAATTTTATGGGCTTTGATATTTTATCCAAATCCAATACCTGATTCCAAAGCCTTTCCCTCATTTGAGATCTAAATATTTTATATTATTAAGGTAAGTGAAATAAATTAACATTGCTGAATTAATTTAGACGAAGATATTATGAAATATTTTATTTCTTTATTTCTTTTTTCTATTAAAATTAATTTTTTTTTTTTTTTTTGCTAAAAGACATATGTGTATTTCAAGAAAAAAAGATAAATATCAAAATCAATGGTCTTCTTAACACAGTCCTCTCAGGTTCCCTGAAATAATACTGAAAGAAATGCTGAAGAAACATGGAAAGTATACAAATAAGGAACTGATAATATACTAAGTACACCATGACTTAGGCACTGAAAATAGGCCAGCACACTTTTCTCAAAGCTGGTTTGCAGTTCATGTACAATAAGCAGGCTTCCATTGGGGGTTTACAGCATCTAGTGCCTGTTTTTATCTTTGGTGTCTCCAAGGCATACAATAGCACAGCTGCAACCTTCTCAGGTATGGGGGGAACCCTCTGGCTGTACCTTCCAAGGTTTGAGTCAGTAAATATTTTAAATCGGCTATTATTGGTTTCTTAAATCTTGCTGGTCATGTGTTTCTTCACTATGGGACCCCAGAATAAATGTCAGGAATAATTAGCCGACATTTGGTGAAAATCCCCAAAGAAAGAAATGTTATTCTGTAAATCTCTCAGCAGGAATTTTAGAAATATTTTATTGTACTGCCCTTTTATTGCACACAACTGAGACTGACACTATTCATCCTCAAACTGAGGTGTCTGGGTTTCTTTTCTTTTCTTTTCTTTTCTTTTCTTTTCTTTTCTTTTCTTTTCTTTTCTTTTCTTTTCTTTTCTTTTCTTTTCTTTTCTTTTCTTTTTCCTTTCCTTTCCTTTCCTTTCCTTTCCTTTCCTTTCCTTTCCTTTCCTTTCCTTTCCTTTCCTTTTTCTTCTCTTTATAAGTTATATTTTATTGATGTTTTTATTTATTTTATTCTGAAAATGGGTCAGTCTCACTCTTCCCACAAAAGGCATTGGCGTATGAACATTGCTCTCAAGGAAAGACAGACTGAACTGGATCAATTGGTCAGTCTTTGTAGCTGACTTGTATTTTGTGTGAAAACAAATATTTTGCCTTCAACACAAGTGGACCTAAACAAAAAAATCCGCTATGGTTGTTTCTTCAGTGATTCAAAGTGAGGAATGAAAAAAGCAAACAGTTACTAAAATTTTATCAAACAAATCCCATGCCTGTGTAGATTTCACCTCAAGGCTGAACATGAAAGTAATCCAAATTCTTGACCAACAGAGGAATCAAAAATCAGAGAGCAGTTGCAAGACCAAGGCTCAGATCTTCCTGTAGGGAGCCAAAACTAAAACATCCCATAACAGAACCCAGGCAGAACCCAGCCCCTGCCTGACATTGATCTGGAAAGAAGGTGTTTCATTTGTTTGGGTTTAATATCTTTCCACTGTAAAGAAAGAATTAAACACAGCTTGGAGAAGAGATTAAAAATCCTAAGGTAAGTGGCCTGAACATCAAGCTTATGATTTTGCAGTCATCCAGAACTCATCCTTGTTCTTTTGGACCAGCTCAAGAACTGTTTAAAGTGCCAAACCACCCTGCTTGATGCTGGGCGAGCCTGGGAGCTCAGACCTGCAACAAAATCGAGATATGCAAAAATGATTCTCCAGACAGGTATTTCAGCATGATTCTGAATACAGAAGGCTATTGGTCTGAGGCTTGTTTGGTAAAGAAACAAGGAACAAGCAAATATACTACCACATAAAAGAGAGACTTCTGGCAGGTTTATAAATCATATTTTGACATCCTTAGTTTCTTTAACAAACAGCTGACATGGAAAACTTTATTCTGAAATTTACTTTGCATTTATTTGTGCATTTCTTAGTTTTTGAAGAGAAAAATTGTTTATATCCTGTCATATTCATTTTTACATTTGATATTTGATACCAAATCAATTGATATTGATATTTGCTTTTGATCCACTTCACAAATCCCTTTGTTATTTACTCAGTCCTATCTCATTCTGTATGAACTTAAACATATGAGGTTTAACATATGCTTCGTACTTATCAGGCTTTTGCATAGAAACAAATTTCACTGACAGCCAAACTAAAAATGCAACTTATGCGAAATTCCACTCTCAGCACACAGAAATAAAAAGGAAAGGTATAAGAGCTATTAAGAAATAATAATACTAACAATAACATTGACAATCATACTAGAAGATAATGATCTGGTTTGAGAGGAAAAAGAAAATTTCTGTTACATTATGAGCTCTAAATAATTCATTTTAATTAAATCTTAATGTTTTTCTTAAATGTATGAAACTGTAGTTTTTGTGGAGATGCAGGTATAAATCAAATATATGAGTCTATAGACACTTTGGAGAGCTCAAAATCTGACATTATTTTATTCAAAACATGCCATCTTCACCTTTAAAATAATAACATCCCTTGGAAATGTGTGATTCTGAAATGAGCTGCAAATGTTTGCTGTAGAGACATGCATTATAAAATAACCATCATGGATAGGGCAGCCAATAAACTCATTCCCAGATCTGTTTCAGGCATTAATGTTCAGACAAAAGCAAACCCTTTAATATCTGGTTTTGTACTCAAGTTAGAATGCTAATAACAATTTATTTTTCTTCCAAGTGTGTATTTCTCTCCTTCCCTCTGACATATTTCATATTTTCTGTATCTGTGACTATAGACATTCTCAAATGGGTTATTACTCATTTGTTCATACCTCAAACAATGACTGTCCTAAGAAGCCATTAACAGGTAGCTGACCTATTCACATGTAAAGCAGGGCACTGTGGAACTGCAGAAAGGAACTCAGTACGGGCTAATACCAAGGCCTGCATTGCCTGAGAAGAGATGCAAATTTTACCTTTGCATTTGTTTTGACATCTCCTAGAAAGCTGGAGAGACCAACATTTACAGGGGAGTGGGGGGAGGGTGCTGTGGGGGAGAATATCTGCAGCAAACCTCTGCTAGCTCTATGATATGTATATTTTGCCACTGGGATGCAAATGGTACTCTTACCTCTTCCAGGTTGCTATTTTTACATTTTGTTTCCTTTCCTTTCTCCTTCCCCTTTCCCTTCCCTTCCCTTTCCCCTCCCCTTTCCCCTTTCCTTTTTTTTCCCCTTTTTTTTCCTTTCCTTTTTTCCTTTCCTTTTTCCTTTTCTTTTTTCTTTCCTTTTTCCTTTCCCTTTTTTCCCCTTTCTTTTTCCTTTCATTTTCCTCTTCTCTTCTCTTCTCTTCTCTTCTCTTCTCTTCTCTTCTCTTCTCTTCTCTTCTCTTCTCTTCTCTTCTCTTCTCTTCTCTTCTCTTCTCTTCTCTCTTCTCTTCTCTTCTCTTCTCTTCTCTTCTCTTCTCTTCTCTTCTCTTCTCTTCTCTTCTCTTCTCTTCTCTTCTCTTCTCTTCTCTTCTCTTCTCTTCTCTTTTCTCTTTAATATCCTCTTCCTGTGTCTGCAATTGCAAGCTCAGAGCAGTTATCACAATTCAGAAATTCCCCAGGAAAACATAAAAAAACAAGAGTAGGAGGGTGTGTATGTCCAAATGAGACGTTTGGGGTTTTTTCTAGTCTGCAGTGAGATGTGCAGAATACAGGTCAGCTGTGAGGAAAAGGGGTTGGTAGAGCTCTCCTGGGTCACCATGGTCAGACATCATCAAAATGGGAAACACATCTAATGTGTAAATTTGGTGCAGGCCATGTGGCAAATGCGATGGTGTCAGTGGCACAGTGAACAGGAGCAATTGCTGCTCCACTGGGGGCTGTCACTGTTTTTCACAGGGAGGCTCCTGCCCTGCACTCGCCTGTGGCTCGGGGCTGGGTTATTTCTTGCTTCTGCTGCACTCTGTGGTTTCCTCAACCACTCAGTGCTTCAAAGGAAAACAACCAGAACACAACGTCAAATGTGAGCACTCCCACAGCCAGCCTAGGGAAAAGCTCATATCTGGACAAAAATGTGAATCCTCTTTTGGTTTGGTTTTTTTTTTGTTTTGTTTTTTGGGGGGTTTTTTTGGTTGTTNTTTTGTTTTGTTTTTTTGGGGGGTTTTTTTGTTTTTTTTTTTTTTTTTTTGGTTTTGTTTTTGTTTTTTTGTTTTTTTTTTTTTTTTTTTTGGTGGAGGTTGGTGTGAAAATACAGCACTCATTCCTCCCAATTTTCATACTGTCTACGTCAGCAGGATATGGGTTGTGTATGTACTGTTATGTGAATATCTTCCAGTGTGCAAGATTCTTCCTTCCAAAAAATAAAACCAAAAAAGAAAAGGCTACACCCACCATCCATGTCAAAGAGATTAATTGGATTATTACAAAAAAATTACTGATGTAAGGATCTCATTCAAATTCTTTGTTTTGATCCTTCTGGTGTGTGTGGAAATTTTCCTTCCAGATGATGAGGTAAGAGTCTTAACTCTCAATCTGTCCCAAGCACAAACATTCCTAAATGATTTGCCAGTACCTGTTCTAGCTTTATACATATTTGATGCTATTTATTCATTAGTGTTTATGAACACGATTGCTTGATAATATTCTACTTCAGCCACACATGGTATAATACAATTACCTTGTTTCTTCTTCTCTTTCTTCTACTCATCGACCTACTTAAGGAATTTTTTTAAAAAATGGAATATGATTAATTCTTTTTATTGCCAGAACTTCAGAGTTTCACTTTTGTAGGAAGAAAATGTAAACTATTGAAGAAAAAAAAGCCAAACACACATTCCCAATATTTTGTATTTCTATAAATGAGAACAAATTAAGTGCCAAAAGTTAAACTATTTCAACAAATACCATTCCAAGCGAGAATAAAAAAAAAATCATCTTATTTCTAAACAGCGGGATGAAAGAAGGAAAAAAAGACATATTTAAGTACATTGAAAATGCAGTATATCTGAATTTAAAGGTCTTTTTCTCTTCGAATAGCCTACAGAATGATAACCTAAGTTTTAGTTTCTTCCCTGTGATATTTCAAATAAAATATAGGAAATGAAAAAGTATATGATGAAAACACAACCACGACCTGAAAGTACTCATTTTCCACAATGTAATTAGAAAAATGCTCGAGTAAGTAACCTGGCAAGAACTGTTATGTGTCATGCCAGGGATCATGCTAAGCAAGCAAACCCATAATTGAAATCCTGTGAAAAATTTGGTCATGACAGCCTCAGCATACCTACTTCTTGTAATTTGTCATGAATAGTTCCAGGTTGCTCTGGTATTTCTTGCAGAAAGCCATCTGACAGCTGTAGGTGTTGTGCCTTGTGCCTACAAAGCAGGAGATTATGGTGGAAAACTTAGTAAAATGACAGCAGAGAAATGAAGCAAGTTGAAAGGCTCTAACTGGCTCATCCTCCAATCAGACAGTGGAAAATTAGAAGGGAGGAAAGTCCCAGCAATTTAAAGATGTTATGAAGTGTTCCTAAATATGTTCTAAGTAAGGATTCTAACATCTGTAATGAAGGTGGACATTTACAAAATGCATACTGGTATGAAGAAAGGAAAAACTGGGTAATATGTCCCAGCCATATTTCTGGCATTTTGGATGCTGGACTACTAGGATCCCATGAGATGCATTCTTCCCTTGAGCCTCAGTTGTGACCCTACTGCACATAATTGTTTCAAAATACATGTCCACTTTTTGAAACATGAAATTTTTGAGGGCTTTTTCAATCTGCCTGTCTTTTCCAGATGGTCATAAGTTCTGTAAGATCTATAATTTAGGTTAGCCTGACAGAGAAATCTTAGTTTTTCTTCCCCACACAAATGCAGATTGGCTCTACACGAGGGTCACACAACCAACCTACCCTGTACACCCTATGAATGCACAGCAAACCTCATGATTTTTTGTATGCCGAGCTTACTTTGTCATGCACAGATTAATTAAATAACAGATTGCTTTAGGTCAGCCAGGATCTTGATTAAGCTGACTTTCTGGGAATGTTTTGCACAGAACAGCTTATGTTTGTGTGAACTCCAAAAACCTGAACTGCAGGTCTGTTCAGTGTGGACATAGAAGGTACAATATATCATGGTGTGCCTAAATCCATCAGAAATATCTTTCCCCTTTTTTTTTTTTTTTTTCTCCATAAAGGTGGTTTTTCAGTGGTCCCATGGACTCCTCCTTACACAGTATGCCTTTCGTGTGAAGGCACAGTCAGGGCAAGATAGAGTCAACACTTCTTACATATCCTATTGAGAGGTCCTGCAGTTTTGAGCTTCCCTTAGCAGCCAGGCAGAATCTGGAGCAAAGTTTAGTTAAGAATTAGAACCAGAAATGTTCCAGTTAGGATCTGCAGAGGAAGAGCTGAAGAAGTGGGGGTGGTGGTGGGGTGGTGGAATGTGTGCATGAGTGTGCATCCCCAGACTGTGGAGTGTTGGTGCAAAGGTTCCTGTGGCGAGCAGGGAACAGAGACAGATCTCATGAGGAGTTACAACTATAATTTTATTTAAAATGGAGTCTCACTGAGTGCTCCTGTTACTCAGGCTTCCTTTAGTGCCACTTCTTAGTTGAGTAACTGCAGTCACCAGTGTAGCAATGTGGTGCTCAGACTGGGAATTTCAAAAAAGCCTAAGGGAATTAGAGGCTTTTGAACTTAGTTATTTCCCCTAGGCTCTCCTGAAAACCTCAGGCTTAATCTTTTGTTTTGCTTCTTTCTTTAATGATGTCTATAATTTTTTCCCGCTCACTTTAGGGCATCAAAGAGATTCCTTCCCTCTAGTCCAGAAAATTGACAACATTTAATCATTGGTAAAATAAAAATTTTCCTTAAACTCATCACTTTGGAGCCCCTACTCATCCAGAGCACCATATATGCTTAAGTGACAGCTATCATCTACTTCCATTTGCATTGAGGAAATACTGAATTACATGGCAACATTGAATGTGAAAGCTTATCAGGTACTTAGCTTAGCATCATTTTTTGTGCTCTGCCAGAGCTGATGTGTGCTGTTTATGTCTAACAACTATATTATTATGGTTATTGAGCAAAACAGCTGCAGAATGAATGTTCATTTATTTTCAGTTGGTTTTCCCCAGATCAGGTGATGCTAAATTACAATGTCTGCAGTTTTGATCATAGTGCAATATGTACCATAATTTTAAATCCATAATTTTAATTCTTTTATTTAAATGTTGTCTTTATAGAAAAACAGTCCAAAGATGAAAACTGGTACAAAGTACCATACTGTTCACTGACAAATGTCACCTTATACAAGTATGTTAAATTAAATTTTCAAGGACAAGACTAAATATGTCAGACTAAGCATCTGGTTTTACAGGCACTTGCTGCAGAAACCAGGAGACTGGAGGAGGGGTTCACAAATCATGTTCTGAAACATTTTCATCCAAGTGTTTTATGGAGATACAAAAATAGGGCCTTTGGAGATTCCTCCGCTTTGCAGTCACCATCAGAACCAGTTCAGTTTGTCTCCTGGTGGCTTGAGGCTGTTCATCTGGAAGTTTTCTTTATGGTGTGATCAAAAGGAGTAATCATGCATCAGCCTCCCCAGTGCCTGCTTGAAGGCACCAGAGACCCTGTGGGACCAGCAAGCTCTGCTCTCCTAATTTCACTGACCTCGTGGAACCCTAAGGCTTCCCTCTACAACCCAGCACTGCCACATCTGTGTCACACGGAGCCTGTAGCTACCAGCCCCATGTGACTTAATAATGCATATTTCCTGAGTGCAGGAATTAGGAAAGCCTAGTTTCTCGTGGCTTTGTGCCTTACAGCTGCATTCCTTGGTGCTAGAGAAAGCACAAAGTGTGTGAGCAGGGCTGCTCTAACGGTGGGGTCTCCAAAGGAGGTCTCAGAAGGGTGGATTTTCTAGTCACCAACAGGGACATACCTCTAAAAAATCCTTTTTCCTTTGCTTGACCTTTGGTTTTAGATAGTCTGAAGGAGCAGGACCTTTGTTCTTGATATAAATTAACCCAATAGGTAAAAAAGTTACTAATGGCCAACGGGAAAATGGGCAAATTGGCACATACAAATGCCCACCCAGAGCAGAATGGTGGAAGGCTTATTTCTAAAAGAGAACACAGTAAAAAAAAAAAAAAAAAGGAATTGGTGATTTGAATGAAAATTTTGTTTGTGGGTGGGGAAAAGAGTTTCCTATTGATTCTTCCTGCCCCTCCATCTATCGCCCCCTCATCATCTTCTACAACTACTTTGCCATTTCTGAAGGTCAGGCTAAATCTCAACATATGTTTTTAATTTGAGGTCTTAAAGCAGCATTTCCCAAACTAGGAAATCTGGAAGCAAGCCTGAAAGTGCAAATAGGAGTGGAGTCGTGAATGGAAAAGTTTGGCAGCTGTGGTATAAGGCTTACTCATTCCACCCAACCAGACTTTCAGCAAGATGTGTTCAGTTTACAACTGAATTAAGCAGCTCCTTGCATTGATGGCCTTCAGAAAAAGGCAGCTTGTAGAGCTCTGCTGCCTGTTATACTCTTCAAGTTCCAGCCCTTATTATAAAACTCAAATATTTCAAGCAATATTTAGTTTTTTTCTGGTGCAATAGATCTTTTAACGTAAATCTTTGTGGAAATTCTGCTATAAGAACAAACAACCCTACTCCCTCCCCCATCTCCCCTGTGGGCACTGGCTCTTTCACAAAATGGCCTCAAGTGCAAGGCTGTCACTGTATGATCTGATGAAAGGATGGAACCCTGCTGCTGGTGATGTTGAAATTATCTCACAATTATTGGCTGAAATCCTGTCCTTGCAGGCAATGGCAAAAATTCCCTGGCAGGCCCTGTGGGAGACAGGGATTTCCCTCTTGTCACAGGCTGTGGAGGGTGAATTTCTCAGTGTGGGGGTGTTTGTGGTTAGTGTTGCTGCAGTTGTCTTGTGAGTGGTTCTAAGAAATTCCCTGCCCCCAAATTTCAGTGTAATGGGTAAAATAACTCACTGGTTGTAACTCAGTCTTCTCATCAGTGGTTGTATGATTTGGGGCATCAAAGTAGAAAACTTTGGCAGGGATTTGTGTGGTAAAAAGGAAGGACAGAAAAAGAGTATAATCCATGGGCTGTTTCCAGGAAGTGTTTCATGTGTAAAGTTCATATTTCAAATTTTTTTTTTATTTATTTATTTGCCTCATTTTTTTTGTTTGTTTGGTTTTTTTTGGCTTTTTTTTTTTTAATTATGTTTACTCCCATTTACCTCCTTTAGGAGCTGTCCTCATATAAAATAAAAAAAGGAAAAAACCCATGCCTGCTACATTTAAGCAGACTACGAGTAAATGGCTGATATGCTCAAGTGATTTGAGACCTTTATCATAACTCTGCCTACTGTTGTGACATTTAAGTCTTGAATGGCTCCATTTTCAATCAGGTATCCAACCTGAAACGTGTTTACACCACTGCTGCACACAGAGATCCTGTGGATAATTGCTATAATCACCTCACATTTGCAATTGCTCTTTGGGGACTTGAACCCAGGTCTTGCTCATGCTCTATTACAGATGAAGTAGAAGGAGCAACTCTCCTAGTTTACAATAGCTTTGGCAAGGAGTAGTTAACCTGAACTCTCAATTATGTGCAGAAAATCTGCACATCCTGCCCAATTAAGATTTCTTTTTCCCATGGAGCAGGTTCTAAATTTTTAAATAGTTTGATTGGAATTCTAAAAACAGCAAGAGAGAAGATTAATCTTGTTAATAATTAGAAAGCTGAATGCTAACATTTTTCCCCCATAGGAGCTGCCTCAATGTTATTACTCTCACAGCTAACAGCAGTTATAGTCTGTGTGTAAGGAACCTGATACACATGTAAATTGACCAACAGTTTGTTTAAAGTGAAGAGTTTAATTGTGTCTGCCTCTTGATTTGCACTACAAAATGGAAGGATGCAGGGACAAGATAAACCGACTGATCCCATGACTGACATGGTCAACCAACCTCTTTGTTTTCCTTGTGGTGTAAGGAAATGTTGCTTCTGAGCCACATCCTCTTGTAAACCAATGCAGGGAAATGTGCTCAGCACCTCTGACAAGTGAGGATGTGTTAGGTGCTCTTCAAACACGCCTTTTGCACTCTCTGCTTTCTGGGTAAGTCTGTCACAGCTCAGTGAAGGCAGAGTAACCCAGACCATGAGGCAAAATTCCCTTTTGATGGGTTCTTCCTGTACGGTCGTTCCCAGATGTGGTTCCCAAACTATTCACCAGTGTCAGGATCTCTTTTTCTCTTCCTCAAGGTCTTTGGCATAGGACTTTGAGAGGCCTTCTACATAGCAATTGTCATCTATAGATCTGTTTAAAATTTTAATTCTTATTTCTATAATAGTGGAGATCGTGTACCTTGTTACACACCCTTGTGAGGCTGACAAGAGAGCAGAGTATGGGATAACTGCAAAACAGTTGTCAGATGGTGACTTTCTGGCTTTTATTTTGAGTAGATTTTTGAACAAAGGTCCTCCACTTCACTTGTGAGCATGCTGATCACTAATAAGAGTTTATCCCTCTTTTTCTTTCTCTCCACTTGCAATATGTAATTAAATACCAGGAAAGAACATTGCCAACACAGATTGCTGGCAGAGATAATATACCAGTCCACCTTTGCCGTCACTGTACGCAACAAATGAGATAGAAATTAAGGGTTCATTTCTAAAGTGGAGATTTAAAAAAATACTGTATCATAATGCAGTAGGGAGATTACAATGATTGCACACTAGCAATAACTTAATTATTTCTTTTTGTATCTGTGTTTAACTCCTTGAATAATTGTATTTAAATATACATCACCAAGAATGTGTGTTTATATGTGTATTTTAATTTTATTAAAGAGGTTATTCAAAGTTAGATCCGGAAAGAAATTTTTATTTTCTTAACTAAAAAAGACTTTAAAAAACTAAAAAAAAAATATTCACCAGGTTTCTCTCTCATTTCAAAAGCCATCTTGGCTCACTATTCAAGTCCAATGACATACACTGGGTGAATACATTTATTTCTCCCCTGAAAGCATGACTGTATAAAGCAAAATATTCTGAACTGAGATTAAAAGCTTCATTCTCCTCTTTCTGACCAATTTTTACTATAATAACCATACATTTTAGAATAGAATGTCATAAAACTAGAATTTTTAAAAACATTTTTTACAAGTTGTTGAATTTTTTCCTATATTATAAATTAAGAAATTAATCGCAACAGATCTTTTACTGTTTTACCAGTAGCTTGATTTTTCAAAAAAGAGAAAATATGTTTTCTTTTCAAAATATCCCAAATGCTTACTAAACATTAAAATAATTTAAAATTGTGTAATATTCCATCCATCATCAATATAATTTCTTTGCTCCATTAATGGAGCTTGAATTATGAAACATTAGAATTACAGAAAAATATTTGTGATGAGCAGTAAGACACAGTAGAAGGAAAACCCAAAGGAATATTACTCCTCCATCTTGGTCTTTCTTGCACCTAGAGAAAGGCATTTCTTTTTATGTGAATTTTAGTCTGAGATAATGTACAGGTGAATTCACTGGTAAAACTGAAAGAGGGGCTTAAAAAGCTACTAAAGTCTTGCACAACTATGTGCCTTTTTCTGGTCTATGTATCTCTTCAAGGATGGAGGGAAGATAATAAATCATACACTATATTTAAGAAAAACTTGCACCATGTCTAGAAGTTTCCTATTTTTTCCAGCTTTTTCCATAGATAGGGATCGGCTTCTGTAGTTACAAATGGATATAAACTCAGACTTAGATTTTTTTAATTACATACAAGGGATTTTAAACAGACTTTTTTTGAGTAAAATTATCACAATGACTCAATTGATGTTTAAATTCTATTCTTTTTATTTCAACATAAAAATATAAAAGAAAAAGTCTCCATAGCCTGATGATATTTCTATTCACTGACTATCAAGGCTGTTTCTATAGAAAAAAATTTCCGTATGAGGGATTGAGAAAAAGAATATTCATAAAGAATAACTTTTATATTTTATAAGTATATCCAAGAGGTGCTGTTGTGATGGCCAGAACTGAGAATTACATGACCAATCATCAATAGTGGTCATGACAGGACAGTAAGTTTCACATCAGCATTCATTTTTTAAACTTCTATAGCAGTTTGGAATATCTAGCAGTTGCCATACTGTATTTTAAAAATATAACAAAAATTATAATTATGAATTACCATCATCAAATATAATTGTACATGATCATCTCTATCATAGCACTGCAAGTTAATGTCTCATATTAACAGTTAATCACATATCTTAAATGGGTCCATGATGCATTTTTATGAACTCTTTATAGTGCATTGGTGAAGAATGCAAATTGTGGAGAGGGAAAGAACTTAAGCAAAACCATTTTTTTGTTAATTTCAATATAGAAAGCCAAAAAGCTGAAAGTGGTCAGGGCATTTAAGCAGACATTGAACGTTCACAAGAGTAGAGAGGTTTTTTTTCTGGATTGGGAACTGCACTTTACAAAGACGAGTGCTTCAAAAGCTGTCAGAACAAGGTGGGAAATTCAAAACTTATATGGAAATAGCTTCGGGGTAACAATTCATGAGACACCTCATGAAAGAACATGAAGTAGTTTCTCACACAGAAATCTGTAGCTTCAATAGGTGATTATTATGCTGTGTGTATTTTTGCAGCCTTTGTAGCCAAGGTTCAAAGATTGAAAGGGGAAAAGACAATTTGCTTCAGTACTATAGAAGTAATAATTCCACAACTGATTGAAATATTTTCTTTAATCAGAAAACCTCAGTTTGTGTGTGTGTGTGTATATATATATATATATATATAAAATTTATAACAGACAACTGGGCATTTTTGAAATAATTTTTTTAGAGCAGGACATTGAACATTTTCAGTTCTTCCTAAGGTAGATAAGGCATTGCTAATAACCCAGATGGATGTGCTGAAAGAGGGCAGAGCAGTGCAGGCCTGATGGCAGCTGTGGTCTGGAGACATCAACACAACCCCTGGTCAGCAGCAGAGGGAGGAGAGCAGGACATGGCACACCAGGGAAGAAGATGACTGGGAGGCAGATTACTTGCAGAAACCCTGTAGGACCAAGAATCCCAGTCCCATTTTGTGCAGAAGGAAGGACAGCTGGGTGCTGAAGTCAGGTAGAGGGAGAAAAGGGACTCCAGCCATAGTAGGAACTGGAAGGTGGCGACTTCTGGCATGAAAAAGGATGTTTCTCCTTACAAGTGTTTGGTTGGAATAGTGGGGTCTGGAAGCAGGGGAGGAACAGGCACTGCTGGGGAAGTGGCCAAACTGATTGCACCTGACCCAGGTGATGGAGCCAGTGCCTCCAGAAGGAAGGGTAAAGGATGATGCAAGTTGTCTGTGAACCAGATTTATTGTCCTAGGACACTTGTCTTGGGACACCTGAGCCCTAAATCTGTAATTCTGTGGAGATTTTGACAAGGTTCATCTGGGATGGAGGCTGCTGCTGATTGCTGCTTATCCATGTGGGGGTCATGAAGCTGCCAATGGAGACCTTGAGCAGATCAAGAGTCACTACTTGAATTTAGAATGATGGGTAAGGAGAAACTGTTGGTGTTTTCCTCAAACCTGCTGGTCAAGGGGAAGCAGCCAGGGAGGACCTGTGGATCCTGTGGATCAATGCTTGGTTGTGCGGTGGGCCGGGATCTGTCTTCTACAGGCATGAGAAATTTTTAATGACAAGAAAAGAGCAAATGTTACAGCCTTTTTCAAAACAGACAAGATGAAAGATCCAGGGAACAGCAGCCCAGCCAGCTTTGCATCACTCCTGTGGAGAACTATGGAAAGAGTTCTCCTGAAAGTCAATTCCAGACACATGAAGCAGAAGAAGGAGACTGGGAGAACCCAGTCACACCAATGGACAAGGGCAAAGCATGCCTGACCAACCTGATTGCCTTCTATGTTGAAATGACTGGCTCAGTGACTGAGAAGGGGTGTGTTTGACTCCAGCAAAGCTTTTGACAGGATGTCCCATGGCATCCTGGAAGTCAAACTGATAGTTATGGACTAGATGATGGATTGTAAAGGCAGTGAAAGACTGGCTGTGCTGCAGTGTTCAAAGAGTGTTGGTCAGTTTTGAAAGTATGACTTGCTGACAGGTATGGGAGGTGCTCCTCAGGAGTTGATGTTGAGGAAGCTAGTGTTTAATATCTTCATTCAGTGGACTGGATGATGAAATGGGATGATCCTTCTTCAGGCTCACAGAACTGCCACTCAGAGAGACCTTGACAAGCTGGAGTAGCAGCTGCAGAAATCTTATGAAGCTGAAAGAAAACAAATACAAAGCCCATGAGGAGTGACTGACTGGAGAGCAGCTCTGCAGGGAGTCCTGAAGGACTGTGATTGAGCACAAGACAGTGGGATGGCACCCCAGAAACGAACATAAGTGTGCACTGGGACAAACTAATAGGCCATAAATAGCCAGCAGGCCAAGATAATGGATTACTGCCCTCTATTCGGCTTTTGTGAGGCTTCATCTGAAATATTGTGCCCAATTTTGGCCCATTTCCCAAGTGTTGGAATTACGATGACAAATAGGAGAAGGTCCAGCAGGGGTCCAATGAGATGGGAAGTTGCATGAAGCACAGGGAAAAGCTGGAATGTCTGAAGGTCCCAGGTTTGTGTAGCCTGGGGAAGGAAAGGGAATGTAACTTCTTCCTGTGATAACTTCGTGGTTATAGAGAAGACTTCCTGGCTCTTCTCTGAGATCCACAGTGAAAGGGTAAGAATAACATTCATAATTTGTCAAATCAAAATTCTGGCTAGATATAAGGAAAAAATGTAATTAGACTGGTTGAACACCAGAACAGGTTGCCCAGTGAGCTTGTAGAATCTACAGCTTTGGAAATACTCAAAATTTGACTGGAAAAAAACACTGAGAAACTTGATTTGATTTTGAGGATGCACCTGTTTTTAGCAGAGGGTTGCACTAAATGACCTCCAAAGGTCACTTCCAAAAAATTATTATGTTATTCTATATTCAATTTATAGCTGTGTACTCCTGAGAGTGTAGGATATTTTATATCCTTCTCCAGTCTAGGAATGAAACTTATGGCCACAAATAATTAGTACTCTAATTAGGATGAGAGAACTTTCTGCATCTGAGTCTCTCTCGGACTTGTTGACTAGCAGATAATTTTTGTGTATGAGAGAATCCTCTTATGCATGAAAGCTTCCAACAATGCAAATGTTTATGATCCTGGTATAGAGAAACCATATGCAAGCAGATGATTCATGAGATTCAGGCTTCTGTTCTGTGTTTCAATCATGTCTGATTTATGAAACGTAAACAGTGGATCCAAACCCATCCTAGTCGTCAGTGGTCCTTGTGAGGCAGTAAATATCATGAATTTCAAACTGTTTAAAAATCTTTCAAAACTGCTCAGCATGCAACTGCTTTTATAGTTACATGAGCTTTTAAAATGCACATTTCCTGAAAGGCAAGCAAGCGGGAATAATTACTATTCATTTTTTTCCTCTCAGCTTAGAGAGTTAAATTGTACTCAACAGTTATTTTTCCCTAGTGCATGATACAGCAGAAATCCTTCCAGGGCAAATGCACTGCAATCACAGAGTTGGCTTCAACAGCAGAAGCACTAAAAGAAGTAATTCAGATTAATGAATGGATGATGTAGATACACCCTGTCAGCACTGTTTGCTACAGGGATATCCTAAAGCTCTGGAAATGAAGACTTCCTCTGGAAAGTTTGTTTGCTCAGCCTGTGGTAGGTACTGAGAATCTGTTCTTTTTAGGACCCTATTTCTCCCCACTCCACTGATTTCAGAAAGCTTACCTTTTCTTTTTGAACACAAAAAGGCTGGACATTACAAATAACAAAACTCAAGTGTCAAAAGACTTCATCTCTGTCAGCAAGAAGCTCGTGATGTTTTCTCAAGGAACAACCCACACATTCATCTGTCTTTAATGAAGGCAGATCTGCCTGGCTGTATCAGCTGATGTGCTGCGCTTGCCTTGGAATAAGAATCATTTGACGCTTTTTTTTCAGTGGGAGGGTTTTCAAGATTTATGGGTGTGCTGAGAAAACATGGGAGGAATCTGCCTGGAGGGCTGATTGATCTCCATGGTGTGAAAGATGTACTCAATGAAGTGCATTTATACATACTGTCCTTGGCTTGCAGTGCAGCTTTCCAAGGGTAAGCCTCACCCAGCCTCTTGAGAAACAACTTATTTAGTAGTTTCTTCTCCATATGATTTGTTAATTTATGGGAACAGAAGTGTTGAGACTTGTTGCAGAAATGCGAGTAATCCTATTAATGAATGTGGCTCTGAAATGGGAGTTTGTGGGAAACAAGATCTTGAAGTTGTGAAACATCTATATTCATATCCTTTAACATGCTTACATGTTCCAGAAGTTAAGCAAGGTGTTATAAGAAGGTCCTACAACATTTTATAGCAAATTCTTGAGAAATTAAAAAAGAAAACTACACTTTGTAAATGTTCAGACTAATTAGGTACAATGAAGAAATTCTTTATAGAAGATGCCACCAATAATTTGATATAGTGAAAAAAAAATTCTATTTGGGCCAAAAGGAAAATTTGGCATAATATAAGCAATTAGCTGTTTAACTGCAAACACTGTATCCTGGTCTAATCTCATTCCTGGAACTAAACTATGAAGTGTGCATATGTTCTTCTAGGACAGAGCTTGATATTGCTTTTTTGGTCCCATCTTGCCTTAATCCTGCCCTCTGACCTCAATAATCTAGTCATTAGTAGACACATTTAATATCATGACATATATTCAAATATCTTCTGTCATGCAAAGCAGCAGAGATTTAACCTCCGGGACTCCAGACTTCTGTGCTAGCTTAGAAAGTAGTGTAACTTCCTTTCTTTCCTTTTAAATATCCTGCGTTTGCATAAAATGTTCAGACTTTTGCTAAAGGAAGAAAGAATGATAGCTACTAACAACATGAATATGAATAAAAGGTCTCATGTTTTTCTCACATAAGCATTTTGTACCTGATATCCACTACTTAAGTGTTCCAGTCACTAGCTCTGAATATTAAAAAAAAAAAATCATGTCCTCATGGAATCACAAAATTCATCACTCTTTATGAAGAAACCTTTCTATTCTAAGAGTTTTTAGAGATGCTGCAGGTCAGGTAACAATAGCTATCATTCCTAGGTACAAAGTAACTCACTGCCATCATTAGCTGCATTAAACTGTAGATTTATTGGTGCTGAACCACCAGTTTGAGGTGAAATTTTAGAGGCTCTCTAGCCAAACTAGGAATTCTGATGTTTGCAGGACTGAAGATCACAGCTGATACCTCTGCAGTTGGTAGTAGAAATTACCTCCCTGCAGTTGGCAGGGAGTTAGGAAGCTTGGGTTTCTAGATGCATGGCTAGGAGATTTAGGACCAAACAATCCCAAAGAACAGGAACAGGCTTATGCACACAGCTGAAAGAGGGTTTAATCTCATCCTGGTTATGTTACCATAACATTTACAATGTTTAATAGCACATAACACCTATTCTGTGTACACAGAGTATATGTTAGTGGGCATCTTTAGTTCTGTATTTGTTAGCAATGAAAACAAATTGGATTATGACCTTAAATACAATCCCTCTCCCATCTAAAGGAGTCTTTCTTAATATCTTCTACAGTTCTTTCTAAATGTACAGGTGGATTCCTACTTGCAATTGTCATCATGCCTTGCTACCAGCTGTACAGCTCCTGTAACACTTCATGTTGCAGCTTTATTTTATTGCCTTCCTAGTTGTGCTGTAATTAGCCAACACACAGAATAAACTCATAAGCTATAAACTCCCTCAGCATCTATTATGATTTCTGTTTTGATATAACTGTGTCTTTTAAAATAGGTGAGTTATTGACCTTATTGACTTAAACAACATTCCCACTGCAACTACTGCTAAATAAAGAAGTTGAGGGAAAAAAAATAAAAAAGCTACATGTTTATGGGAAAAGAATTTACCTAAGTGTTTGCTATCTGAAACTGATATTCAGTGTTGATGGAAGGGAAAATAAGTCTTTCAGTCTAAGCTGTAGGTAGGATATTTCCAGATGTCAGCAGCACAGAGACCTACCAGAGTTATATTATTAAAGCATCAGGAAGTCTATTTCAGAGTTCAGGAAATTTTTGAATTTAAGTCTGCTTGCACCAGCTCCATTAGTGAACCCTGGGTTTAACCCAAATTAAGGATAAATTTAGTTGTGCATTACCCTGTGGAAAAAAACTTTGTATTTTGCTCAGAGACAATGCAAAGAGAAAGCACAGCTCAAATGTGTCTGAGAAACTGAGAGCAGTCAAATCTGTACGAGAGCCAGCAGCAGCTGTAGGTCCTTCATGTAGCAGCATATAACGCTGGCGATGCCTACACACCCAGCAGAGATTACCAAATCTCTTGAGAAAGCTATAGGATGGGTTTTACACACATCTCCAAACGGGATTGGCATCTGTCATGGAAAGTATAGACCTTCAGGGAACATCCCATGGGGATCATGATATGCAGGAAAACAGCTCAGTGTTTAACACACAAGAATTTGAGGATCGCTTGCTTATAAGCACCTGCAGTGCTTCAAATGCTGACAATTGTGTGCAAATTCTCTCATACTATTCTTTTATTTTATTGACTTTTGTTCAGAATGTTCTCGGGTTTAGCTCATCTAATTTTGAAGTGTGCATGAACACTGGTCTCTGATTGCCTGTGGAGACCACAGATTAACAGATTACAGGATGTCAGCCCAGAGAACATCCTCATTTTAGCATTAGCATTTTCTAAAGCCAATGGCCACTATTAAGTCAGCCAGAAGGAAAGACTTTTGTGCTGCATCCCAGACAGTGGGATGATGGTCAGACACAATCATTTAAGCATGGAAGAGAGGGAAAAATAAACAAGGACCAAATACCAGCTCTCAAATTCAACAGGAGGAATCACTGATTCTTGGGTTTACCCAAGTCAACCATCATCTAGCGCTGTGCTTGTCTTCTTGCACATTCTGATTGTTTTTATCACATCTGTTTAGAAAAAATGCACTAAATCCCTACCAAAGTGTAATTTCATGGGAAGCCTGACACAAGGTAACCATAGAACCAAATTATCCCAGGCTAGAAAGCCAAAAAGTACTTCAGTGGTGCTTTTAGTTGTCTTCATTGTGAACCTATTGCCTCTAATACAATATTTTGTTCTGTAAAGTGCTACCAAGATGCATACTAAAAGATTAATTCCTGCCAAAACCATGAGTTTAAATAGAAAAGGCAGGCCAGGACAGAAACATGATTCTAATACTGTCAGGTGATTCAGATCATCTAGTTTGGACTCTCTAGAGCACTGGTTGATGAACAACCCCCACGTGCCCCATTAAGGGATGTAGACCTTGAGGGCCTAATGAGAACACACTGGTGGGAAGACAAAGAGTCTTAATATGAAGAAATTGAGCTCCACCACTTTCCTCATAATCACTTCTGCTCTCTTATGGCATTACTGAACGGACTTAAAGAAAGGGGGAGCAAAGAAGAAGGAGTGACCAGATCTGTAGAGAGTTAAGCCATTTAAATTAGTATTAATTTCCTAATGTGAAAGGCATTTCTCTCACTCTAAGGTCAACATAAAGTCCAAGAAACATTTTGCAAATTTATGACTACATCTTCAGAACAAAGGAAATCTGATCATTTCACATGATCTTTGACGTATCCACTGAACACACAGGGATGAAGGAGGTAGCAGATTTTTCAGGGACACACAGAGAAATGGAGGGATGTGATGATGATTTTCATGGGCACACCTCCTCTCTAACACCCTTGTACTCAATTATACCAGTGCCAGCACTGTATAAACAGGTTCATTATTAGCCTACTGTTCTTCCACACATAGTAGAGCCTGTCTGAATGAAACTCTCTCTATTTTTTTATCTCAGGAGGTACAGAAAGAAATAATTTATTTTAAAGAAGGAAATCTCCTTACAGAACATTTAACACGTTTCACATTTGCACATGATTTCTTTTTCTTTTACCTTTTTTTTTTTTTTTTTGGCAAATATCTCCCCCATCTTGTTGGTGAATGTTTAGGGAAGAAGTAAGATCCAACCAGTCTGACATTTAAAACCAAATGTCTCAAGGTAAGAATAAGAACAGCTGTCAGTAGGAATTAGCAGGAGCCAGCACTTGAGATGGGGTTGGTATTTGACAGTGCTCATGAATACATTTCACACTGAAGATGTTACCTTTCAGACATTAGGTTTCCCTTTTCTTTCTAAGCAATATCTGGCCTTACTAACCCTTTTAATGTTATGAAGTGGTACAATATTTTATACATGACAAGCATGAGGGAAGAACCCTATTATCATTCTCCCATGTACGTGTTGTAACGTGAATTAATGCAAGGAGGGAAATATTCATCCATTTCATGAGGACAGCTGAAACATTTGCTGCCAAAATTCCTTGCCTGTCATTTATTACTGACATTGAGAACATTTTTTACGTACTTGTGAAAGAGCTTTCCAAAAAACATTGGAGTTTATGAATTGCTTGCAAATTTGCAGTTGATAAAGTTGAATTTTCAATACCTTGCAGAGCTTACATTTCTCTGCAGCTTTGGAAGTAACCTGTACATTTAAATTGCCTTACATGGCAATTTAGATTTGCTCATAATGTGCTACATGCTCGGTGACGTTTTCCTGGTGCTGTTATTCCAGTTAGTAGTTAGGTCAGTGCATACTTATGTCTCCTGCAGAGCAACTCTGCTCAGGAGGGGAAAATCCTTTGAAATTCGTCAGGGTTTCCAAATTCCTTTTGTAAGAGTAAATATTTTGTGGATCTCTAATGCAGCCTACTGTTAAAGTGCAGGGAATACTTGTCAGACCACAGTATAATTACCATATTCATGGTGGTAATTAAGTCTGCAGTGCACTAAACTATTTTGACAAATTTTTTCCGACTCCAAGGGGAACTGGGGGTCTTCTTCCTTTTCTCAAGGTTGCTTAGTAGCCTATAGAATTTGAAATTGTATTAGAGAAATAGATATTTTAAAAAACCTGAATACTTTATTAATCTGTAATTTTATTAAATCCCTTTATTTCTAGAACATTTTTCAGACTTTTTAACAGAAAAAAAAGCGCCATGCAAAACATCAGTGAAGTATGCAGAGGTCGATACATATTTATACCATAGGGTAAATCAAAACAGAATTTTGTCCTTGAAGGAGAGGGACTTCAGGACAAAAAGCAGGAATTTTCTGCAATGAAACATTTTCACCTGCAAAGGGGAAACTTAGCAGAACTGAAGTTTTCCAAAGGAACATATCAAATTTGACAAAACTATCACATGGAAGTTCTGGTAGAAGTTAGAGAAAACAAGAGAGAGAGAGACAGAGAGGGACAATCTAATCAAATGGACTTCCCAGACAACAGCATAATGCCTCCAAGCTACCTCTTGGACACCAAACCATGCCTGGCCACTGCATGAGAGAGTATGAATTTTAAGCAAAACCTACGTGGTGAGGGTCCTATTAATTGAATGGTGAAGATGATAATGGAGCTCTCGCTCTTAATTGATTAAAAAGGATTAGCTATCCTCATCTTTTATGTTTTATTTACAAACACAATGTAAATGCTGTTTCCTGAGTATCTACCCGACTGTAGAAATATGCTTTGTAGTTCTTAACAATCTGTGACTAAGAGAAAAATAAAGTGCAAAACTATAAATCTCTAAGTCTTTCTTTCTTTTCTCAAATTTTCCCTATTGCCTGAGCACTTCACTGGCTTACAGCCTTCCTGAGTGTTTGATATGAAAGAGCTCAACATTTATATAAAACCAGACCTATATGCATTTTATTGGATGTGATGTAGATTTCTTACACTTTCCCCAAAATATCTCAGAACCAGTGTTGCTGTACCTGTCTGTGGCTTTTTCACACAGACCGCAAGGGAGCAAAGATACAGAGACACATGGATGTGCATCCCCAGGTACTTCCAAATATATCCATCCCTGTTTTAGTGTATTGCTCTTTATAACTATTTGTTCCTTGCCTTCTTTATTCTGGCACAGTTTCTGGCAGATAAAAATATCTATTGAAGTTGGTTCTCTCTCACTTTTGTAGTTTCTCACCGTTCAGCTTTTTCCTTTCACTAACAGCTGTGGGCAGTTTCTCATACAGTTGTATGTTCCAAAGTGTTTTTTGAGAATTTTGGGTGGAAAAGATGGGAAACGTGAGTCTTGGGGGGAGTAAGGTAGTGCCACTTTAGTAACAATACCAAAAGTGGTGAGTAGATTTTAGAGTTGCTTTAAATAAATTTTAATTCTTATGTGTTATTTAACAGAAATTCATATTATGATCCAGCAGCATTAAAGCAAGGATCTGTTTTGGTAAGACCCAATGTCTGGCTGAGTTCATTTTAACCATTGAACATCTACCTGTCTTCAGCATGATGAATGCATGTCCTCAAAGTTTGTTTGAGGCTAAAGTGCTTAGCTGAAAGGAGATCTGGATTTTTCTGCTGAATAAGCCTGTTATGGCAGGTCAGCCAATAGCAAATCTGTTTTACACAGATTTGAAAAAAAAAAACCAAAATGTCATTTTGTACTTAATTGATTTGGTATTTACAGGCAAATTTATTAGGGTGTTATACTGAGACGAGAAATAAGGATAGTCTATAACTTCTTTAGACCTTTAAATGCCTTCTTGAATTAAGGCCACATATTAAAATAATGCTATATTTTCCCAGGACATTCTGCATGTCTTAGTTTCTGTGACTGAAATGTCACGATATGAAAAAAATTAAGGTGTTCTTGCTTCTTTCTCTGACCCAGCCCTGGCCAGTGCTTTCCTGCTTCCTACCAAGAGTTTGCTGCCCTTTCAGCTGTGAGGAGACAAACCTTTGGGGAGGGGAGGATGCTGTAGATAGGATCACTAAAACCTTGGAGTTAAACTTACAGGAACAATAAGAGTGCTGATAAGGAATGCAATAAGTTGGCCTTGCACAAAAGCTGCCATCTCTTGGAACTATATTTTTACTCAAATAAATCAGAACACAAGAACATGTTGCACGATAATGCTTCAAGGCTTATTAAGGATAGCTGGTACTTTTAAGTACGTTTAGGGCATAAAAGCAACCAAATGTTCTTGAATAGTGAATTCTGTGTAAAATGTGGAATAAAAGGGGAAGGGAAAGAGTCTCCAAGAATCAAAAGAGAGGAAAAGATGTGTGAAATCTCTACTTCCCATTCTTTTTCTGACAGCTTGTCTTTTTTTAAGGTCATATCCTCCCATAAAGTTGAAGGATGCACAGAAATATTCTTACAAAAACATTTTCTAAATAAACAATGTTATTTTTTCCCACTGTAAGTGTTTTTCAAGGTGAAACTGATGTGCTTATACATTTTCAATATGAAAAATAAATTAACTGTAAACATGTGCTTTACTGAGTGCAGCATAAGCATAATTTCTACAGTAATTTCTGATAAGAATATACATCAGTGCATATTTGAGAGCACTGCAGCTTCAAATATTTAAGTAACCCTCTGGGAAAGGTCATGGTTTTCCAAAATACAGATCCTGAACTCCCTCTCATGCTCACAGCAACAGCAAATACTCCTCAATAGACGTTTTGGCACATCCTCCTCCCTCCCATCTCTTTAGCGATTTACAAGCAACTGAAGGGCCCCCTGGTTGTCAGAGCAGTATTTACGTCCTTTCAGTCTGCCAGAGTTGCAGGGCTGGCAGTGAGGGGTCAGCCTGCAGCTCAGGATCTGCAGCTTGCCCAGCATCCCTCCCTCTGCCGCGCCTGGCCCCATCCCGGGCACGGCCCGTTGCTATGGAAGCAGCACAGCGCAGGGATCTGACACTGGGAGAGGCTGGGGGAGTGCTCCTCATCTCCAGAGACACAGCAGAGCTCTCATGTGAACTAACACTACCTGCCTTTTCACTGGGACTGAATGGTCCCGTATCCTGTGCTTCCTGGGAACTGTTGGGTTACACCGTGGGTGTTACAGAAGAGCAGGCCTGAAGGCCTACAAAAGCAGCTTCCCTAGGCCCGGGGGTAACCATGGAAACACTTCCAGGTCACCTGAGATGGGCTAGAAAAGAGGACTATGGGTAAGTGACCTTCCTGACCAATGGCCCGGGAAGATTGTGGTTAGTGACCTTATATGGTATTATTTACACCTTACCATAATAGGTAATATCTAGGGAATACTCCAGGTGACTGGGTGAAATCCTGGGATTTGATCTTCCTGTTTATATGAGGTTCTATCCTGTTTGTGCACTGGTATTTAGGTAACCTGAGCTGCGCAATGAACGTCTTTGCACTTCTCCATCTGGCATGCAAAGTCCTTGCCCGGCGTGAATGCTGCAGGGAACCGCCAGGGTTTTGACTTTTGCTTCCTGTGAGGGTGTGCAAAGAGAGATTTTGTACATCTGGATCTGACTCTCTCTAAGCTTCAATATTAAATAAACTTGAGGCTTGTTTTTCTTTTGTATGTGTTACACATTATTTTCCACGTTTTCCAATGGGAACTAAGACAAGGCAAAGGTGGGTGAAATGGATCACCTCCTGCTGAACCTTCCCGTCAGTCCCCAAAATCATCCCTTACCTGGGAAGCTGTCAGCCCAGGAGTGAGTCTGTCCCTGGCCAGCCCTGGGAGCTGCTTCAGCTCAGATGCTGCAGTCTTTCAGAGCAGGGGAGGTCAAGTACACGCTGATACACCACTACACTGACAAGGCACTTTTCAGTCCATTGCTGAGGTCCTATCTAGAAAGGGACCAATTTGCCAAAAACCTAATCCTTTAGTGAATATTCTAAACTCAGTTCTCCAAAAGAAGATTAAGCTTGTTAAACAGTATTCCTTAAAAATTTAGATGTGCAAAAGTGAGAAATTATTTTCTCAACATCATAGGCAGGATTTAGTTCACAGGTTAAAATGGCCAGATAGAAATGTCTATATGTGAGGCAGGTATCTGAGCTCTGTTAATTGAAGATCTCATGCATATCTTCTTTCCAATATCATAAAGATCAAGAATGGGGCAATACTCTTATTTTTATTCTACAATCAAGAATTTTTTAGTTAGTAATTTTTTACAGGAATCGTCTCATTCAGTTACATCTATCTTAAAATTTGATATTTAGGTTCAGATTGGTTTGGGAGTTGCTGTAGAGAACTCTTTCTCAACCAGAATCATAATACAGTATTTCCAGAGTGCCAACTCAGTTTCTTTAGACTATTTTTTTAATGGATAAGATGGGTGATCTCTGAAGGATTGTGCCTCACATCCTTGATTACATACAAATAAAGACTAGTGTCAACAGGATATTGTTTATTTGGCTCTGTATTTCCACCTTGTAATTACAGAGACAAAAAATTTAAATGATCAGAGTTACCAATCTTGTGTACAAAAGTTTTGCTGTTTAGATTTTTCTACAGAGTTCTACTGACTTCTACCATGAGAAGAATTCCAACACTGTTCTCCTTATGGGTAAGAAATAACATTATGCAGTGTAGTAAGTTTATATAATAATAATTTGAAGGACCGAGAAACAAGTGACATTTTAGTTTGCAGGGAAATAAAATAATTTGCATGAAATCAATAATTCATTTCCTTTTGCCTACCAAATGATGTCCCATAATTTAGTGTCAAAATAGTGGCTTCTGTGGATTGGAGATGATTTGCAGACAAAAAATTCCTCTTGGAGCACCCACCACATAATGAGATTTCACTGGGAGCCATTCTCATGCGAATCTGGCTTAAAGCCAGAACAGTTGGAATCTCTAGGGTTTGTTGAAAATTGGGTTGGATTTCTTGGTAGTTTTTCTTTCTGGCTTTCAGAAGGGACTTCCAGCAGCAATGAAATCTGGAATTGCTTCAGTTCTCAGCACCTCCATGCTTCCCAAAATAAAAAGGGCATCTGTTTGTAGATATCCCCTTACATTTTTTTATTATTATTGCAACACTTGCATGTAGACTTATTCATGAACTGAATTATTTTTGTGTTGTGGCACAGCATGTGATTTATAAAAAAACCAAAACCACCAAAAACCACATACAAAAAACTAGTTGGATGGAAGAATGTTTGGCAAGTAAAGTACATTTTCTGCATTTTTTCTTTTAGAAGATTATGATTACATGTAATCTCACACCCCTGAGCAGATGCTATCTGTTTTCCCTTCCAGAGCTTTAGGCTGTAACCAACAGGAGACATAAAGGAAACAGAGGAAGCTGTGAGAGACTGCAAGGCTTTCTTAACATGGATTTTTTACCCAAAAAAAAAAAAAAAGAAAAGAAAAAAAAAAAGTAGAAGTTAGTATGAAAATGTAAAATTGAATTTTAATTTTAAGGAAAATTGCTGAACAAATTCCACTTAGAAGGATTGCAATGTCTACCTTTTGCCTTTCCTGTTGTGTGCATTAGTCTTGCTGATACACATACTTCTTTCATCATTGTAGCACGTCTGTTATAACTGATGGTAATGACACTGTTATTTCTGAGGTACAAATCAATGCTAGTGGATACCTAAGTGAATGCATTTTCCTGTGAGCATGGTGGCCTATAACATACTCATAAATCTCTAACTATATATGAAAACATCTTGTAATTCCATGGCTTCTTGTATGCCCCTTTCTCTATGTAATGAGCTGAGGGTGAGAGCCTGTGTCAAGGTTTTGCTAGAAGGACAATGCTGCAAGAATAACAAAAAAATTTCAGAAGATGTGAAGAAAGGCACAAAGGAAACAAAAGGATTAATGCAAAAAAATATCAGCAGCAGAAGATAGAAATTCTTCTATAAAGAACCTTTCTAGGCAAAGATTTTGTGTAGGAGAGGTATAGTGCACAGTTCTTCCTCCTGAAAGAGGCATATGCATACACAACCTTCAACTCTTAAAAAATACATCAATATTAAAAAAGAAGATAATCAAGGACAGTATAAGTATTGGTCTAAGTATTTCCATTTGATGCTATTCATATGTGAAATAAATATTCAATTGATGCCATGCAGGTTTCACTTTCTAATGCAAAAGCCTATGCAGAACTCAATAACTGGAAAGAATATTTCAAGTGTAAAAGCTCCAATATAATGAAGAGGAGGACCCCCATCAAAAAGTGGCCAATGATCTGATAATTCAAATATTCACTTGAGAAGAGTGATCACATAATTTGAATTTCCTGATTGTAGCAGTTAGAGGACATTTGCAGGGATGATGCCCTTCTCCAATGAGTGAGTTATTTACTCTCTGGCTTAAGTAAAATTTAAATGGTTTACACAGAGTGAAATATCCCTCACAGCAAGGACAAAAGTTTTTCTGTTGTGGTGAAGGAGATGTGAGTCCACATTTTTTAGCCAGAGTTGTTGGTGAATCTGAGACTTCCAGTGCCAGAGTTTTTGTCTGCTGGTGATAAATGGAATGATGAACACCTACCTGGATATGTTTTCCAAATGGTGCTGGCTCTAACTGATTTGTCAATTAATTCAACTAGAAATTAAAAATTTGTTGTGAATAGTCAAAAATGATCTTTTGCGTTAAATATAAATGTATTGAATTACTTATATCATTTTACCAATACATGAATTAACCCCATCATTAAAAATTGTCATAGAAGTGGTTGTTATCGTCAGCAAAATATATTCTGCATTACTTTCGGGTTATTTTTTTTTAACACTTATGTTACATTTGTGAGTGGCTGAACTAAGGCCTGTGGTTTGTGATTTATACAAACAGTGATCCTCAAACACTCACTGTTATTTTCCACAATACTTCAGATTATTTTACCTTTGACACCACCACTTAAGTGTATTTTTCTTTTCCCAGAGACCTCATCTAAGTCTTTGTTTTATCTCCAACCTTTTCTAATTGAAACTTACTTAGCTGAAAGAAATCGTGAGCTTAACTGACTCAGTGAAAAGTTGTCCACAGATCAACACCTAATATAGGTTTTTCTATTCTGAAATAACCCATGTTTGAGTAGCCTGTTGGTTCATTCAGTTTATGTCTTACCCTCTGATGCCAGACCTCATAGAAAGAATACATATGTGTATTTATTGCAGTTTATATCATCTTTTCACTTAAAGAGAGCTGAGAAATAATGCATTTCCCTCAATGACTAGCATGTCATGGCTCTGAGGGACTATTGATTTGAAATGTGACCTTTTTAAGAGCCAGAAAAAGACAGGAAAAAGAAATGTAACAGCATGTCAACAGCAGTTTTGACCACTCAAATCAGCAGAAGTTGTCTGAAGTACTGTTTTGTCCTGCATATTTTTTCTTAGATTCTCTGTAATTTTCAGTATTCTTTTTTTTTTTTTTTTACTTAACCTTATATTGAAAAATATTTAGGTATCGTTATTATATTCTCTGATGGTGTTAGGTGGGATATTGCATTTAGGTTTGAGTGGCACAGTTGTGACTGAACTCTGCTTTCTGCTTTTTTTCTTGTAGTATTTTTTGAATTACTCTTGTTATAAGAGGTATATAGGACATGTTAGTTGGCACAGTTTGGCAGGTGTTCCCACCTTATACCTGCTGTGGTAATGGCAAAAATTCCCGAAATTCTCCATTGCAGATGTGAGTAATCATCAGCTTTCCCATAGATGTCCATTTCATCTTTAATGCCTCTGGTTTTTTTTTATTTCTCTAGCTCAATAAGATGTGTTATTAGGTTAAAAGGGTAATATTTTTCTTCTTCAGAGCTGTCATTAATTTTTAATGTTTTATTGTATTTTTTTGCTTAAAGTATCTCAGTGAAGTGTCTATGGGATCATTGTTTAGTTCTATAAAGATGATTTTATAAAATGCTGTTTAATGGTCTGTGATAAAATACCCAAACGTAAAAATCCATTTAAGTCTCGATAAAAACTTTATCTTACTGTGTGTCCAAAATGATTTATAACTTCTGTATTATTATTAATACAATCTAAAATACGATATACACTTTTGACTATGCTGAGTTGTGTTTTCATTGCTTGCTTCCTTACATTAATGCGTAATAATTAGGCTTTATTGAAAGATTTAAGCTTTCTCCTTTTTTTTTTTGATGAAGTAACTTAATCACAAGCCTCTAACATAAGGTTACAATCCTAATATTCAAAAGTCAAAATTAGATGCAGAAATATGAATTCAAATACCAAGAACTACCCTGACTGATTTGGAACTGCAAAACCTCACCTGAATTCCAGAGGATCATTTTCACCCAATGCTGAAGTCAATAGGAATTTTGACCTGGATTTCAGATGTATGTAATAATGTTGTGAGAAAAGATAATAGTGAAATATGTTTCATGCTCATTCACTTTCCAGTCACAATGGTGACTGATTTTGTGCATTTAGTTCAAGAGGAGTCTTTAGTATTTCCATCAGACAAACCCATAAACATGTATGGTTGTGTTGTGACATAAGGTATATTCCAGCTCTTGCTTAATAATAGAATTAAGATTGCATGTGCTAATTTAACTTCTATCCTGTGAAAGCCAGTATCACTTACTGAAAAACAGGGCACATTTTTTTTTTTCTCAAAAAGAACTATGATTCATTCTTATGTTTAATAATTATTTTCAGAATAAGATACAATGAGAAAAGGTATTCGGGGTAGTCATAATATCATTGAAATTAGGAAATTCGAATGAAACTGTTCAATAAAATAATCATCATATGATTAGCTATAATAATAACAATAGTACTAATAATGAAATATGTTTCAGTAACAGAGTACACAAAAGGAAAGTGTAGTCCTTAAAACGGAGAGTTTATTCTGTCTCTTTTACTTTCATACCTCACATATTCCATTTAGACAATATAATAGCATGATTAGTCATGGGTTCTTTGGATGATACTGTAAGACTTTATATACAAGCATGGGGTGATAACCAGTGTAGTAATTTGTATTTTCACATGGGAAAATTGTAGTACCTATTATTAGATTTATTGTGACATCCAGTGATGAAATTCTTGCCTCATTAAAATAAGTAGACTATCTGCTAGTAACTGCAGTAGAGCCACAGTTTCAGCCCACAACCTCAGCTCATAATTCAGTATGTCTCCACTGAGTTCATTGATTCCAAGCCAAAACACACATGCTAAAGTTCCCAGGCACTATTGAAATATCTTCCAGAAGCAGGAGACATTATCTTCCAAATAACACACAGAAAGTTAGTTCTGTGTATGTTTCAAAGGACTGTGACATGACTTTCTAAGGCCTGTATCATCCACACAGATGCATACAGAGGATGTCCTTAAGTAGTCCTTGGTAAATTGAAGGCCTAAGTAAAACAGACTCGTTCTGTGTTTCACCTGCTCAAACTGTTTTCGAAAGGTTGGACTTGACTAGTTCCTGGAAGTCCACCCAGGAAAACACAAGGGGTACAGAAAACAAACAAACGTGGTCCTTGCCACGTCAGCCTGATTTGAGCAGTGGTCCCTTACTGGGATCATTGTGTACACTTCACTGTAGAAGCTGTTCTTCACGTGACATTTAACACTAAAACTGTGGCTGGTGTCTATTACAGAGTGGGATTATAATTCTAAGTGGCTTGGCTGAATTCCAGTATGAACAGCTTCATTCTGCCCACATGAGAAATTCTACTGCAGCTTCATGAATGGTACTTTAGGTCCTGCATCAGAAGTGTTCTGGGCAAGGGCTGCACTTTGGTGCATTGTTGTATTAATTCTCATTGCAGACAGAAGGTACTGCAGATGTCTGCATACTGAAGCTCACATACAAAGCTATCGAGTTCCCTCATTTAAATTTTTTTTATTTTGTTTTTGTTTAAGCCTCTCCTCACCTCTCCCAGTTTTTAACTTCCTGATGAACTCTTGCTGGCAACCACCACATTTCACTTCCAGCTGGCAGGTCAAACAAACACCCTCTTTGAGGGCTGATGTTAATGCACAAGCAGACCATAACACGTGTAATGTTATGTAGCAACCCAGCCAGCTTCTCTTTGCTCTTCTCTCTGCCCTCCCAGACACTTGTTGAAACTGCATTCCTAGGAAAGGCTGGACAGATAATCCAGCCTTGAACCTCTCACATGGAAACAGTCTATGATGTTTTGTGCCAAATCATCTATTATGTTCCCAGTGAGCATGTAGTTTTCCAGGATGTTGATCAACTTCAGCATGAATTTAGATCACAGTATTGTTTTCTCCATCTCCCAATAGCTCTTTAATATAGTTTATAAAAGTTTATTTTATAAGACACTTGTTTTGTGTTATATATTACTTGTGTTGTTTGACAACTCACATTAATAAAAATTCTTAACTAGCTCAAGCAATCTGATTAAAATAAACTTCTGTCTTCTGTGTAACATCTTTTCTGCCGAGGCCTTCTTAAATGGCAAAATTGAGCAAACTCCCCTCTGATGACAGAGGAATAAGTTTCTGGCCCCTTCGTGAAGCAGAGACTGCCACTGTTGTCATCTGTTTTGGATTTTAGATTGGAAAGATTACACTCAATGTCAGTCCACTTGGTGGCTACAGAGTAATAAATGTGCTTCATCAAACCCCACTGCAGGCCTGGCTTGTTTCAACAGGACCTGTGCTTCACTCATGAGGCAGGACAAAATCAAAATTGCCTGGGCAATGGTTAATATATATGCAGAATTTAAAGTAAATTATCTGTGCACCAAATGAGCTGGATCTTGTTGAAATGCAATCATGTCATCTAAGTAATACTACTGTAATGTGACTTTTTTATAAGACTATTAGCTATACATCCTACTGCATTATATGAATATGTACTCAAGTACAATAAATTTCAGAGCCCATCCAATCATCATATCCATCTAGTAAAACACACTTTTTAATGTACATTTAACAAAATAATGATTTGAACAGTTGACTACTCCATTTTAATCAGACAAACTGATGTGTCCATATTTCTTACAAATAAGAATATGTCTGGCTGTGGGAAGTAAATGCACATCTCTTCAAGAGGAGTGATTTGTTCTGAATGCAATTCCTCTCTGGAATGCTCACAGACCAGCAGTATGACCTACTGTACATTGTTTCCTCTGCAGCATTTTGCTGGCTTCATATATTTTAATTTCAGAGCTAATGTCTTTCAATGTTCTTTTTATTGGAAGTAGTGAAACACTAATGAACCAGTGTTCAAGCCAAGAGATGATAAAACACAGGGGATTTTTTATCTTTGCAAAGGCAATTCTATAGACCAAACAAGTGATTTACTAATACCTTGACATGTCCTATTAAAGGAGAAGTTGGGTTTTTTTAAAATAAATGGAAAACTATTGACCACCATGTAATTAGCAACAGACCTTCACAAGGTTCTTTTCTGATCTGATTGACAATATGTACTTAAAAAGGTGTTTGGTAGATAGATTTTAGAAGACAAACTGATTATCTTTCTAATTCTTAAGGAGAGCCATTGGCTGCAGCATTGTGTCACTCAATAGTTACGAATTCAAGGGAACCATGATACATGGCCTAATCAAAGGGTTTTTATTTGACAACTGCTAACAGGACAGGTGTGCCCTTGGCCCTTCCTGTTTGTTATGAGCTTGTTTCATTCTCTTTTTGCCCCAGTGTCTGTTACTCACCGAGAGCACATTAATCATGTCTCCTGTCCTGCACCAACCCCAGCACAAATCAAGGCAGCTGCTACAAGATAAGTACTCCGGGAGTGGACGTGAACCCAGCAGGCTGCAAGGGTCAGGCATCCTGACTGAAAAGGGCTCTCAGAGGCCAGAAATTACTTAGAGGGAAAAAAAAAAAAAAAAAAAAAGGAGAAAAATAAGAGGTATGTGAAGACAGGGTTACTGAATAAAAGAAGTGTGACCACCAACCACTTCTCCAATAAAAGTTTATTGTTTTACAGCCTATTTGAAACCCTAAATGGAGGAGCATTAGGGGGATGTTATTACAGGGTGGTTTAAAGCTTACAAAAATTTCTCAGCAACGCTGGAAGCTGCATAGCAGAATCATTCTTTAGTGACAGCAATCACTCCAGGCAGAACTTGGTGATAATGCAGATATGCTGTTTCAGGTGTTCAGGCTGGTTTGGAATGGTTCCACCTCCAGCTCAGACAGCAATCTATGTGTTGACACACCCACAGGAGCCTCCTCAGAAAAGGAGTCTCAGTGCTATGAATCAGTCCATTACATCGATCAAAAACAAAATAACACAACAAAGCACAGAAATGTGGAGCAAATATTTAAAATAAGAGTGCTTTAGGGGAACCATTTCCACTCTACACAGACCTTTGAGTGATTGTGTTCAAAAGCTCTGTAACAGATGAAGCTGGCAAAAATAAAAGGAAAAACATGGGTTGGCAGGAGGAGACAAGCTATTAATATCTTTCAGCAAAATATGCTGGAAGAAAGGACGTATTTTCTCTCTGGAGCTTTGGTGTGCTGAAGAATAGCATTTGGGCAGCCGCTTGAGTACAGGAACTGCTGTTCTGCTCCCTATTTCTTCACTACAACAGGAGAAAAGGCCAGCCAACAGAGCTCACTAATGGCATGTAAAAAGGACTTACTTGCCACATAATAAGAAAGAAAAGGGAGAAAATTATAGTGAGCTGACTTTCAGAGTGGGAGTATGAAACATGAAAGCAGTATCAAGATTTGCTACAAGTCTTGCTTGAATTTTCATGTTATGTTTTCATGATGTGTATGTAGTAGAAGTGTGGGAGTGACAGGACATCATGTCCTTTCCCTTCTGTCATGGTTTAACTCTACGTTATCTATCAGTTTAAACAGTGAAAGGCTGGCTTAACAGAGGTAATATTCATGGGATGATATTAGAGAATACACTTAGTTTTTGGATATATTAGGTTTTGAAACTTCCAGACACCATCAATGAGACAAATCTGTCTGTGAACAAAATTACTGTCCTTGAACCGTTTCTGAGTACCTTCATAGGAGACTGCAAAAGCATGCTGCACATTCCCTTGCAAAGTGAAGCTAGTTTAATGCTTTTGCAAATAGATGGATTTAAATCCCTTCCAAGACACTTTAGAACTTCATTCCTTATTTGTCCAAGTGACCCTCTCTCTTCCCCTGATGTAGTTGTACTAACCAACTTATACAGACTAATTATTTTTGTTATTAATGCCCATTTTTTTTGGTAATAGTCTTTCCAAATCATTTGAGATCCTGCTACTGGTGAGTGAATCAGTCTATCCTGACAACTCTCTGTAATAACAGCAGAAGGGATTTCTCAATATAATCCAAGTGACACAGAAAGTAACTTACAGAAGATTGGCTATTTTGGGAGGCAAGTAGTAGATGCTTTGTTTTGGCTTTTTCACTGGTTTTTTGCTGCTCCCTCCATCATCTTTAATAAAATACCCATTGACTTCCAAGACACAGAATTAATTGTTAAGTGCTAATCACACTGCTTCTGCCCTGGGGGATTTTTACATTGCCTTTCTTTTGCCACCATACTGCATAGAAGATAAAGACGGGGAGTGGAAGCCATGACAAGCCAGATCCTGACCTCAGAATATACTACCAGGGATATTTAGAAAAACTGTTCACGCTTGGAAACACTGATACATTAAAACAAAACCATTTTTTTAGGAATGAAGTAGAATCTGGTTTGTTTTCCTATTTTAAGTTTTTCAGATCTTGAAAGGAATTTCTAGTCACAGCAAAAGCTGAAAAATTTGGAGTTATCTGATGGTCAAAAACTTCCTGTTCACCACCCTTTGGGCTCTTTCAGTATGAATTACTCACTGCTTGAGCATTCCCAGCTTTATGTGACAGTGGAAGGTAAAACATATTAGTTATGAAAGGTTCGACGGATCTAAATGTTTGTCTTTGAGGCTTCTGTGCTTGTATCACTTTCCTGATCTGAATAACTATATCTATTAATCATGTGGTTTGTATGTAACTTGAAAGTTCCCAAATCTTAAAAGAAAATTTATTTACAAACATCATGGAAGCATCAGATGATATCAGACAAAGAGGCCTCCCACTTTTTAAAATTTGTTCCTCCTTATTTTTTGCTCCACCTTATTTTTTTCTTATAATATATATATTGTCTTCATTGGATAGCACAGATTGCCTGTAAAATGGGGGAAAAAATACTATTATCAAACTTCATCATGCTTTAAAAAGTGGTGCTTTTTAACGATTAAAAATTAAACTCCAAATTTGGAATTATTTACAAACCTCAGAGTTTCATCACTCCCACATCTATATTTAATATTATGGTACATCAATATAAAGGATTGGTTGGTGTTATTAACAAAGTAGAGAGTGGCTTAGGCCACATGAATTTTTGGTTGGAGTGGGGAGAGTTAAATGACTTTGATCAACCACAGATTTGCTTTTGAGAAATTCTGGGAGCACATGAAAGATAGTAGGGACTTAGAAGAGAAAGAGACAGATGAAATGCTACCCTACATTTGCCTTTATATATGAAAAAAAGATTAAATATTATCTAAATCAGGCATCCCTGAAAGCAGGTGAAAAATTAGGAAACATTAGGAAGCAGAAAATGGTTGTTAAAAGGTTATAGTCTTTTAAAATCGACAAGATTCCTTGGCCAGATTACACACACCAGGAGTGCTGAAGGAAGTGGGGGATGAAACTGGCAAAGCAGTAGCAGCGTTTTCACAAGTTCACTCAATTTTTATTCACTTCAAGAGCCAGAGACAGATCTGAAGACTGGGAAAATGGGTCACACCGTTTCTTTACTTCAAAAAGATGAAGAAGAGGAAGGGATACATACATGATAAGGTTGATTCAGTCTTTTTGATAGCGTTGTAGGAAGAGAGTGAAAAATGTTATGAAGGCTTGAAAAAAACAGAGATAAAATATAGCAAAGGGTAAAATGTCACTCTGTTCAGCACTATTCAATTAAGATCATCTCATATTTCTCCAGACCAATGCATTTTTCCATACTTAAATGTATTCATGTTGTTTGGGAAGATATTATTGTGATAGATAGGGATCATCAAAGAAGAATTAGTGCACACCCTGCTAATTTCTCCACATCATAATTGCATATCTCTTAGAAGATCATTTGAGAGCATCCCACTTCAGAGTCCAGGACAGACAGGTACAAAACATGAGATACCTTTCTGTAGTTCCAATTCCTCAAATTCAGAGGCTAAGCCTCTAAAAAGGAATGTACAATACAAGAGATAAAAATAGGAATTCCAATATGCTATATCAGGATGTGAATTTTTTTGTCTTTCACAGTGAACTGTAGCTTACATCTATTTTAAACTCTCAACTATAAGCAACATTATGTACCTGCAGCCATGAAAAGCGGTTCCAAAAATCCTGTATACAACCCCAACTTTTTTGTTATTGTTGAAAGAGGGTATTTTACTTCGATTATATGAACATCATGATTCCCTGTAAACTGACAAGATTATGGTTTGCCTAATTCTTGACTAGCTGCCAGTTTTGTTAATTTTTCTGAACAATTTAAACATTGGGCAGTGAAACTGTGTATATACACAGTTTGCATGGTCAATACAAACTGCAGACACCACCCCTTGAAATCTGTAAATTAAATGTAAATTAAATGAAATTAAAATTAATTACCACAAGGCTCAAATAAGTGCAGTGCTCCTGCATTTTTCTTTTAAGAGCTGATGCAGAAATGCTGTCTTCCTCTCACGTGTTCATAAGGGAAATGGCACCGAGCTCGTTTGCTCTGGTGCTGTTCATGGGAGCACCCTTCTGTCACTGGAACAGGAAGGTACAGATTCCTGCTGCTGGGTGGCTGCATGGCAAGCCCAAAACCTGTGTGATGGGGCTTTGGGAATGGTGCTTATTTCCAGAAGAGTTCAGGAATGAGAGTTCCACACCATCATTTTGCCCCAAACTACAGCTATACCTGTTTTAAGCACACACTTATTTATTACAAAAATACAAGCCCAGGGAACAGTAAATAAAAGATAGGGTGAACAGATGTGGTAATGCTGCATATTAGAATCCAATTAACTGATATGCCAACATAACATTTTTCTTTTTCCTCTCTCAATATATTTCTCCGTGGCATCAGGGCTTGCTTCGGGTGACAAACTGCTGCAGCAGCATAGCTGGTGTGGCCATATGGCATGTGGTCAATAAAACACACTTGTAGAAATGCCAAAAATGGAAGCACTCTACTCTTCCCCAAACATGTTTCTTCCTGAAATTTGTCTCTCTGTAATAAATACTAAATTGCAGCTGAACAGGAAAATCTAACTATGGAAACAGTATTAACCGAATCTTTATTAAAAGAGTAAGTATCTACTTTTAATATAAAATTAGGATGTTACATCCTTTTATTCATGTCACATCCTTTTACTCATAAGCAAGAAAATTCACCAGATACCACATATAGCTGTTTCTTAACTCTTGTCTAAAAAGTCAAAAACTCATTTTTGGAGGGTCAATATTTGAGTTTCTTTATGCTTTTTCTATGTTACAGTTTGTAACTGTTAAGGATACAGCACAGAAGAAAAATGATTACATGATCAAAAACTATAAGAAAATATATGTGGCTTTTTTCCAGTTTTTTGCAGCTCCTAAAAGTGATTCTGAAACTAGTCAATGAACTATTACTTGGCATCACAAATTTCTATTAATTATAACTTTTAGTCTAGTTTACATACATATATTGCAAAGTTTTCATATGGTCAAACCAGAAGATATGCACCCTAATTTTCAGAGAGTAAAGGCCAGGGGGAACTCCACAGATAAGAAATATCAATGTTCCCCAAGAGACTCAAGTGACAAGAGACCATTCTGCCCCTCACACCTGGAGATTTACTCAGTAGGAGTTCTGTGGCTCTGAGGAACTTTTCATTTAAACTTTCTTGTGAAATACATGAATTTTGAGAGGTATGTACTACCACTCTCATTACAGACTGCTCTAAAGTTTTGACTATCAAAAACCAAAAGAAATTCACATTCAGAAGAAGTGATGTCTTTCCAGAAAGAATGTGGAATAGCCAACATCATGCAGATAATCACATTACATAAAACCCTCTCTTAGTGTGATAAAAACAAAAACATAGCCTGATGTGAGTAGCCTATCTCATCTAACATTTCTGATTTCCTATTCAACCAGACAGAATGCTAATGTCTGGCATTTAAATAGCCACTTTAGAGGAAAGATAATGATGTGGTTTGGGGTTGTCTTCTGACACTCATCTGACACCAGCTGCCACCTATCCTAATTTCAGGCACCTAAAAATCTGATGCACCACGTGGGATAGTCCTGCAGCTTTGTTATGTAGTGCATGGAGATAGGCATCTCCAAAATGATTCACACGGCACGGGAGAGTTGTTCTTCTCTTGGATGTGGCATAGGGTGACAATAAATCACCAACCTGAGGTCCTCACATCAGTCACGGGAAGTTCCCCCACTATCCCTGAAGGGATAAACCAACTGGTCCAAAAGAAGAACACTCAGTTCAGATGCACAAATGAAATGAACCTTACCTATGAAATAATGACTGCAATTTAGCAGGTAAATCCTTTGAAACAACTGGCTACTTTTCTATAGCAAATTTTTGTTTCTCGTTGCAGATTTCCTCAGATGGGTTCTGAAATTGTAAGAATATGTCTTAATATAGTAAGGAATTGTGGTAACTCTGAGGAAAAAAATACAATAATTTGAAAACATTCTCTTTAACTTCTTGTTTAGTAGTGGGGGCAACCATAATTGTTATGGCAATACCTGTCCAAGAAATAAATAAATATGTAAGGTAAAGGAAAAACTGCACAACAAGTGATTTCCTACAGGAATTGTAAACAGTCAGAAAACCTAAGGGGAAAATATTTGCTAATAGACATGAAATTTCTTCTTACATTTCAACCTTATAAAAACCACCAAAAACCACAAATAAACAAAGAAAAAACCCCCCAAAAACACAAACAAACAAAGAAAAAAACCCCCTAAAACACAAACAAACAAACAAAAAGCCCCAAAAAACCCAAAAAGCACCAACATTGACAACTAAGATGACAGTAATTTTCTCTCTGTTATTTCCTGAAGACAGTGGGATTTTTAGAGCTAGCTCTTATCAAAGAATTACTCAGAAAAGCTAAGAAATCAATTTAAAACTGTGGTATGTTATATACATGCTTGTACCTGCAGTAATATTTTTAATCTCTAATTATCTTCTTTGATTTTAGCAAATTCTCTATATATTGATTCAGTAGGCCATTGCAACTATTTTTGCCATAGAATAGTGATACTTTTTCATCTTTATATGTAACCGCCTTTATTTAAAGGAATTTCTTGGAATTTACCTATGGGCTCTCAAAACTGTTATTTTAAATGAGAAACCCATAAAAGGCAGAAGAAATAGCAGTAGCAATGATAAACTTAAACTGGAGTGGTCAATTTCTTATTTCCTCAGGGACTGCTTTGAAGCAAGACCAAAGGGTTGTGCTGACTATTATACAATATGGGATTTTTACAAGTACACATCCAATCTGGAATACTCATAATCTTCCCATCTCCCCTAGCTGGTATTAGAGCTGTATCTCCCATTTCCTTTTCCTTCCCTCCCCCTCAGAAATATTTTCTTCTGTTGCAGAACCTTAAAACCTCTCAATAAATCCATTACTGTAAAACAGAGACCAGCTGTTAATATTTTATGAGACCGATGAATATCTCTCCCCACTTTGGCTAGGTAAAATAAAAGTGAATGTTTATGGTATAATAATTAGCATCTTTGGAAATGATTCAAAAAAGATGTAGGTAAGTCTTGACTAGAGATGTCAAAAACAAGGAAAAGAGACTTCCCTTTTCAAGACTGACATGAAGCCATGGTTGTCACATATGAGACCTATGAATATTTAATGCAGTGTGGAAATTAATATTTAATATACTCAAGTCCTATATGACAAAAGTACTTGGCACATTTCTTTCAAAATAAAAGAATAAAAATGTTTAACTACATTCTATGATTTTGACCCTGAAACCTCTATATTTTGCAGTTCTGAAAGAATGCCAAACTCTATCCTACAGCATTAGCATAATAGCTTCAGAAATTGCACATGGAAATCTACATGCCAACAACAGAATAAAAACAGCCTGTCTTTCAAAGCTGTTATAATACATGGAATCCCTTCATCTATTGACCATTAACCAAAGAATTTATTACAAATGATTTCTTAAAAGGAAAAACACAAGCAACAGGTTTGCCCACAGTTTGATTTTCAATTGGTTGTTTGTTTTTTTTTTAAATTAGGTCAATACACAATCTATGTTTTTTAATAAATCAAACTACTAGTGTTGAATAATTTATTACAATCATAATGTGACAACAATGAGGTTAAAAAGCATTTACAATGACTAACTCTTGGAGTCAGTGCAGAGGTAGCCCAACATTGTCTTGACAAATGAGATTTAAAGTGAGTACTGTGAGTATTAAAGCCCTGGTTACCCTGATCAACACCAGATTTGTTGATCCAGAAGGTTCTTTGTGAGCCTGCATTCATAACTGGCCAGCAAATTCATTATTTCACTGTACACCAGGGCCATTATTTCACGTGCATAAAAAGTGCATATTACATAAACTTGTTCTCTGATTAAATTACCATTTGTTTCACTAGCAAATGGCTGAGGATTGGCTTCTGTCATGGCAAGGGCAGACAGCACAGTTGGCTCAGTCTTTTTCAGCCTTGTTTTGGTGGGAGCTGTTCAACATAGATGAAGCGAATTTGTTTCTTCTCCCATGCCCAGTGAAAATTATACAAAACACTGGCAAGCCCAACTAAAGTCTGAATTCGTAATGAAATCTCAAATGAGCCAATGCCTTTTCTTTGTGTAATTCTAACTGAACTGTGCTAATTTAAGTCTCTAGTATATAACACAGCACTCCAACACTACAGAGTTTTTTCACCAAGCAGAAACCTTTAGCATTCTACATGCATGTTGGAGAAGAATAAACTTTTCACTTTAAATGGTTTATTTAATGAAATCATATATTGATGATACTTTGTACAGCATTTAGGTCTTTCTAAGTATTTACAAGAGGCTTTGTAAGTATGTTTTTCAGTTATATGAAGTATTAAAAGTCACACAACTTTTGTTCCACATTCTAATTATCAGCTTAATTTCATTACTGAATGTAAACAATTATGCACATTTTTAAAGATGCCTGCAGTGCTTTTAAACCACGATAAAATTTCATTCAGAAGGAGATGCAAAATATTTATTTGATTTTATTTAGCTTGGGTTTGACTTTTAAAACGTGTTCTATTGCCTTGTTCTAAGAAAAAGAGGGAAGATATATTTTGCTCTAAATGTATAATATTTTGTTGTACTGAACAGTTCATTGAAACACTAACAAGTAATATTTTAGAAACTAAGTTCCTAGACACAATTCTAATATTCATTTAAAAATTCCAAATAAATCAAAAGATGAGTAGATAGTAACTGACATTTTTCTCAAGCAGAATAATTTCTTAGATATTAATAATTTCTTTAAAGTAAACATTTGGAAAATGTACCACATTGGTCAGAGGTTATCTTCCATTTATTGTAGCATGCAATATTTGGGTTTGTATTTTTTGAAAAATTTAAATCAGTTCAGAATATGATAATAGGTTTCTATTGTGAAAATTAGGCCTTTACAATAATTCATAATATAGTGAGAATGACAGCTGAGAACTAAGACAATGTTAATATTTGTCTTGAACAGTAATTCCTTCTTAAGCAGTCATCTAAATTCCCACATAAGGAATTCTGATATATTAAACTAAGCAAAAGTTTGCCTATTTATCCAAGATTCTTTTATTACACAATTTTGGTTTGTTTTTTTGTTGTTGCTTGCTTTTTGGTTCGATTTCTATTTTTTCTATTCCATACATATATTTTTCTCCCTTAGTTAAAGAACTAAAAACATTTAAATCCATCTGAGAGGTTAAAAAACCTGTTGTTGGAAAAAAAATACCACCTAAATTAAAATTCTTTTGGTCTTTTGTCCTGATACATATGTCTGGATTGGTGAAATGATTCTTTAGAAAGACCTGTCTTATCAAGCTGAACGTCAGCAAAGTTGTCTTTTTCCATTACTGAGCAATCAAGAAATTCTTCAAAGGTTACATCATGGAGACAGAGAGTGGGAAGAATTGGACTATTTCTCATGCAGTCAGCAAGACCACGTTGCTAACAAGTATTTAAAATGTAAGACATGGAAGCCATTCCTGCATTCACTCCAGAATAGTTATCATCACCCTTCCCTAACAGGTGCACAAATCCTCAGGTGAGCTAAACTTCCTGATTTTCAAAGATGTTTGGAAACATAGAGAATGTAATTGTGAATTCCCTGTTGTAAACTTCTCTACAGAAAAGTTTAAAGCCTCTCTCTTATGCTCTTATTTTATTTAGCACCTTTTATATCTGAACTTTATGAAACATGATGATTGAATGATTAGGCAATAGTTGACTAATGAGGAAAAGACATGAAGTTCACAGGAGTTTTGTATTCCAAGTGAATTTAGAAAGCCATGTCAGATTTTTAAAAAATAACCAATTTGTCAATTTTTTCATAGTATTTTGTTTACTTTCATTTTTATCCCAAAATGTGAGTTTGTTTTTATGTCCTTAGTGTGGGTCTAGCTACAAACATATTAACCTATGTCCACTTAAATTAATAACTATGAAAATCTTTAAGAATGTTCCAACGGTTTTTTGATTAGGATTAAATTCAACAGCATTTGTTATGGTATATTTCTGTAGTTTTCTCAGTGATTGAAATAGCATGCCACAACAACTTTCTAGAAATTTTTATTTCCTATAAATAATTTTCGTTCATCATTTTTACATTAAAAAATAATTTCATTAAGTGTGAGGCACTTTTAAGTAAATCCCAGCTTGTCAAGAAATACTTTCAAAATTATTCAAGAAAATTACTCAAAGAAACTGTTTCAGAATTTGTTACAAAAATGATGCAAAATAGAAATATTTTCACCTTATCTTGATATTAATTGAGCTGAATATTTTTCAACATTTTTTTTCCAACTTTTATGCATCTTCATCACTTACATAACTTGTAAACAAAAAGACTGAAAGACTGAGAATTCCTAGGGAAAAGGAATAGGATTTTCTCCCTAGTCCTTTTAAAAATTTCAGTGGAAGCTTGTCTGTTCTCCATATGCCCATTAAGATATTTAACTTTACTAACACAGGAAATAATAGAAAACTTTCATGAGATAACAACTTGTTTAGCCCATAATCTTGTTTAAGTTAAGGATCTTAAACTGACAAGATACTCTTTTATGAATTGTGTCCTTTGCTATGTATATGAGCTCACCCATTATGCACGTGGCCAATTTCTCACCCTAACTAAGGAAATTGGCACTGCTGGGGCAGAGAGGGGTTGGATTTTCTCTTGGGGACTTGGAAACAGGGGGAGCCAAGGCAGTCAGTGCCTTCCCCTGTAGGACACAGTCCCAGAGGGGCTGGTAACAAGGCCTATCAGCAGCTTCCAATAAATCAAGAGATGAATCATGCTTTGAGTACATCCTAGAGGTTCAGTCAGGAGCAAAAGATGGAGCCAGAGACAACTTTAGAAACTAGCCCAACACAAAGAACTAGCTGAAGTTAGCTGCAGAGGGATTTTTGAGATCTTTCCTCAGGTGGAAACAAAGGAAGATCTGGGCAGTAAGAGGTAAGCTTCAGTGCCAAAAAGTTTATGCCTTTTTAAGTAAGGAATCTTGAAAATATTTCACAGAAAGCATCTGTAAACTGTACATTAGTATATTCTGGAGAGCCACCATGTACATTGGACTTCCATTTACAACCTGGTATTCTCCTTTAAAAGAAAAGCCACAGTTAGGCTCCGTTTACAGGTTTGGGTCCCATTCCTTAAAGGGCAAGTAAGGGTAGGAAATTAATCACATGTGAAGTTCTGCAGAAGTGTAAGACATCACCACACTGAGCATCTGCAGTCAACTCAGCCCATGTTTGGCATGCTCTGGCTTAGGCAGCCCTATCTCGTTTGGCTGCAAGAAGTCAGCAGCTACAATTTTCTTGTACTCTGTTATGCTCTTGTGGCCAAAAAGGCCAAGGGTATCTCCGTCTGCATTGGGCAAGACATTGCCAGCAGGTTAAAGGAGGTGATCCTTCCCCTCAGCATTAGTGAGGTCTCCTCTGGAGTATTACACCCAATTCTGGGTCCCTCAGGAAAAGAGATGCATGGACATAGAGGAGAGAATGCAAAAAAGGGTCATGAAGGTGATTAAGGGACTGAAGTGTGTCTCATACGAGCAAAGGTTGAGAGACATGGGACTGTTCAGCCTGGAGGAGAGAAGGCTCAGGGGTAACTTATTAATGTCTGTAAACAGCTGAGGGGAGCGTGCAGAGAGGAAGGAGCCAGGCTCTGTCCAGTGGTGCCCGGGGACAGGACAGAGGCAATGGGCACAAACCGAAACACGGAACGCTTCCTCTGAACAACAGGAAATGTTTCTTCACTGTGAGGGTGGCTGAGAACTGGCACAGGGTGCCAGAGAGATCACAAAATCTCTGTCCTCGGAGCTATTCAAAGGATGTCTGGACATGATCCTGGGCAACTGGTGTCCTTGCTTGTGCAGAGGATTTGGAAGAGGTGGCTTCCAGAGGTCCCTTCCACCCTCAACCATCCTGTGATTCTGTGACCTGTGAGGGTGTAAGGATTATGGTAAACACTGAACCCGGCAATCTCGCTATGTTCAGAAGGGACATATTTGATTTTCCATTACTTACACCATTTCAGTCACATGGCACAAGGTATAAATGTGGCTTTATTTTGCCAGTGATCAAGTTGTCTAGATGGGAGCTTCCAGCTTTGGATTGTGGAAAAAGTGCAGTAATGTTCCCAGGGTAATATACTGCCTCTCTCTGCAGGGTATTTTAAGTACACTAGAAGAGTGAGACTTATTTAACCAAAGTGTGATGTTCACACCAGAAAGGCTGAATTCCCACTCAGTATACATTAAGTTCTGTTTATACTGCATGTCTTGCCTTACTGATAGACAGACAGGATTATTCCTCTTATGTATGTGTAAAATCTATTTATTTAGTCTATTAGAATTAGGCAAAGGGCTGATTTTCACTTGCAAACTTTTTCACTGCAAAATCTGCAGACATAAATTAGAAATCTGCTTCTTTTAACTATTTTGCAGAGCAAGAGGGGAAATGGGAGACTTGAGCTCCAAGTCTCATCTCATTCTTGTGGTTAGCTATGTCCTGTGAGCCTGTCTATGGAACTGTGGGTGCATATTTTATTGTCGTTCTGTAATGAACAATAAAGACATTTCTGGAGAGCAGCAAACAGCACCTTAGAATTTAAAACGTATGTATGAGCTCTCTAATTTATTCACGTTTTCAAAAAAAAGGGATGTGTGATAATTTAGTTGGTTCCAGAAGGCTTTTTACACTACCAGTAAGGATCAGACCCTTGAACTAAAGCAACTTTCTGCCCACTCAAAATCTGCAAATATAAAAAGCAGGAACCCGGTGGGTGGACTAGTGCCAATATTCTCACAATGGTGCAAAATTGCTTTGTCAGTATCAGTCTGACTGCACTGGGTAACTTCTGCCAGAGTTTACCACAAAAAGCTTCCTGAGCCAGGAAGATAGGCCAGTCTGTGAAAGCTTGAATCAACATTTGGGTGGCTTCATGTTACTGGTTTTGCTTTTGTGTTACTATGCATCTGCTTTACTCATTTCCCAATTCCCGACTTTGTTTTTTAAAATCCTTTCTGATCACATTACATACAATTAAATTACTTCGCTGAACAAATCATGTTCATAAATTTGCCTTATTGATTGTCCAGAACACAGTGCTTCAAGAACCCAGTGTGCTGCATGGCTCCTGTACAGCTCTGCAAGACAATAAAATGATTTATTCTAATGGATGACCTATTTATGATGGAAAAACAAATCTAATTTCAATTACTGCTCTAATTAGGATGACTCATGAAAACTGGAACTTTTGTTTTAGTATAGGTCAAAATACAATGGAGAGTGATTATTATTCATTATACAGACTCCTTCTATCTGTTATTTACCAGTATAAATAATATATTTCAGTTTGTGTTTCTGTTGATAATAAATTTTTTAGGACAGAAAGGATCTGTAAGCTGCTTTTGTTATTCTTTTAGGGATGCCTGCAAAAGGACATCAATATTGTGACTGATAATAATACATGGTATAGACATTCACAGTGAAAGAAAAGGATTATCTGCTACATCAGGTTTCTGTTTATTAGAAAGATTTTTAAGTTAAGACCAAAGAAGCAGCAGCAGGACGGGCACTGCTGGAGCAGGAAAGGTTGACTGCCTGCTCTGTCATTGTCTCTGATCTCCAGAAAAGCCACTCCAGGATACGTGGGCCATCAGCAAGGGGTGGTGGTGGCACAAAAGGGCAAGTGTTGCTCCTAGAAGCTGTAATTATGTGCCCACTCCTTTCACATGGAAGAGGCAGAAGTGCAGCTCCCCCAGGACACGTCCCTGGCTGTCTGAGATTTTCAGTCCAGTTCTGCCCTGTTTGGCACCCATCCTTCTCTGTGAAACTCCTAGATCTAGGTAGGTCCCAGTCTGTGATCCTTGGTGTGATCCTTCATTGCTTGAAATTCTGAGAGCAGAAAGAGCTTTATAAGCTTGAACTGCTGTTTTCATGTAAGATCCTAATGAAAGCAGCACCTTTCATGGGGTAAGTCAGTCCTTGTCAGTATGAATTCCATGAATGCCTAGGGTGGCTCTTGATATCTCTGTGTCCTAAAGATAGATGTTGAGAACTAATTTCACAAAACAGTTCAACATATAAAATCCATCAGTTCTGTAGGCTCTGATAATATCTTGGTACAGATATTAATGTAATTTTTATTTTTCAGTAAATATTCAAAGAGTCCTTGGGGGTTTTGAGTGGCTATTGTGTGGACAAGCAAACTCCAGAGATAGAAAGTGTGCATTCCCATCACAATTCATAGCTGAATATATTTTTTCTTAATAAAGGGTGAATGATATAAGACCTTGTCTAACTGCTCGAAGAAGTTTCTAAAGCCCTCTGAGAGGCTGATGTGCATTTCCAATTCTTGTTCTCAATACTGGTTTGGAGAAAAGGAATGTCTGCCAAATTATTTTTGTGTCCTAAGATTAACTCTTCCTTGTGTTTACAATCTGTGAACAAAACACTTCAGGATATGTGAATTCCCAGTGGAAAGTAATTTATATTGAAGGGTTGAAGCATCAGGGGACAATCTTTGAGAAGTGATGCCTCCCAGCATTTAATGAAAGTGATGCAAATCAACCCAACCCTTAATTCAGCACTGTGTCTAGAAGTCTTAAATAAAGACCTCTTTTTCAAGTTAAAGGGAATAAATAAAACCTTTAAGCAGTGAAGCAACAACAGGAAAAACATATCAAAGTCAGCTGGCACATCATTTACAAAAATAGCCTTGCAAATATGTTGGTCAAGTCAGGGAGGTGGGGGAAAAGAAAAAAAGAGCAAATGTTCTTTCCCTTTTACAGTTCTTTTATGTCAGCCATGGTAAATATGCTCAGAAGATGGTCCTTTACATGATAGGAAATATAGGTCAGAGTAAACACATACTTCTCTAATGCTAAATATTAGAAGATCTTTACATAGAACATACATCTGAATTTAAGTAAGAGATTTTGCATATATTTGCATGATAGTCAGAAGGAAAACTCCAATTCCAGAAATTCTGGTGAGCATGCAGTACTTCAGTTAGCAAACAAACCCAAAACAGGCCTTTCAGATAAGTTAAGAAATGAGTTTGCACAAAGACTGGTGTTCTGAGTTTTAGAATGATAATTCTTTTATTTTCCTAATTCGGTTAGTTCTGTTTGGTGTGGGTTTTTTGAGAAGAATGATAGTAGAGGACTGAAACAATACAAGAAATTAATTACTACTATATTTTTAATATTTAATAATAAATTATCTTGTTGGATTTCCCAGGTCCTAAGACACAGGAATATAAATATTTTGGTACAGCTAATTTAAAATACAGCTTTCTGAAACATTGTTTGAAAATCCATTCAAAGGCAATGGGAGTCTGTCCAATAATTTTAGTGGGAAAAATTCCTAATTATTCCAGGATTATCAGGATTTGGCTGAAGCTACCAAAGGAGTGGAATTAAGCATTAAAAAAGAATTATGCTCTACAAGCATACTGTAATAATGTAAACCAGAACTTAGAGTAAGAACATCTCTTTTCCAAAGGGGCTCCTTGCCCATGTCTGTGTCACGACAGATTTCTAATGGCTTCTCCTCCAAGTGCTAGTGAGTCTCACAGTTTTTTACTGTCTGAGATCAAAAGTGACTGCACTGAACCCATTTCAATGTCTATAGAGAATAAGAATGTTTGCAAAGTTTAGAACAATAGCAGAAGTAAGGTGCTATTGACATTTATTTAGAAAAAAGGCTCAAAACTTTGATATTTGGTACTGGAATCACAGTTAAACTGCAGTTACTTTCATAATGAACATGGCGTGCGATGAAGTAGCTCAGAGCAATGAAATCTTACTTTTTTTAACACGTACAAAATTCCATTTGATACCACTGGGAGAACTGCACTTCTTCAAATTGACTAAAGAATAAATGTGAAGTTCTAATATTAGTTTTGTCTACAGGGAAGGTGATTTTCAAGTAAATGTATTTTCATTTTCAGACTTCCAATGTACTCAGACAGTTACCTCTAAATTGATTTGTAAAATTAAATATGTGCCTGTCATATTGCCCTTATGTGTTATAAATCCATAGTAAATAATTAGCATGGATGGTTAACACGAGCTAAGTTCAGGCAATTTGGCATTTAATTAAGGGTTTCAGAGTTGAAGAAATATCCTTTTCTTAGCTGACAGGAAACTTATTTTTTGTTCAACTGTGAAACACCATTTAGCCTTTGGACAGTTAGAGATTTAGTTTTAACCCTTGTAATATTTTATTTGTTTGATTGCTTTATTATGTTCTGGTCTCCAAATGACTGAGTCACTGCAAGTACTTCTCAGGTATGATACCTTTTACATTTGTTAAAATATCCTCCCTCCTATTTCTGGTCCTTCTGCTGTCTGGGCACAGACACATCCTGAGAATCCTTTTTTTGTCTTTTAGAGATCTGCTAACGTATAAATTTTTTTCTTTTATTTTTTTCCTAATCATTCTTTCAGAAATATACAATCAATAGATTTAGTTCTCAAGGACTGTAAAAGCATAATTTCAAGAGCTATTTGTCTGAGCTAAATGTGTAGGAATTAATTCACCAATGCATTTTTTTAGTATGTGTCTGGAACTGTAAAAGGGAGTAAAATTGTAGTGGAAAACTGGTACATAGTACAAATAGATGGAAAAATATCCTTGGACTAATCCTCTCTGAGTTTTGCTTTCACATTTTCCTGCCGCTTTGATAGAAATCAACAGGTTATTCCACTGAGTTCTGTGGGAACTGGTCTAAGTTTTCAGTTACCCACCAACAAATTCCTCTGACTTTGGCATATAAAAAAGCAGTTTCAGTCCTCTTAGGGAAATCTGTGTTTCTGCAGAATTAAATAAAAAACACAACAAAATTCCAACCTATTCTCAAGGGGGCAGGACTTGGCTTAGGCCGTTGCTAAGACCTTGGTACTGAGAGGTTCAGTATGAACATGAATACAGCACTAGATGGTTTCACAGCACACCATTTCAAAGTGTTTACCTGTCTGACTCTCTGCAGACAGATAAAACCAGACCTCTGCCCCCACTTTAACCACGACTGATCATTTTCTGCTATAGTTGTCATAGTCTATGCCTTTGATATCTACCATAAAACTGTGTATGGTGCCACTTCTTCAGCTGCATAAATACTGAACAAATGAAAGTGCAACACAAAAGAAGAAGATTGGCTATCTGGGGCCCTCTTTCAAAGCAATTAATCACAGATTTTTCTAGTTCTATAATATTTTGTGCTTTGGTTTTCTCATTTTTGTCCCTAAAGGCTTTCTCCTGCAGTTATCTGAAGTCATTTGACCTACTTTCCTATATACTTCCTTCAATATTTGTGATCGCTGGAAATCTGACGATGTAGAAAAGTTAATAATTTAAAATATTTTGTAGCCTTCCTCCACATAAGAATGGTGGGTGCTAGTATACTATTAATATAATCTCCTTCAGGAGTTGCCAGAATTATAATAATGCTGAAATGCCACAAAAAAATATCAAATTAAATTAAATATAAGTTGCAGATGAGATTTTGATTGTGGTAATGTGTACCCTATGGAAGGATGGAAAAATAACAAAAAATAAAATGTCTGTAGTAAAACTCCAGAGTATCAAGGATTCATTTCAGAAAGGCTGCTTCCAGGCAAACTCAGACTTCTTCACCAGGAGTGGCTTCTATATATACCCAATAAATATTTCATTCCTACTGTTCAGTCTGTTCAATTCCATCCTTGATAATGAAACAGTTGTTTTTGAGAGCTCATCTATTTATATCCACCTGCTTCACATGCACGAGCAGACTGCTTGATATAGAGAGATGAGAGAGACATAAATATAGATGTACATTAATCTCATTTTGACTGGAGTTACACTTGGTATTGCTAGAGTAACTCTAAATCTAAGATATATTAGTATAAAACCAGTGCATTTGAAATCAGTCAATGTAAATCAGATATGGATTGACTGATTGATCCAATATGAGAAATCAGACATGTAGTTATGTTGCTGACGTGCTTCTTCATCATGTTGAAATTCCTCACAAAGAGAGCATTAGGAATACAATATGTGAGCTGTTAGAGAACAGGCAACAGTAACATTTACTACACCTTACTAAAAAATGCCTTCAGCATAAGGTTTTTGTCCTGCTGAAAGATTTTGGTGTCTATGGCCTTTAAAGGAGCTGGTGGTTAAGGATACTGTCATTTTTCTTAAGCTGTTTCTCTATGTATGACTTCAGACATACAACATTATAATGTCCAAGGTATTATCTAATCCTTTGTCCTTCTTGTATTACATGATCAAAGACACTGTGAAACTAATAATGAGAGTAACATGAGCTCTGCTTTATTTTACTTAAGCAGAGAAAATGCCTTTAAAACTGTGTCTGGTTTCAAAGTCTCAGGAAAGTTGAGTTCAGTGTTTATAACTCTCTTGGTTTGCAAGAATAAAGAATTTTCCTTGCTTGGCATGCAATTATCTTCTGGACCTCAACACTCGATTTGAACACAGAAGCAAAGGGTTAAGCCTCCATTCAGAAATCTATTTCTAGAATCTGTGTTTGACATATTTTCAAGTTTTTAAAAGGAGATATAAATCTACCCATCTGTCTAAATTCTTAAGCTCTATGGTGATAGACATTTCCCAGACATTTGCAATTCTTTGGCCCATGTTAAGTAGAAAATCAGATCATAATGTTCTCTCATAACCTTAACATTTATTAATGTAGGTTAAAAATTAGAGATAATAACGGCAAAGATTGTGGTCAGACCTTTTCCATGAAGTGGAGTTGGAATATAGCACTGTGGGAAAAAGAACGAAATGCAAATGCAAATTCACCGAAGCTCTGCAGAGCAGCACAATTGATCCCAGGTGTGAGTCATGGAGTGAATGCAAGTGGGCAAAAGATGAGATTTGCAAACCACTGTTACCTTTGGGAGGAAAGCTAGGAAATGTTTTATTTAAGTGGAAAAATAAAAGTAATTAACCAAATGGAAGTAAGAACAATAAAGTACAATAAAGTACAACAGGGTCTAGAACAGGAAAGGGATATGTGCCTCATCACCATTTCAGGGACCTGCTTTGCACTTAGGTCACTCATGCAAAAGACAGTGAGACATTGACTATCAGGCTCTGTTGCATTTACAGTGAGTTTTACATCAGGCAACCAGAAGATAAAAATGTGAAGGGAAGAGATTGAAAACATTGGAAAAACCAAACCCAGACTATCTGCCTAACAGTTCAGTCTAGTTTTCTCTTTCAATTCAGCAAAAATATCTTTCATTTGTGGGGGTTCCTTCTCTTCTGTTCTACATTCTGATTGGTAGGAAGATGAGGATCTGAGCAGGCTTATGTGTATGAAGTATCATTCCATCTTCATTCTCAAAGACTGGACTACTTCCCCAAGAAAAGCAGCAGGAACATTTGTTCCAGCCAGATTTAGGCAGTATGGCACTTTTCATGACCAGAAATATGGCTCCATTGAAGATTTTGACTCCAGGAAGAACAGAGATACCTGAACCCAAACTTCCCAGAATATCATGAGGAAGAGGAGTTCAGATAGGCTTCTACTCCAGATGTCCCTTTCCCCAGCCAGCATTCAAAGTGGTGTTTGGGGCTTGTGTGACACATTCCAGAAGTGCCTGACTCCCTCTGGGTGCTGTGTGTGGGGTGTCCTTCACCCAGCTTTAGCTGTGTGTCGTGGAGAGGTCTGACCTCCTCTGGTTGTTTAGCTCCCTCTGTAGTCAGCTGGGATGGAGGTGCTGCCAAAGGGTGGGTGCTCATCCTTCCTCAGGAAGGGACACCTGGGACTGGTGGATAAATCTTTGGTTATTTCTGGCTGAAGAGGAACCCTTCATATTCAACTGCGTTTCTAACTTTCAGATGACTTAAACTATGTGAAATATCTGTCAGCCCAAGCTTGCATATTCTAACAAGAATTATTCACTGAATTCTTGTAGTATCTGAGTTGAACATCCCCAACTATGCCTGCTGAACCTCACTTTATCTGTTCTTAACCCCACAGCACCAGTCAAATGTCTCAACACCTTACTGACATCTGCCTGAGTTGTCCACTTACCACTTGGACAAAAAAACTTTAAAATCAATATTCTTAGATTTGTATTCACCAGACTTATTAGCGTGTGAATCTACACGCTTTAATAAAGTCACATTTGCCCCGGTATCCTTTGACGACGTGTTCAAATGACCCACATTTCCCTGAGGATGTAGGTTACATACCCCAAGTTCCAATCCTACTACACATCTTCTCAGTAAATTGGGCTGCAAATTAAGCTCCAGCCAAGCAGACTTGCCTTTCACCTTCAGCACATTCCCATTTTTAGACTACACAAATTTCAGACTTTATTTAAATGAAAACAAACGAAGAAATAAACTTTATTTCTTAAGATGTTTTCTATTCATATGTTGTGCAAGGAATGTCATGCATGAAAAAAGTACATGGTTCTTGTCTACTATGAACACTTCAGAAAGCAGAAACGCAATCTCTTATTTATAAAGCCAAAGGAGAAATTATTTTGGAACCTCAGAGTTTGAATGTGTTTCTCTCTAGTTAAGTGCAAAAGTAATTATGTTAGGGACTTCAGTTTAGCTAAACTGGGTTTTTTTTTCTTGTTCATTTGTGTATAAGCGGAAAGGGGTTACTATATATGGGATTTCTTGGTTATTTTTGATACAAAACAATGTAAAAGTCAAAAGCCTTATTTGATTTCATGCCCATGAGATCAGGGCCAAAACCCCAAGAAAGTGTAGTTAAGATCCAAGATTTATTTAGAAGACTACAGTTGCCTTTGATGTCTAAGTAGTTTAACTTCTGAAAGGTTTGGGACACTAAATTAAAGTTTCATTCCTACATATTTTTAATGATCTCTGGATTCCTTGACACCATCATCAATCTTCACTGATACTGTTCAGATATACTCTTAGTACAAGAAATTATTTTGTTTTATACACATTTATAAAGGAGATGAGATTATCACCCTCCATCTTAAAAAAAAATTAAAAACTTAAACAGAAAAGCACTGATACTGCTGCTACTGCAATAAATTTATGACTTGGACTAGTTAGAAGCTAGGATAATGCCAAGGGAATTTAAATACTTTCCTACTGTATTTGTTGGATTTCAATCTTCTTTTTAAATAGGCACAATACACTTCCAATTTAGACACTTCCTATAAAGGTCATGTTGAAGATATTTACTATAATCTGAGTGGCTGAATCAATACATGATGCACATCAACGTCTCCTTCTTGGAAAGCAACTTCTGATTCCAGCAACAGGGTTTCCAGAAATATTTGGATCCCTCTTGAATCTGCAATAAATAATTTGTAGTGAGAGGAATCATCCCTTCCTTGTGCATTGTGTCATTCTGTTGTACAATGTGTCATTATCTGGTGAAACTGGTCCCAAGTGTAAAACCCTGACAGAAATTAAAAAGTATTGTAGTAATGCAAAAGACAGTTCCTTCTACCATTGCCTAAGGATGCCATCAGTTTCTTCCTACATTTTGACCATAGGTCACAATCTACTACTTGCAGTAGGGTAGAACCACGTTCCATATATGATTGACTTAACTGGATTGTTGATTTTCAGTAAAAAATACAAAGAGAACTATTGAGTTAGCAATCAGACACCTGTAAAAAAAGATATTTAGAAAGCAAAATCACTTCTGAGGCAGTCTGGGAACTTGAACACATGACAGAAGGTGACACTGAATCTTAATTTTTAACTACTAGTATCTGAAGAGATAATGACTAGTTTGCATAGCTGGATGTCCTCCTGAGAAGGCAAGATCTTGGATTTTCATGTAATTAAACTATGGAACGCTTATAGCATTAGCCAGTATTAGCTGAGGCCTCCTGAAACAACTTTTAATTAAAATACAAGGTTTAATATCAAAAACTGAGTATGTCGTTTTTCAGGATTTTAAATATGTTAGGAGGTAAAGCCATTTAGTGATACACCACAGTGCACAAGAGATGGATGTTCAGACCCTCATGGGACCAGTTCAGTCAATTCAGATGCTTCAATAACTGCTGCTGACACTGCCCACCTGTGTTCGCATTATGGAGAAATTCTTACAGCCTAGAGACCAGATCCCTTTCAGATAGAAACTAAGCCAAATGACACTCTCCAGAGGTGTTCTGAACTGCAAATGCAGGTATCTGGATTAGGGGACTTTAGCAATGTACCTGAAGGGAGGGAGAGTATCAAGAGGATGGAGCCAGGCTNGGAAACTAAACAAAATTACACTCTCCAGAGGGACTTCTAACCATCCCCAGGTTCCAATGGGCAGAGAGCTTGCAGAATCAGACCAGAGGTGTTCTGAACTGCATCCCCAAAATGCAGGTATCTAGATTAGGGGACTTCAGCAATATACCTGAAGGGAGGGAGAGTATAAAGAGGATGGAGCCAGGCTCTTCTCAGTGGTGCCAAGCAATAGGACAGGAGGCAACAGGTAGAGAATGATGCACGGGAAGTTCCACCTGAATGAGGAAAAACTTTACTGTGCAGGTGACCGTGCACTGGAACAGATTTCCCAGAGAGGGTGTGGAGTCTGTCTCCCTGGGGAAATTCCAGAACTGTACGGATACAGTCCTGTGCCATATGCTCTGGGATTCCCCGCTTAAGCAGAGAGGTTGGGCCAGCTTCCCCTTGGGGTCCCCTTATACCTTAACCCATTCTGTGGGGTATTTGGTCTTAGTAAGTATTTTATTCTCTAGATCTGTGTGGGTGTAGTGTACTATGTGCTGCCATACACATGCCACCACTTTGTGTCTGCGGGCTGCACATAAAAGTCGATTTCTAATCAGATATAAAATACTAAAGGAACTAGTTGCCTGATTTATGTTTCACTGTGAAGTACCTTAAACTAATTGTAGTCATGTGGTTTTTATGTCATATTTTGAGGGACTCTGCAGAGATTTTTACCCATATTAGAAAGGCTCTTGCTGGGAAGCCATTTTATGTTGACTGAAGTATTGCATTAGAGAGGGAGCCTGTTCTGAGACTGACACCTATTGTGGCAAATATTCCATATCCCTTCTGTTATTGATTTAGTTAAAATATGTTTGGATTGCAAGGGGAAGCTAAATATTGCTGCTCCAGTACTAATATGGACCAATTTCAAATAGGTGCCTTCACCAGAGAAACTGCAAAGCAGAGAAAAGACGTTACCTTTGTCACCTTTTAAATAGGGCTAATTACACTGCTGCAACACAATCTTTTGTTACATTGTTCGTAAATACGATTTCAAACAAAAACAGAACACAAAACATTGACCTGTGTTGACTGATAATTTGTTTAAATCTCTTTCTGGACCAATATACTAGAAGAACTGATATATTATTAAAATTAAATATTAGATTTATTTTCATGTAGTTTTATTCTCTTTGAAATGCAGAACCCTTTAAATAATGCATTATGTGCTTAGGCCCTCTTTGTGCAGTAAGACTTGTGAAAATGACACCTTTGGAGCATACGCAGGTGCAAATGTATTTCACTGCCACCCTTAAAATAAATATAACTCAGACTTCTTCTGAAGAAACCCTTTAATTATGCATTACTTTTTATCTCATTATTTGTTTAAACATTCACAGTTTTTTTTCAGAACTGACATTGAACCAGCAGTTTGTGTTTCTGTGTCCCGAAGGCATTGGTAATTCCAAAACACTTGGGAGATTTATGAACTGTAGCAGACAAGTTTTCTGAGTATCCCTCGAAGACCACACCAATTTATTAGCATGCCATTGTGACTTTTTAAAAATTAAAGGCAAAATAATGAGTTTCCTCATCCGTCTACTAAGACAGCAATTGCATTTTCCTCATCTCTCCTAATACTTTTTATGTCATGTGCCTTTTATTGATCTTGGACCAGAATTACATAGGAGGTTTCTTAGCAGGATTTATGAAATATTCAAATAGGATATCATAATCTGTTATAAAAATCCATTTCCTGGCTTTCTTTGATTTACTGTTTTTATGTACACATGCTACTGTTGCTGGCCCAACCCTCAGCTGCTAAAAAACAGTCAAACAACCAAAGAGACGCAATAGAGAGGAAACAATAATATTTTTTCGTGTTCTGGTGACCCAATCTCATTTTCTGCCATTCTGAGAATTTTGCCTCTTGTGCACCTAATTGAGAACAGACATCTCCTCATAAGATCATTTAATAGGATCATTTACACAGAATGCTGACAATTTGTCTCTGTGAGCTACTCATGGAAAACCAAAACAATTGATTATTCTGATTACACTTTTAGGTTTTTTGGTGGGAAATTTCATTCTGTGGTGATACCATGGACACCACCTTGGCCACAAGTAGGCCAAAATGACATTTCAATTATTTGGATCAAACATGTTTGATTTCCTTTCTGAATGAAAGGCCAGATAAGATAGATATAATATCAAGACTAGTTTCTGTGAAATTAATTCTTTTAATATTATCTGTAATTACTGATTAGAAAATGAACAAGTTGAAGCCTGGCACTCCAAAGACAATAAGAATTTTTCCACTTAGTGAATCTTTCATTCTCAGATTAAAACTGTTAAGAGTCCTCATTGCTTGATTTTCCTAGAATATTGGTGTCCATATTTCTCTGTAACTTTGTGATGTCTCCTTGTCTTTGATGGCCATTTTTGTCATTGTCAGGTGTACACTTACACTAAGCATCTGCTTTCATCATCAGCTATGAGTGGACTTTGCAATTTGACCCTGCAGTAAAATCCAAGTGCTATGATTCCTTAAGAACTAGTCCTTTTAATGAATTTATTGCAAAGCTGAGAAGAATAGGAAATGCTTTTCAAATTTTTAAATAATTATAAAGAAACTACGAGCAATTAGTACATTGCTATACATTGCTTTTCACAGCAAAATTTGCAGCAGAATAAAAATTCTCTTAAGGATTGTTATAGGAACATTTTCAAAGGCAGTAATAACAATTAGTCATCCAGTTCTCACTGAAAATTAATGGAGCTTAGGTACATCAGTCTACTTTGCATTGTCAAGAGCTTCTTCAGCATGGCCTATTTTGGAATTTTCCATGTGTTTAGCATTTTTGAGTTTCAGTCAATTTTCTCTCAGTCTTCTTTCCAGAGGAAATTTATTTGTGAGCTTCTGTTTTCATTTTAAAAAGCTAACTTCCTTTTGTCCTCCATTGTAAGCTTTTCCTGAAGGCAATAGAAATAAAGAAAATAAAATTTAAAAAATCAAATAAATAAACTAAAAATATAAATATAAAACTTTATCTTAAGAAATACTGGTGATTTTGGGATGTCTTTCTTCATTTTCTCAATTATTGTGCTCAACCATACTGCACATGTTTTTTTGTTCATTATGCAAGACCATTTTAATTTTCATGCAGCTTCAATAGGACTAAAGCAAGATTATCTGAGTGAATGCAGCACAAGAAATATAAAACTCACATATAGATTAGCTCATACTGTTATCCCTGCTAATGCAACTGGTCAACATTTCAGACCTTTTGGACATTTGGAAGGCTGCCATTGTGGGCCTGACACAGTGACATAAGTAGTTTATTCTGAATATCTGTCACACAATATCTTTTGACTGTCTTGTGATACCTTAATAGAGATCAGTGTATTCATGTTACTGTTTTTGACAGTCTTTATTTTTTAAAATTACTTCAGTGGTCTTCCAGCTCATCCTAAGCATGCTTGTTTCCCTCTTTTCTGTCAGCATGCCATGTCAAAATATCTATCAGAACCATCACTACTCAGACAGAAAGGCATTGCAAATGTAAAAATCCACATCTGCTACTTATGCATCTTTGCTTTCCAGCAGCACATAGAACAATCTCAGAAAGTCTGTCAGGATGGAATTGGGTGCCTGGAGTAGTGGGTACCATCATTCAATACTTCTGCTCCCAAATATGATCGGTGACTTCAAAAGACACTCCTTGTTTTTAGAACACTTCAAGTGCATTTGTGACAATTGCAAAGGGTGTCATTGGACATCATATGTTCTGTGCAAATAATTTTGAACAGCTAAGTAAATATTTATCTGAGCAATGCCAAATGTTTCTTTTCCATATCCTGTACAAATGGGCATTTTCTCAGTCATTCTCACTGTACTAATGATTTTTAATTGCAGAATAATCATTGGGAAACAGAAGTCTAAGAAGGAATATACTTGTGCTGTGGATTTGTTCTCAGAATACCCATCATGGTTCTCTTAAGTGTTTATATTGGCTGTCATTTAGTACTCATAATTATTGTAGTACTAATAAGTAAAATGAAAAAAGGTTTTTAAACATTAGCTTTTTCAGTGTTTGAGTCCAGGCATACTTAGACACCACACCTTCAACTTCTTATTTAATTATCTTAATTAGAGTGAACATGAAAAAAAGAATGATATGTGTGAGAGCCAGGAGGAATTCAGGGTATTTAGGATCTGAACAAGAATTTTAAAAAAATTGCTGAATAGTATCAGTGCATGATGATTTACATTTTTTGGGAAGTCACTAACTTACATCCCACTTATAAGGGTCCCCTTATAATTAGCAGAGAGATGTAGGTACTTTTAGGCCATAATCCATTTGGTCTACTTTATTAGCCTCCTTAGAATGAACTAAGTAGCATCCTGGTCTTTAATGACTATTGTCTTTACAATGCTCAGATTTCCGCTGATTTTAAAGGCTTGGAGTGAAGCAGATATAAGTTTAAATTAATCAAGTGTCAGTCAAATGACTCAAATCAGGTTTCTTTTATCTTACTATATTAAACAGAAGATATAAGGACATAGATTTGCAAACTGATGCTTCCTTCTCACTAAGTTTAGACAACTGAAAGTTGCTTTCAGAACAGAATTGATCTCAACAACTGATCCATATAATGTCATCTCTGCCACTCTGGAGGTGAATGTTCTTTTTCGTGAAATGTAACGGGAGCTAGGTGATTCATTTAGACTTAGACAAATAAAAATTACGTGGTTAAAACTAAGCACCTAAGTGAGAAATATCCTTCAGGTACCAACTTGGTAATTTAAAAAATACCTTTATGAAGGTTTGAGCTATGATGATCAGTCAAAGATATTGCCTTTGCGGAGGTGATGAATTACTTCAGGCTCAAAGGCCATATTTGATGATAATATTGGTGATTTTAAGTACAAAATGCTCAAATAGAAAGTTAGGATGTTCACACCTTTGATTTATTAGTGCCAGTCAGCCACTGAGGTCAGTGGAATCATGAGGTGATACAGCACCAATGGAATTAAGTGATTAAGTAACTTGTATGCAGGATCAGAACTGCAGTGTTGTATTTGGGCACGAACCATCTGCTCTTCCTTCCTCCTTGGCCTCCTTCAATACAGATTTTTTCCAGTCATTGTTATATGAGTCTCCATCCCATATTCTTGGCCACAAGAAATGATTCCTTATTAGCTTTAAATTTAGGTCCCTGGATATGGAATAAGATTTTCACCTTTGACACCTTTCTGCATCAGGTGAGTAATGTTTCTGTGTAATTTCAGGAAAAGAAAGCAAAGGGCCTTTGTCTGCATCAGGGCTAAGATGACACTTCTGGTTCTTACCGTAACAAGCTACCACAAATAAGAAAGAAAGCTCATTTAAGCAAAGGACATTTCAACATTGTTTGATGCTCTTTAACTTTTTGGCTCAACTACTTGGTAATGATGATGGGAAAAATTCTGGTGCATGTCAAAGTTTCTGTTAAGTAATCGTGTCCTCTGTATAGTAATTTCTAGACAAAAAGATTTTCATAAGAAACCATTTCCATATGAAATTAGTAAAAAACATCTCCCTTTTGTAGATTGGTCTAGACTTACATGTCTTCTATTAGGAAATTCCTAACTTGATTCATCTAGGCAAACATGCTGAAAATTAAGTGCAGACTCAGTTGAGGAAATATTTGAAATAATTCTTAGTATTTTCAAATCCTGTTTTGATGTCCTGTGAGTTCATGAGTTAGAAATTGCTACAATTTAATTAGGAAATTCTCATAGTTGTCCAAATGCTTGCTTCTGTTATGTAAATAACAATGGAACAAATTGTATTCTCTCACTATTCAAATCAGGGAAAGCTAGACCCACTGTAAACACATATTTACAGAAGAAACAGTAACAAAATGGGAAGTAAATAGTTTGCTGGTATGTTTGTGGCACTTACTACAAGAAACTGAATGTTCAGAAAAGAGATGTATTTTGATTTATATTTCTTTACTGATTTGGATATTATTTCATAGCTATAAAAATAGATTTATGGACTAAAATCATCACAGTAACTTTCAATTTAATGGAAAGACAAAAAAGGAACATTTGCTAGTAAATATAATAGAAACATATACTTTGTGAAATTGTCTAAATAATAACGATGGTACACCAAATATAAAACTTTCACAAACTGATGTTAGACAGCTCCTCTTCACTTCTACATCTGTAAAGTGGACTGGAATTATTATTGTTACTGGTGTAGACTATATTGATGGAAATATGTATGTTTAACGTATTTTCCCATAAATCTATTAAATCTTTACAGACAAATGTTGAATACAGAAAATTTAGATAAACATTTCTCCTTTCCAGTAAAAACCTCACATTTTCCATTTCAAAATTTTGCTGCCATACCTGGGTGTACATAAATGTGCTGAGAAAGTTGCAGATCATGTTTCTCATGCCCCAACTCCTCTTTGGGGACAGAGTTTGTGTGTGTTTGTTATCACATCATCAGGTGCAGTGGGTCCTTGGTCTGGAGCATACTGAAAGTCTTGTCCAGTTATGGAGAATGTTCATGTTGAAGAAGCTGGGAATAAGTTAAGCAATTAAATCTTTAGAAAAGCTCTATTGCAGCATGTAAGGCTCACCTATTGTCATTGTTTATTTGGGAAAACAGTACGGTTTAAGTTATTTTTGTTTTCCTTTGTCTCTTCACAAAGATGAACCTCACTGAAGATGGCAAAGGCATCTGTGAGTGTTTTCAGGCTAAATTAATCAAATGGGAAACGTTAAAGTTGCACAGCAATCTTTTCTTACAAGAGAGAGACAGAAATTTTCCATAAACATTTTATTTATTTTTTTTAAAGGACTGTTTGTTTAAAACAGAAGATGAAGCACCTTGTTTGGGGCAAACTTTCAGAGAATTCTGTCACTCTGGCAGCTTCCCGGAGGCATATTGCAGTACAGCACCCCTTGGAGTTTTCAGATGTAGTTTCACCACAATAAGGAGTATAAATTCCCTTGAAGTGTTAGTCGGACTTCAGGGAGTTTCAGATTCTGATGGTGCTCGGTCTTCTCAGAGACTAGATCAGCCTTCAAAGTTTTTGCCCTAGACACAGGCTTCAGAGGTTTGCACTTGGGGAATAAGGTTACAATGCTTTCATTGAAGGGCTTTTTCAGTTTTGAGGTTAGCTGTTTGCACAACCTGGAGCATTGACAGGTAGTGGCAGAGGAGAAGGTCTAGGAACAGTGCAAGTTCCCTAAAAGTCAATGATAGTTCTATTTTTACAGTAAATAACAGTAGAAGCATTACAATTTTTATCTGAAAAAAAATATCGAGCTGATGATAATGAACAGTGGCAGCTTTTGGGACCTTAATGCATAAAGTTCTGAGGCAATGATAGTCATTTAATCGACTTCAGAAGAACTTTAATTAAGACTTCAAATGTTATTTCAAATCATGTGCTAGATCATAATACTTTCCCTCATTCAAAACATCTCATTACTTGTCAAATGTCATAACTAAATGGGAAGGGAGACACCTCTCAAAAGAATGCTAATCTACTGTCCATGTCAATGGTATCTGTTTCTGACGTTCTTAATTCTGCTATCTTCACACTTGGCATACAGTTATAATATTCTTGTGAGGTTTCATGAAAAATCTCACAACTATGAAATATGCTACTAAGAAAAATCTCTTTTACTCGCTTTAGAAAACACATTCAGAAAGTAATTATTGTCCTATCCTTCATCTAAAACCACTTGCAAGCATGGTACCGAGACAGAAATGTAGTTATCTGGAGCTAGATCCACAGCAGGACTTAAGCAAGAAGTGTTTTTTTAAGTGTCTTACAGCATGCACTTCTTTCTTCAAACACCACTTGAATTTATATTGGCATGAAATAATAAATAATCACTGGCTGACAAAATGAGGGGAGAGGGAAAGAATGGTAGCAAGGAGAGGCAGAAAGTATGCAGCTATATAACCTAAGGGTAAGTTATTAGCAAGATGAAATGTTCAGATTCTTGTACCAATGGACATTTAATCTGGTATATGGTGTGGAAAAAATCCAACCAGAGACACTTCAGGAGTAGAAGAGCATGAATTAATTCATACTCTACAGATTAAATTGCTAGTCTAGGACATCTGAAACTCAGATTCAAATTACTCCTTTGAGGTGGGTGAAATGAGGTTTGGAAGTGCAGGACAATTTTGAAATTCCTCCTTAGTGATTTCTGTTCCTCCTATCAGCAATTAAACACCCTGAAGTGTGAAGGGGCAGGCAGGTGGGTTTTTTGTTTTCTGTAAGAAAGATCAACTTGCTCAACATCCCAATGGAAGCAAAAGTTCATAACTGATGGCCCTAAACAAAGAAAGGTGCCATCATTGACCTTCATCCTCCCTTCAGAACTCCCCTTCGTCTGTGAAGAAAAAGAGTTGGGGAATTCAAAGCTGTTACACGAATGACAGTTTGGAAAGCTTTCTGTGAGATTTAGAAGAGGCTTCCTTCACTAGAGGGAGTCCTTTAAGTCAGTTTTGACTCTGGATTCTGAAGGACAGATTGTTCTAACACAGCCTCCGAATTTAGCACTTTTCAAAACAGTACTGGGCAGTAACTTCTCATAATCTTACTATATTGTAAGTACACAGTGTTCTTGAAAAGCAAATTTCTGTTTCAGTGTCTTTGTACTTTGAAAACACTGGTTTATGTTGCCATGGAATATTTTAAAGGAAATACTAGGAGCATTAAAAGCTATATGTCTTTATTTTGATTTAGTTAATCTGTAATCTATATATTTCTGATTTTAAAATTTTGTCCTGGGAAAAGAAAAAGTTTGTCTTTGCAAGAAATAATCCCCTCATGAATTATTGACTAACCTTACTGCATAAAAGCAAGACTCTCAAGGTTTTTGCAGGGGTATTACTCAGAAATTAGGAACTTTGCCAAAGGCTGGGATAAACTAAAGAATGCAACTATAAATCTCCAGGGTCAAGTACAGGGAGTGTTTTATTTTGAACATGATTCAGACAATCTCTCAGTGTGTTTCTTTGTTCTTCAGCTCTTTAAAGCCCAAGCTATCAGTAATTCAAAATATGTGCCTAATGTGTACTTACACCCCCTGTATTCGGAAGGTGTAGCATAGCAGATTTTCTTAGCTGTTTGAACTGTTGATACTCTAAAGCAAACAATAAAAGTTCACATTCTTGCTCTTGCATAGAACAACTGTTGGGTGTTAAATTACCCTCGGGCATTTTGTCCTTAACAATACAATTAATAGTCCATTTTTTGTCCCTCTAGTAAAAAAGTTCTTTACTCTTGAGAAATATAGGCAGAGATGTTGCCAATATTCCTCCCCTCACATGAATATGCATTTTTATAAAGTACAAAGTCAAGTTGGAGTGTAGAATAAAGAGCAATTGCAAAGTTATTAATGCCTTATTTTCAGAGGAGGCAGGTAGGAGCTATAGATCTGGCAATCTCTTCTTCATTCCCCACAGGGCAGCAAGTGACACGCCTGGACTTCATAATAAGCTGCTAGCAGACACAGTCCCAGTCCCCCAAAAGGGGAAACCAGGAATTGATTGTATCATGCTCCATGAATATTGCTGGGAACTCTGTTATACCACCAACAGATGCAGGATGAGGCTTAAGTCAAAATCCAACACATGGAATCACAAAATAAGAGAATATTCTGCGTTGGAAGGGACCCACAAGGATCACCGAGTCCAACTCTTAATGAATGGCCCATATGGGGTTCAAACCCATGGTCTTGAACTTATCAGCACCATGCTCTAACCACATGAAACAGTCTAAATACTCACTGGTTCCTATATAGTGCTTGTGGAAAAATACACAAAATAGAAACAATCAGTTCTCTTTTATGTCAAAACATCAAAATATTTAAGTCATATTCATATTAGGGTAGTAATAATAATAATAATAATAACAATAATAATAATAATGGCAAGAGAGGAAAATGTCCACGTTTTTGCAAGTAAAACTGATGCAGATTCAGTCTTTGTTTACATGTGTGCTAAGGTACAGACAGAATTTGATCTACTGAATATTTCATTAAGGTGTTGACAGCTAAGCATCTGAGATACAACTGCCGAGATTATATATGAAACATGCCAACAGAGACTAAATAACAGACTACTCAATCTTTTCCTCTATTTTCGGTCTCTTTGTCTCTCTCTTTCTCATTTTAGCTGCATACACTGTAAAAACTGGCTCACACATGTTCCTGCAAAGAAGAGTTGAGATTCTGGTTGCTCTGTGAGATTGCAGCAGCCATTATTCATACAGAGCTGCCTCTGTAGTTAAGAAAAAGCCCTGAATCATACACTCAAACATAAATAAATCTTTCCATGGGAAAACTAACTCCAAGGGGCTTTATTCGACCTAATGACTTCTTTCTAGCTTTAAAAGAATCCATGTAGGAAACAACAATCTATAGAGTGAAATACAATCTCTGGAGACAAAGTGAGCAGCTGCACTCACCAGAAGCACGAACTTGCAAGAATTGTTGTTTAACAGTCTGCAAACAACTGGTCAGTCCAATAAGCATTCTTTAGAAAGTTTCAAGGAACATAAATAATTCTTTTCCTTTAAATAGTTCTTTAAACCTATGTTGCTATATTTTTCTCTTTTAGCACATCATCCTATAGTTAGTATAACAAAAAGGGGAATTAGGCCTTGTTCATATATTTTACAAATTAGGACTAGTGTGTTTATGATTAATTAATAGGAAAAGGGATGCATTTGCAATGAAATATTTCTACAATGAATAATTTATCCAAGTTTACTTTTAGGATATTGGTAAAACAGGCTTCATTTCACATACTGCACAGTAAAATCTCTAAAGAAATTCATGAGACCAAAAAATTACCAACATAAAAATCAATTGCTCATTTCTATTTAAAAGTTGGGATAGAACTATATACAGTAGATTTAGGATATGCTCATAATATATGTGATCGTCTAAGAAGGATATAGGTTCTATTATTTCCAGACAGAAAAAAATTGTTAATTTCCCTAGAAGCAAGTTCTTTGTGTTAATTTATTCCTTCACATATTTCTCATTCCCATGAAAACACTTCTTTGTGAAAATGGAGAAAAATATACAGTAAATTAAACTTGGAGTAGTGATTTAAAGCAGCAGATATCCTGTAAAGGGGGGAAAAGATAAGTTATCTTAATTTATGAGCCTTACAGTTGTGAGTCATGTCCTGTTATGGTTATTATATTTATGAGTCCTAAATGACTGCTGAAATAAATAACAGATCTATGACTATCCAAAATGTATGGTGAGAATTCTACAAAAAGCCTTCAAAGACATACTAAGGTCAAAGCAAAACATTTAATTTCATTTATTTCACTCAGAAATTTTGAATAGCAAAAGTGACGTATACAAATAAGCAATACAGATTTCACAAGAATCCTTAACTGTAGTGGTTAGAATTTGGAGTTATTCTCTAAAGTTCAAATAATTGGTGGTAATGTCTTTTCTCTGGAGATAATGGAAACTGAGATGCTGATGAGAGGCAGAACAACTGACTTGTCGCTGACAGCTCAGGGATGTGCCACTGTCACGAAAAGATGCAAGAGAAGAGAACTGTTTATGCATCTGGCTGTTTATATAGCACAGAGTATCAGTCACTGATGAGAAAATGCACTGTGTTTCAAAGCCAAACTCTTTATTGTACATTAGCCATAGAAACAATGGTGAAAATTATTTTCCATCAGAAGTTAGAAAAGCTCTTTTTACTCTAATGGCCTAATGTGAATTGACAGTGAAGTGGATCCCTAGAGAACCAAAGCACTATGCTCTAAGTGAAGTGAAGACAGCACAATTCCATTCCTACTGACATAAATGCCAGCTTATAGATTTCAATAAGTATCTGGAATTTTTCAAGACTTCTGTAAGTGTTTTAACTGGAGCAGATGTAGATCTTGACAAGGTCTTCTTCTCTTTTTCCTCTCCCTTCTTTTTACCTCTAATAAAAACACTGATAGCATAATTGCTATATCACGTTTCATTACCTGAAAAGACAGAAAACAGATTATTCTGATCTGAATTTGTTGCTAATATAGACTGCTAGAGAATTTACACACCTGTGTGTCTACCACACTTGTCCAGCCATTTCCACAATTCAGTGGCAGAATCTTTGAAGAGAACCTCACCCACTGATTTGGTTTCTCACTGCATTTGAGGATTGGTTGATTGGTTGTGCAAGTCTTGATTTTATTTCATAGTTCTCATTCTTTTTGTGTCAATTGCATTACATTTTTGTAGAAGTTTTCAGGTTTCCATTAAAGGGTAAACAAATGAGCTTTTACATGACTGCACAGTAAACTGCACATGCAAGTGCTGTGATGATGTACGGATTCAATAATTCAAAATATGAAGGAGGCAGGAAAACATAAGGCATTTTTTCCTAAGCTCATTATTTATTGCAAAGAAAACAAGATGAAAGAATTACAAACAGAGACAATTTTCAAGCTGCTGTGCCATACATTTAAAAGATAAAGATCCTTTTATATTTAAAATTCTCCCAATAGGTGTGATGAGGGCATCAGCTGGTAGCCCTGGGCTGACTACCAATACTATCCAGGAATTTATTCTGCAAAGTGTAGAGTGTAGTAATTGTAATGACCACCAGCACTGGCTGCGAGTTCAAGAGAGAAGGCTGATTCCTTGCTATCTCCCTCACTTTTTTGGCCTAGTGTTGCAAAGTTTGACTTTCAAACAGGGCTCCTACATCTGCAACATTTGCGTCACAGCACGCTGCATTTTCAAACTCGTAAGATAAGAAACTTTAAAGTCACACTTACTAAACAAACATTTATTGTGGTGTTCATAATGCAGGGAGGGTTATAATCTTGCAGCAAGTACAGTACTGTGGTAAGATCTGAGCAAAGTACAAGGTGTACTCCAGAAATGAAAATCAGGGAATTTGTATTGTCCTGTGTTTAGGCATTTAGACCCAGCTTGTATTTGGAAGGCAGAAGTTTGACCACCTAACTATACGAAAAATCTTTGTGTTGTGGGGGGTATTAGGGGTGCTAAGTTTGCCACAGCCAATCTCCCTCTTCTTTTGATGCATGAGTTGGGAAAGAGATCATGACTACTGGAGAACGTGATAAACACATTTTGCTGGAATAAACCTACCACAATCCTTTTACACTCCAGCACTCCTTGACAACTATCATTTTTCCCAGCCTCACACATGACCTAGGAGAGCTTTTGTACATGGTTAAGTATTACACCCAAGAAAAATGCAAATCTGAATGATGTAACAGTGTGATCTTACAGGACAAAAACTCACTTCCTTAAAGTAGAGTCCTATGCTACCTGAAATAAACCTCTCAAAAAATACTTTCTGGAAGTGTTTCAAGAAGCCATTCACAGCCTCACCCTCACAGATGCAAAATCCTAACAAAATGGAAACGTTCTCAGGCTTTTTCTTGCAAAGAAGAGGTGCAATTTGATATTCTCATAGAGAGGAAGCTCAACAGGCCCTTGGACTCAGCTCAGCTCAATATGTAAATTGATGTATTTTTTGTGGATTCACTGTAGTCATACTGCTTTACATCATCTGGCTTTGCTAACACAGCTGTCCTTTTGTTTGCATCCACTGAGGTGCCCCGCATGAGAATTTCAGTGTTTTAAAACTTTATTTTTTAATTATGCCTTTAAGGTTTTTGGTTTGTTTTTTTTGGGGTTTGGGGGTTTTTTTCCACCTAGGAAAAGTTCCATTTCACTGATTGTATTTAAAAAAAAAATATTTCAATAGGGAGTAATTTCTGAAATATACAAAAATAAATAAAAATGCATAAAGAAAAGCATTTTTTCCCACTTCACATACCTTAAAAACAGCTCAAAAGATTTTTCTTTCTCTTCTAACCATCTATAAAGAATATGTTTGAGCTTAACATGGTAAGGAAGCTCTTAGCTGCAAAGAGCACATTTTCATAAAATTATGAACAAATGAAAATGGAAGGCTAGGGAAAAAATGTTACATGCATAATGTTTGTCTAACTCTTGATGCCATAAATGCCATTGTACTTTCACTAGATATGATTTCAAACATTAGCTACTGGCCTGCTGGGTTAAATATTTATTTTCTAGGAGTCCCATCTGTTTCAAGCTACCAGCCAAAAGAACTAAATAATAAAATGTACAATATACACAGTTACAAGGTACAGAACAATATTTTTCAGGATGTTTGCACTTCTGTTAACAGGAACAGATAAACAGACCCACCACTGGCCAATAAGCTTTTTACTGGTGGAAATTTGATCCAATAATTTTCTATCTGTTTTGCCGTGTTAAAGAGTGCTGTAAAAGCTATCTTTCCTATTGCCAATTTTCAAATGCCCTTGTGGATTTTAAAATTCCCTTTCTTGTTTTGACTAAGGTATTGCAGTAAATAATAAATGCCAATGCTGGGAGGGGTGAGGAAGGAGAAAGTGAAACTATGGCTTAAAAATCAAAGATATAATCCTGTCTCTTCTGTACTGAAATAACATTTTCTTAGATCACATATAAAGAGCAGAACTTCCTTAATAAATAGATTTTACATTGAATCCCATTATCTCTTACATAGGAAAATTTGTTGTGTTTACTATGTTTTTTGGTTTTGTTTGGAGTCTGATATTGCATAGATCATGGCTTCCGGCAAACTATATGCAAACTATAAACTCCACAATTTTTCCACTGTTTCAGAGAACCACTTTTCTGCAATTATGCATGCAAATCTTAATCCAGTAACTGTCTGAGATTAAACTATGGCTGTAACCTGTATGTAGCACAACTGGGAGGCTGCGTACATGCAGTTTTTATCCTGATAATCTTGACAGTCTGGGAAACGCTACTTAAATCAAAGGAAAGAGCAGTGCTCCAAAGGAAATTAATTTGCATTTACACATACAGCCATGCAATGCAACTTTCTACACTGCTACAATTCCATCTCAAAAAAAAAAACAAACTCTTGAAACAGAATCTCTGAATAGATAGTCTGCTTAGACTTTAGAAATGGTGATAAAAAAGTAGTTTATATTATGCTCTACGAAGATCATTTATTATCAGAATCCACAACCTCAATGCACCACAGGCATGAAATAACCTATAGTTAAAGTGATGCAAAAAGGGAATATTATATTTCATATACCTTTTTTTTTTAAAAAAAAGAATGTTTCCCCTTTTTTAAATACCTTCCTGCTTTATCAACATAATTTAAAGATCTCTGCTATAGTAATTGTGAGTCACAGCCACAAGCGGAGCTGTCTTGGCAGTGACACCGTGTCTGGGTTTCCGCAGCCATGCACCAAACAGATTAATCTCCCTCCTCCCGCCCCGAGCCCATCCTTGTGCTGGCGCTCCTGCTGTGTGGGAGGGCAGCTGAGCTCCTTTCACACCGGCACAGATGTGGCCTCCTGGGCTCGCTCCTGACGCGATTTCCAGCAGCTCAACGTTTGTAGCCTCAAGGCCACTCCGCAGCCTTCTGGTAACCAGGGAGGGCATCACAGCTCCGGCTTTGTGTGTTCCTCCTACTGATGTGTGGGGTTGGGTTTTATCCTGTGGGGCTGAGGATTTCTCTTTGGAAAGGAAGGAATGAAGGAAGGAGAAAAGGGAGAAGATGGAAAGGAAAAGAAAAAGGAAAAGGAAAAGGAAAAAAAAGGAAAAGGAAAAGGGAAAAAGGAAAAGGAAAAGAAAAAAAGGAAAAGGAAAAGAA